>CM042439.1:7736632-7959132 GCA_023631565.1 Gymnocephalus cernua | reverse complement strand
AGGTTCAAGATTTTTTTCTTTTTTTTTCTTTTTTCTATCTGAGGTGTAGTCGGAAGAGATGTGTTTTTAGCCTTCGGCGGAATGTGTGTAGGCTTTCGGCCATCCTGATATCGGTGGGGAGCTCGTTCCACCATTTGGGAGCCAGGACAGTGAACAGTCGGGATTTCGTTGAGTGATTAGTTCTCCCTCGCTGTGAGGGAGCAGCAAGCAGTTTGGCTGATGCAGAGCAGAGGGTTGGGGTATATGGTTTGACCATGTCCTGGATGTAACCTGGGGCTGTAGTGTGAGAGTACTTGGGGAGGTTGAAGACAAGCCGAGCTGCTGCATTCTGAATGAGCTGCAGGGGTCGGATGGCACATGCCGGCAAGCCAATCAGGAGGGAGTTGCAGTAGTCTAGACGTGAGATGACTAGAGCCTGAACCAGAACCTGGGCCGCCTTCTGCGTTAGAAGGGGACGTATCCTTCTGATGTTATGCAGCATGTATCTACATGATCGGGTGGTTGCAGCAATGTTAGCAGTGAAAGAGAGTTGGTCGTCAAGTGTCACACCCAGGTTTCTAGCAGTCTGGGTGGGGACCACCACAGAGTTGTCAATTGTTATAGTCAGGTCTTGGGTAGGAGAGCCTTTCCCTGGAATGAAAAGGAGCTCAGTCTTGTCAAGGTTGAGTTTCAGATGGTGTGTGGACATCCAAGAGGAGATGTCAGTTAGACAGGTCGAGATACGTGCTGCTACTTGAGTTTCAGACTCAGGAAAGGAGAGTATTAGTTGGGTGTCATCTGCGTAGCTGTGATAAGAAAAGCCGTGTGACTGAATGACAGACCCGAGAGAGTTGGTGTACAGAGAAAAGAGGAGGGGACCCAGGACTGATCCCTGAGGAACCCCAGTTTTGAGTGGGCAAGGATCTGAGCTAGATCCTCTCCAAGTTACCCGGTAGGTATGGTCTGCCAGGTAAGAAGTGAGCAATGATAGCGCAGAGCCTGAGACACCCAGATTCTGGAGTGTCGACATGAGGATCTGGTGGTTCACCGTGTCAAAGGCAGCAGAAAGGTCCAGAAGGATGATGATGGAAGAGAAATCGGTTGTTCTAGCGATGTGAAGCTGCTCAGTGACAGCAAGGAGGGAAGTTTCTGTTGAATGACCAGCCTTGAAGCCAGACTGGTGGGGATCAAGAAGGTTGTTCTGGTGGAGATAGGTAGAGAGTTGATTGTAAATGGCACGCTCAAGAGTCTTAGATAGAAATGGAAGAAGGGAGACGGGTCTATAGTTATTTACATCAGAGGAGTCGAGTGTTGTTTTTTTGAGTAGTGGGGTCACTCTTGCCTCCTCCTCTTGCATAAAACAGGCATCTCAGTGCCTAAAAAATAGGCCACATTCCAGATGCCAGTTACAGTGGTATGTTTCTTTAAAACTGCAGCACAGCCACTCCATTATTAAAACCAGTCATACATGCCTTGATATGAACATGTAACTGTTTTGCTTTCACTTCATTTACCTTGTCATGTGGAGTTAGTGCATAATACATGGCAACTACCAGAACTTGACTGGAATACAATTCAAAGTAAAGCATTTGATTGAGATTTTATAGTGGATTGGACATTCATCATGTGCAAAAGAACAGTTGATATGGCAGCAGTATGGCACTTCCTGTCAGTCTGCCTGCATTTGCATTATGAACATTGCTTCTCGCCTTATGTAATATGTTTAATCATTACTTTCCAAGCGCCCTTATGTACTGCAGCGATTTCTAAACACAGACAGCACACTTTGACGTTATGTTATTGGTTTGGACATGCAATGAAAGGTAAAAAGGAGCACAATGAAACAGATTTGTTTTCTCCATTGAGATTGAATTCATTATTTTTGATTTGATTGCAATTGTCTCCCTCTGGCTGTATTTTGACATCCATGATGATATAGGATTGGATCGTGTTTTTCTTTGTTCTGGTAATTCCAACAAGCATGACAGATAACAGATGTAACATGCCAACATTTCATCAAATAGACACAGCCACATTTTGCAGCACTTCCATCTCCTAGACGAATTAGCAATGCAGTGGGGAAACAAATAAGGTGATCAAACATATTAAAATGCTGACATCTCATGAGATGTAGAAATGCATGCCCTCTATAAGCAGTCCCAAATGAAAAGCAAAAACCAAAACACCAATCACTGTACCTTTTAGATAGTTTGCAAGAATAACAATCAAGGAAAAAAGAATGCTGAGTAAAAAAAAAACAAGTAATCTTTTTTTTTAAATGGCACCAAAAAAAAACAAGTAATCTTGTTTTTGTTCCCTTCCTTTTCATTTTGAGTACAGTGCTCCAGTGTAAGTAATCAATTATCACAAATAAACATCCCTCGTTGCATGTAGATGATTAAAAGTCAGTCATTGACCTTTCCTGCAGCATTTGTTGTAAATAATTCTAATAATAGTAATCCTGTTGCTTACATTTTCCTGTAAAAGAGTATTTAACTGCAAGTTGTCGATATGTAGCGAAGACAGTAATGACATATCTACAATCTTAGCGGTGAGTGTGCTAATGCCAGGAATGAAACTGAGACGGTTCATGAAATGTAAAATGACAAAGCCATCTACATGCAAAATACAGGAATGTTAAAAAAAAGGCATTTTCAAAATTATACTTTTATGATACTGCTATAATACCTTAAAACTATAAAAATACTGTATGTTTGATGACTTATCCTGCATAAAATACAGTGTGATTGATCATAGCTTTAGAGGTCATCAAGCCAACCCCTCACATCATATAAAAAGACTAACGGGGCATTCACCCCCAAAAAAAGCGATCCGGCGATTTGCCGCAGGGTGGTGCGTTCTTAAACCCCCGAAGAAAGCCCAAGTAAACTTTATATTTCACAGTTACAGCTTTCCGTCACTTGAAAGCAGCATTCTTACACAGGAGAGATAGACACAAAAGAGATAAGCGAGACATAGCGAGTTCCTTGCTGTTGCAGGAAACTATTACACAAACTCCCGGGCAGTTTAGTGCTTGTGTTTTGCTTTTACCCTCATAGTGTTTTAAAACTTTCTTGTTGCAGCAATAGATAAGTTGAGTCGGTCTCAACATTTTGTGATTAGATCATGGGGCTAGATTAATAGTCAGAGGATCAAGTCAATAGAATCCATCCTCTGGGGATCATGAATATCAGGCCAAAATGTCATAGCAATCCATCAGATAGTTGAGGAATTTCACTCAGGGGATTAAAATACTATTCTTAGCCTTTTCTGTATCCCCCATCACCTCCATTTATGCATGTGATCCCCAAATTATACTTCACATATCCATTTTGTTATTTCTATAGTCTACTTTTAGTGTCAGAATCTTTCCTAATTAAAAAACTAGTAAAAATAATCGTGTTTTGTGTGTTATTGATACAACATGATCATTTTAGGTGGAAAAAGTAATTCTCAATGACTAAATGTGAAGCCTGCAACTTCACAATGACCTGTGGTAATGAGCAGAGGAGAGTTACAAGATTCAAAAACTGATTTGTTTGTGGTAAATCGTAGCAAGTCTGAGTATTTTGCCAACCCTGGAGTCACTTGCACCTGTGCGCCCCACATTATTTGTAAAACTATGTTGGCAATGCTTGCACTGTGGAGTCCTTATACAGTTGCCAAATTAGTTTTATTTCACAATATCTAGCAAGTATATATTTCCCCTACGCTCTGAAATTCCAGTAACTGTCCATTGCCACACAGTGCATGCTGATTGTGATGAGGTGAGTGTGGTCTATGCATGCATGGTTATGTGACAAATGATGTGAATGTTAATGTGCTTTGCATCCCCCCACAGCATCTAGCCTCATGTTTGTGTGCTCTCTGATTAAACCATGTGGCTGTGCAGAATGAGTCATTCACTCGGTCAGTTAGCCAGCCCCTCTTAGCTCTGAATGGAGGCCATGGTTACTGGATGCCTGGCCATTTAACTGTCCAATGCTGCAATGGTGCCACAGCACAGACGGTTGCTGCTGAGTGCCTCCTCTTAGCTCATCAGTGGTAGCAGGCTCACATCAGCCATCGCTGTACTCACTCTCAGCACTCCTGCCTCCAGCAGGCAGAGATTGCATTATGTTGGGTTTCGATTATTGGTTATTGCCTATTTATATGGCGTTTCGGGACTCATGCTGTAGTAAATAAGTCCATCTGGAAAATATAGACATCATCATCTGGCAGGGACACTATAATCCTCCTCATACTTGCATAGACTAAAATTGGCTCTGTTGCGGTTTATTTATCTCATTCAAATTATTTGTATTATGTTGAAAGAGCTTCTTATGATGCCAAAGAAAGCCGATTGTTATTATATATTATTGTTGAAAATAGTATTTTACTAAAATTTGCCTAAAACTGAAAAGGTGTATGGCGTCATCTAAAATAAGTGAAGATAAAACTCGAGAAGCTAATACCACACAACCAGTGGTGGAATGCAACTAAGTAGCCTACATGTACTCAAGTGTTGTACTTAAATTTGAGGTACTTTTACTTTACTTAAGTATTCTTTTCATGCCAATTTCTACTTCTACTCAACTACATTTCAGAAATAAATATTGTACTTTTTACTCCTTTACATTAATCTGACAGTTTTAGTTAGTAGTTACTTTACAAATTCAGATTTTTGCACACAAAACACATAGTTCATAAAATGTGATGTTTTATTATACTGTAAAGTAAACTACCCAACTAAATATAGGCCTACGCCAAGTACAGCTGAAATGATTAGCCAACTAAACACTTTTGTTTTGTTTTGATCGTTTCCAGGTTCTACAATCAGAGGATTTTTCTGCATTGAGTACTTTTACTTTTAATACTTTAAGTAATTTTTTTCTTATACTACATACTTTTACTTACTTTACTTACTTACTTAAATTTCAATGCATGACTTTTACTTGTAACAGAGTATTTTTACAGTGTGGTATTAGTACTTTTACTGTAGTAAAGGATCTGCATTTCTTCTTCCACCACTGCACATAACCAAATGGAATTCATGGTTTAAAGTCTAACAAGTAGGCTAGTGAACTGATTAACCTGCTTCTAGATTATCCAGCTATACTGGAGCATCACAACAGTATGAGCTTCCCATCACTGTCCGATGGCGATGGTGGCTGATGATTTAGACATTGGAACTTCATATGGACCTGTGTGTTGGAAAATGTCAAAGCACCAGGATTGATCTGATAAAGCTCTGTGACTTTGAAGCACAATAGATTATAGGGGAAACTATTAGGGCTGCAAAAGACAGAGACAATGAGATACTGTATGGCTTACTGTAACACAGCTTTTAACAATATGGTGAGGTTTTTTTGTTCTGACAAGTGTAAATTAAGCTGCCTTAGTTTCAGGCAGGCTACTGGTATTATTGTGTATGCTGCTCATAGTCACATGACTTACTGGGACATCGCTATTGTTATTAGTAACACCTGTGCTTTTCCTGCTGTGACAAGTAAAAATGTCTGCTGTCAAAAAGGCCTTAATTGTAAATCATGTGAGGGTCCACATGCAGGGTGCAGAGGCAAAAGAAGGTTGGATAAAACTGCAGTTTACTTGGTCTTTTTTGAGAAATGAGGTCGACAACAAAATAGGTAGTCAGTAAAAAATAAGCAGCAGCAGTCAGAACAAGGGCTGGAAATAAAAATGCAATCAGACCTGATTTCACCAGACAAAACTTGTGTGGTGAGGCAAAAAGCAGACGGGGCAGGAGATAGGGTAATGTAGTATGTAACAGCAGTCCACAAAGCTTTTAATTATACAGTATCTTATTAAATACTTCATTGTCATTACACTTTTGCACTGTCAAGTAGCAGACACTTTTTTTCTCTACGGCTTGTTTATGATATGTCAATCCCATCCCCTTTCTCAAAGTAGCTGCACATCAGAGAACCTCACAATTTCATGTGTCAAAATTCAATCAAACTGAACTCAGATTGAAGTCAAGAGACAAGGTCAATTTGCAACTGGAAGCAAATGCACTTAACACTGCTCTTCACAGAAATAAATGGGCTGATTAAGGGGAATAAGGGGCAGGTGTGCAGGCAGGTGCTAATTAGGAATGGAAAAGCTGAGAATAGGGAATAAAAGGCAGTGTGTGAAATGACAGGACTTTCATACACACACACACACATACATTATATATATATATATATATATATATATATATATATATATATATATATATATATATATATATATATATATATATATACTGTATATCTCCTTAAGGATTTTAAATGAGCTCCAACAAGCGTGCCAATGTTGTGGTACCACAAACTGAGTGTTAAAAACCCTGGGTGTATTTAGTTTGGGTCATAAGGACATTTTAAAGAATCAGGCAATTTAACCCTTTAAAATGTCCTTAAGACCCAAAAGAAATACACCCGGGATTTTTAACACTCAGTTTGTGGTACCACAAGCAGCCGAGAACGGCCGTTGATTTATTTTTTTTTGTAGGGATTTTTTTTCCATGCACTGTTATCTTGTGATAATGACTTAATTTGTTATCTCTATATAACAAAGTTGGTTTTCTCAAGATTTTTTGTTTTCTCGAGATGTTTTGTTTAATGGATTTTTTAAATTTTTTTGCCTAAGACACCCTTCCATTTAAACCTGAGGAAGGAGCTCCATGAGCTGATAGGTCTTCCGTTTCTCCCTCCTCTTCTCCGGGTTAAATTGAAGGCTGTTTTAGTGGGATTTTTCCCCAAGTATTTGACCAGAGAAGAGGAGGGAGAAACGGAAAACCTCTATCCACTCATGGCGCTCCTTCCTCGAGTTAAATTGAAGGGTGTCGAGATAACAAATTAATAAGTCGTTATCACAAGATAACAGTGCATGAAAAAAAAAAAAAAATCCATAGAAAAAAACATCGAGAAAACAAAAAAAAATCTTGAGAAAACAAACTTTGTTATATTGAGTTAACAAATTAATAAGTCGTTATCACAAGTTAACAGTGTCACGGAATGAACAGGAGTCAGACTGGTGGTGAATGGCAAGTTCTCTTTATTCAGAAATCCAAACAGAGGAATGGTGAGTAGGTCAAAAGGCATGAAGAACTTAACTGAAGATAATCAGAGTCTTTAGTGATGAGATGACGGCAGGAAGGGAACGGCAGGATGAACGCTGGTAAGTATCTTCAGGAAGATGACGGGTAAGTAGCTGGAGAGAGTCTATGTGTCTTGTAATCAACGAGACCAGACAAAGAGTGACAGAGAGTGTGCTGAATATAAAGATGGAGGACTAATGAGGTGCAGGTGGTGGACTGATTACTTGGGCTGATGATATGCAGGTGCGGGTGATCAGTATTGAGGAGACAGAGAACGGATGGGAGGAGTGAGTGACGATGAAGGGGATTGTGCACGAGTGGGAGGAGTAAGTGCTGGTGACGGAATGAGTGCTGGTGACGGTGGGACCCTGACAAACAGTGCATGGAGAAAAAAAATTCTCGGCTTCCGTACATTTGAAATCCTCAAGGAGAATATTGTCTGTACTTACTGTTCCTCTGTAACTCAGAAAGTTGTTAGTAGCAGTCTTTCAAACTGTGTTTTAGATATTTATGCAAAAGTTATTATATACCAGGGATAATTGAACCAGCCTATATATTTTTGTTAACAGAAATACATATATAATAATATATAAACAAATTTAGCAGTTGCTACACCAAGATAGGTATAGAAAACAATTATTGTCTGCTTATACTATTGTATAGTATAGGACATTAACAATAGACTGATCAACAACAAAGGAAATCGATGATCCAAAGACTGAGGGGGTTGTATGATGTACATATTGTAAAGCCCATTGAGGCAAACTTGTGATCTGTGATATTGGGCTGTATAAATAAGATGTACTTTAATTTTTCCTCAATAGTAACTCAGTTATACAGAACTGTAATTGACATACAGCTGATTCAAATGCTGATAATCCTCCTGCACACACTTACACTATAGTTACCACTTTAAAGTAATTGTTTTCCTCATCAAACTTTAAAGGATCAAATGTCACATACACACAGTATAATGTAGTGAAATTCTATTACTGCATTTACATTACATGTCATTTAGCTGATGCTTTTATCCAAAGCGACTTACAATTGCTATATATATATATATTTCAGAGGTCGCACGCCTCTGGAGCAACTATGGCTTAAGTGTCTTGCTCAGGGACACATTGGTTTATGCATCACAGTGGGAATTGAACCCGGATCTCCCACACCATATGCCATATCCACTGCGCCATCACCACCATCCATTTAACCGATCCTAAGTACTAGGAGCAGTGGACAGCTATACATACAGTATCCGGGGAGCAACTTGGAGTTCAGTGTCTTGCTCAGGGACTTTGACATGTGGCTGGATAACCTGGGATTCATCCACCAACCTTGTCATTGAGGGGCAACCATTTTACCTCCAAGCCACAAGCCACCCCATGCACATTGCACATACAGTACATCAGCAACAGATACATGATGACTGTTGGCAGTACAGTTTCCCAATGCACGGAGGGACAAGGAAAGGATGCCTACTCTCTCCTTCTGTCTTTGCAATCTTCATCAAACCCCTTGCTGCAGAGGTCTGCCAGAGCGACACATCATTAAATATATATCATTTATCAACATACCGGTAAACCACAGAATAAATCGACATGCAGATAATATCTTACTTGACTCATAGAACCCAAACGTGTCATTACAAGAAACATTAACCTTGTCAATAGATTCTCTAAAATCACAAACTACTCCATCAACTGGTCCAAATCAACAGTGTTACCATATTCCAAAAAGAGTTGGAATCAGTCAGCCCTACCATCTGCTATTGCTCTTTCTCCTTCTTTTATAGATCCAGTTCCGGCACCATATGAGCGGCAGCCAGCAGCAGTTGCTTTTTCAGCAATTTCCTTCGGTATAAATTAAGTCACTCATCTTACTAAACCCAAAAAGGCTCTTGAGTTTATTGAGGCACCAAATTTCCTTAACTATTTCCCTGCTATCCAATTACAAATTGTACATAAATGTATATATAATGTATTAATATATACCCACTCTGCTATGTCCTGTGTTGTTCACATGTTTTGTTGTATTACAGTAATAGAAGAAACAAAATAAACAGCTTTATGAAAGAATTATTCCTAAATATGTTACTTATTGCCTTGTCTTTTATTCTCAATCAAGGCCCAGAACATGAATATCATCACAGGAATGCTACTATCAGCCTTGATCACAGTAACAGCATAACATTTTCTATTGAAGTCTTAGACACTATGCATAGCAGATGTAGCTACAATACAAAACATTGAATCATTACATTAAACTCTTTTATGTTCCACAAAACATGAGGAATACGAGGAAACAGTCTCTTGCCTCGACTCATCTTACAGTTTTAGTGTCTATCTTGAATTGTAAAACTATGTTGGCATTATTGTGTTTGTTCTTTGGGTTGTCATGGGAGTTTGAAATGAGAAGTCGGGAAAAAAGCTTTCAAAAAGACATCTTATCCAGAGGAAATCCCTCATGTGGATTGTCAGAAAATTGAATCAGAGCCCACATTTATGGGTTTGCACTACTGAAATATTTCTAAAGCATTCCGCATTTCTAGCAGCGTTTAAAATGCAAAGGGGCCATAGTTGCAGTTCTCTGAGGGCTGAGGTGGAGAACTACTTAAGGGATCTACGGGTTTTAATGGGATCTGTCACATCCATCCCTGGTTGTTTATGTAAGCAGTAACAGAATGACATTATACACAATGACAGCATAACACTTTCTTCATGGAACAGCATATGTGTAGTATATCCTTGCTTATACACAAGAGAACCAAAATAGAGATTTTTTGTATTAATTAATTAGAGAAAAATACTCAAATGTTATGTTAACTCAAGCAGAGAGTGAACGTTTATCTTTTACCAAAAAGATAGTGGACAGAGAATGTATATTAATCATTAGTGAGAGTAAACAAACAACAACTTAAAAATGTAGCAGGTAGGGTTAATTGAAAGAATGTGTACATTTGGTATATAGTCACTTTGATCCACTGAGCATTGAACCTCTGAAAGCTTCTACAGGAAACAAGGCTACCTCACTGGCTTTGTCACCACATCGGCTTTACTGATGGAAAATGTTATGATTATTATCTTCTGCTAGCAGTCATGTTAAAAGCCATGCACCAAGCCAAAAGAAGACGTAAAGTCTCTATACCATAAAAGGCTTTAATTAGATTGTGGTCTATAAACATCCCAGCTGTCAAGGTATTTTTAATGAACTTATTAGCAAATTGTGTTAAGAAAAATGGCTCAATGCACTTGGTTAAGGTCAGGGAAAGATTTGAATTCTGTAGTGAAAAAAAACAACAGTGACAAGAGACAAAATGTGTTTACTTATATTCAAACAACTATAATTAGTTCCTAATTTAAATCATGATTCCTCCTGTATCATATCCAAAGTGTTTTAGTAGCATAAACCTAATCACTCTCCTTCATCACATCCTCCAACCAGAGCACCTCCCTACAACTTCTGTGCAGCACAAGAACACAGCACTTATTGGACTGGATAAAAGTTTATAGTCAACATAACCCCTGCAGCATTAAGCCCATGTTTAATCCAGACATATTAGGCAAAACAATTTAGTAGTATACAAACGTAATTTCTAGGAGAAAACGCATTGGACAAACTCCAATGGTCTACAAACTAGTACAGTTATTTTCAAAGCAAACCGGACTGTCTTTTTAATTTTCTTGGCTTATTATGCATTAACAATATTACACATTCTATGTTGTCTTTATTTTTTCCCTGACAAGTTAATTTATTGCTGGATCTGAAAGTGCTTCATCTCTTAAACTTCTTTTGAACAGAGTTATATCCTGTTTCTTTTTTTTTTCTCAAGTGCTGATTTTAAAAGCAAGACACACAATATCAGTAGAATTTTGAAATCAAAGAATTATCTGTTCTTCCAGGCTTTTGAAAACCTTTGACCGAGCAGATCCTCATTGTGCTGTTTTTCTGATTAAGGAACAAATGAAGCTGATGAATTACAGCAAAATGTTATAATTGATGTTAATGATTGATTGATAATGTGAACAAACCCCCTAATTGAGTGAATTTGCATTTCATTGTATGAAGTGGCACTTTTTGAGATTCTTTCTGACCAGCCCTAATGTAAAGAAAATGACTTCAGAACAGATCAGGGTCTACTCTAATTTCCTATTGTCACAAGGCTATGTTGACCTATAGCTTCTTACAATCTCATCTCTGATTGTGTTCCTAATTTCTCCAGTTGGTTTGATGACCGCTAAACAGAATCCTGTGACCAGGCTTACTCCTTTGGGTCTTATAAAACTAAATTGGTAGTCTGGGCAACCTTCCTACCTTCCATCTCTGCACAGTCAGAGAGGTCATCAGCACAATTTGCTCTGCTTTAAACAAATTAAAAAGTAATTGCTGGTGTGCACCCTCAAAAGAAACACACCTCAAAAGTATCAATTAGACTTGCACTGCAGTGCTATTTCCCTGACTTCTTTGTCATATTTTGCTGTCTTACAGTTGGAATTTTCCATTATTTTTTTCCTTAGAATTCTGCTTCATCACTGATGTGTTTCCATAGACATATTTTTACACTTTTATTTAAGATGTGTTTCCATGGGAAACACAGTACTTTCAGGGACCATCACTCACAGTGCCTTAGCAAACTCTTGTTTTAACCCTACATGGTCGGCTGTCGCAGTCGACAGAAAAACACAGCATTCACACACCTCATATATCTCTGGATCAGTACAGTGTAGAGTTACATTATTTGTTGTTTAGAAGCAGAGAAAATCAAGGTCCTCTGACAATTGTAGCCCATCCAGAAGCTTTTTTAATCCATCATGACAGTGTCTTTTAGTGTCTTTGTAACATAAATCTAAAACTCAACTTGCGCGTATGTTTCGTTTGTTTCGTGACCTTTGGACCGATCGCTTTGTTCACCAATCACATGAAGCAAAGTGCCCAAAGAGTCTGCGCAGCGAATAGAGAGCCATTAGAGGAGGGCCTTATTCCCTAGGTCTCTGTGTGTGTATTAGCAGAATAGAGACCTCAACGCAGAGACGGCAGTATCAAGCCTGCAGGCTGAAATGAGTGTGATTTCGCTTACTTATGTCAAATAGCAGACAGATAATACAAGGTAACACAACTAACTTTTTGGATAAAAGTGGATGGACTTTAATGGGAAAAACCTACATAGTTTTGTATTTTTGTTAGTTACAGAGTTTATTTCTTTTTCCCGATTGCCAACACATAGAAGATCAATTTTCAAAAGCGACTTCAATATATTTATGTGAGTTTTCATTTCCATTTACTCTTTTCTTTTGTCTTTATAGTCATTTACCAATTTATACATTCATGTGACATCCCTGCAGCTTGCATATCCTGATAGCCCATGTTCTCCTGAAAGAAATGATGTATATATTACTTGATTGGACAGGGGTTGAGGTAATACAAGCATTATTACACAAGGAGACCAGGCGAATAGAGAAAAAAAAGGTCTTAGACCTCTGAGACTTGGTCTCCAACAAGGTGAAAACATGATGAGGGAAGCTACGAATGATAGGTTGAAGTGTAGAAACATCAGAAAAAATGTTGTATTCATATTTTCAGTCATATGGTGTAGTAAGACAAACCATCACAATACTTAACTTGTTTTCTAAGTATACATACTGTATATTTCAAACAAAGGCGAGCACAAAAACATGGATTAGCAAGGCTTGAATTTATCCTCAGGGGACAAATTAGCCAATATATAAAAAAACAATCTAGAAGCTAATTCTAACATGTAATCCATGCACTCCTGTATGACGAGCCGTGGAGGAAGATTCAAGAGATAATGCAACCTTAAAGAAAAAATGTCCTACAGACGGTTTAATTAAGGACGTGATGGGAAATGCAAATGCACTGGGAAATGCATCAATCTCTTCAAAAAGCATCTAACATTGATTAATTAGTGAGCTCTTTTATTTTGCAGTAATTGGATTGTTATAGCCAATGGGGAAATGCTTGCTACATCACAAAGAGAGTAAAACACACAGTAACAACTTGATGCGTTGCAAAGGGATGCTACAACACCGTGACCAATCTAAAAATCCTGTGCCTCAAAATCTTGTGGATTATTGTAAGAATGAGGTAGTGAGGAAAGTGAAACCAAGCTGTCCCTTTCTGTTTCATTTATTTATGAACACCAATTAAATACCAGCATCAGTATAATTAGCTAAGCTGGAACACAGCCAAAGATGCTGTAGTCTATTCTCCACCATCCAGCAATGTGTTGAAATCTCATCAACATGCAAGTGCACACAACTGCACAAACATGTGAGTGCAATGTGTTATATTGGTATATATGTATGTAGCCTATATGTAACTGCGTTCATCATTTATACTCATAACTGCTACAGTACCTTAATTGTATTAAAACTGGTTATTTAGGGACCAGTTTTAATACAATTAAGGTACTGCTTGACATTAAAACATGATCAACATTTCTCAAATCTGTATTAAAGCTATAAGCATCAATTTGACTGGACCATATCTGGGACCAAAGGGTTGAACATTTTCACACAAAGTGGAATTACTAATTACCTTTGCACTGCAGTCTTTGATCTACCTATTTCTGTGATACTGCTTTTCACAAGACAGGCTGTTCTCATTAACCATTTGTACATACTGTATTGCTACAAAAAGTAATGGACTGTAATTGGTATGTATTCCACTTTATTTATTATTGTATGCCCTGTATACTGTATGTATTGTGCAACTTCATATTAGATCACGAAGATCCACGTAGAGAGGGATGGGTCATAAAACACAGGGCTTTCAAGCGGGGGAGCGGAGCTCATGTCCCGGAAGACGTTAAGGAGAAAACACAAAACTTTCACCCAGGAAACGGATGTTAATGTCCCAGGAGTAATACGTAAGGGGGCCGGTGTTTTAACCAAAACCACAAACTTGTTTCTAATCTCTTCTAGTCGATTTAGTGCCTAAATTTAACTGTCGTCGCCACATGACAGTCAACTTTTGTCGGTTAACCTTAACTGTGACGGCAGCTGTCACAACCGTCCCCTTACGTTGCCCTGTGCCAGGCCTGTGCCAGGCTCACACCTTTTCTCATGGAAACCTAACTGTAACAACCTCTAAACTTAGTTGTCATCTGATCAGTCGGCTAAACTTCACGTTTTCACAAATGTCCACGAAAATGCATTGCACAAGGAGGGCATAAACTCCCCACAATTTACCCTCCACAACCAAACAATAAACCACTCTTAAAATGTTTGCTAATGAACTTGGCTACATCCTTTACCGTTTAAAGAGTTAATATGAAGCTAATTGCAGTGGAGCCTGAAAGTCACAATCCATTTTCTTTATGCACCCCTTTAAGACATGATGTAATCTGTATACCCCAATATAAAAAGTAATTGTAAAAGTTCAGTTGGCCAATATAACTAAAATGGTGTCTGAAAATTCTTGCAAGTGTATAAAAAGAGGGGCTTTAAAATTAGATCAATTTAGGTCATTTTCAAAGTATGGCATGCAATTGAGCATGCCAAATTAATCCTGTTAAGTTGATTTCATATGGACACTGTTCTGAATCTGAACATTCTGCTACACCTCCTCCCTGCCTTATGGACTGCAAATCCCTCAAGCAATTTGATTTCAATTAGATATGAATATTGACAGTGCTTTGGGCAGCAGCGTAGTGTAGCAAGTTGAAACCCGGCCAGCTAGAGGCTGGGCCTTTCTTATCCCCAAGTTAGTGTCCTTGAGCAAGACACCGAATGTCTACCAGCCCAAGAAACAAACAAGCATTTCTTTAGCTGTTGCCCTGCATTCCAAACTTGTTTAAGAGAGTAACATTGGAATATTTAATATTTCTCAGGACACAGAGCCCTGCTGGTTTTTATTCTTCAATTAAGGTCAATATTACACCTGACACAGCAGATAAATGCAATTAACAGCAAACAACCTTCTCATGGGTAGTTCCTTGTTAATATAACTTCTGGTATACTGTAAAAAGAAGCAGCCACTTGAGAAGAATTCCCCACATGACAAACTACAATTTCAGAAATAGAATCAACAGCTCTAATAAAAGAGCAGAGAGTAAATATAACCAGAGCTTGGAGGTCTATTTGTGCTCATTTAAGATGTGCCTTTGCCTGTGAAAACTGAACGCTTCCATTCAGTATCAGAGGACACAAAGTGTCACCTGACATCCCACTCTGTTGAATATAACAGGTGGATGTAGATTACAGTACATGTTTACATACAAGACATTTGACATGTCAGGTTTTAGTAAATGCTTTACACCAGCGTACAGTAGCGTATGCTTATTTTGTTTATAAGTTCATAAGATAAGATTTAATGTGTTACACATGTTGTGTTGTATGAGACATCAATGAAACATATTTATTCATAAATTCATTTACAACCCCAAATCAGAAAAGGTTGGGACAGTATGGATAACACAAATAAAAAAAGAAAGTAATGATTTCTAAATGTACTTTGACTTGTATTTCATTGCAGACAATACAACAACAAATAATTTAATGTGTTCCTCATGATTTTTATTGTTTTTTTTCCTATTTTGGTTCTTGCAACACATTTCAAAAAAAGTTGGAACAGTAAAGCATTTACCACTTTGTAATGTTGCCATTCCTTTTCACAACACTTAAAAGACGTTTAGGGACTGAAGACACCAAGTGATGAAGTGTTTCAGGTGTAATTTTGTCACATTCTTGCTGCAAACAAGTCTTAAGGTGGGCAACAGTACGGGATCTTTGTTGTTGCATTTTGCGCTTCAAAATGCGCCACACAGATTGCCGCCCACCAAGAGGCAGGTTCTGTCTGAGGTTTCTGCCTGTTTAAAAGGAAGATTTTCCTCGCCACTGTCGCACCAATGCTTGCTCTTGGGGAGAACTGTTGCATCTTCTGTTGCAGTTTGTGTATAAATGACTGGATGTGGACCAGTCCAGTGTGTCATGGACTAAAGGCTAGACAATGTATTCCTATTGCTTACTATTCCTTCATTTGACATTACTGAAATGCAGCAGTATACAACTGATTCAAACCAGGTATGGAAAAAAGTAGGCCACTTAAATGGGAAGTAGATGAAGCATTTCTTTTAAGCATGTGTAGCAATTAATTTTTCTTGTTTAAGAGCTGTATGACACAACGGTAATGCAGAAGCTTTTGGCAAAGCGTTGCACAGCCATTTCAGACTCAGCTTTAATTACCTGCCATTGTTTATTTTGCTCATAATGAGCAAATACTTAAATGAAAATATGAGAATCCTGGGGGCAAATATCTGTGGTACATAAATTACAAACACACATATGTTATTATATTAAGACTAATGGATTAAAAGGATTTAGGCCGTATTATGTCTTTCACACATTAACTAATTTGAGTTACATACAGTGTACTGTTAAAAAGTCAATAGCTGGGCCTGAAACCTGATTTCCAATTCAAAATAAAATTCTTGTCCTGTTACTAGTTGACTGTGCAGAAGTTTGGTCCAACTCCCTACCTAGTCTGAATAATGCTGATGCAAAATTAAAAGAAGTGAACGTTAAATTTTTCCAAGGATAGCTTGGCTTTCCCCTTAGCATTTCTTGTTTAAGGCTACATCTACACTAATATGTTTTCACGTTCAAATGCCCTTTTTATAACAAAAACGATCATGATCATGCATGTGCCGGTGTAAACAGGAAGCGGAATTAGAATATCTACCGTTACTCGCGGTTGAAAATCATGGACGTATACGGCTTTCAAATGTCTCTGTTTTTGGGGCTCGGCTGTTTAAATAAAAAAAACATAGTAGTGTGGATAAGACAAATTCTGCAGCTGTTTTTTAATTCCCGATGTGTGTATGTATGCGTGTGTGTGTGTGCATACATGTTTGCTCATGCAAGTTGGCTGATTTGTGTAAAGCCCTTTCCCAGAATGTAATGGTCCCCAGGCATTCTGTCAATCTGACAAGTATTCCTCTGTGTGTGTGTGTGTGTGTGTGTGTGTGTGTGTGTGTGTGTGTGTGTGTGTGTGTGTGTGTGTGTGTGTGTGTGTGTTCATTGGTATGCTGTGGCTTTCAGGTGTGCAACCTCCCACAGGGGCCACAGTGCCTATTTCCAAACATCCGTGCCGCTCCACTCTGCTTTAACACCGACAGACGGCTGCTCCCGCATCCTCTGACACAGCCATCCATTGGCGTGTTTGCCTTATTTATGCACTGCTATTTTTGCCTAATTTGGAGTGAGCGTGGGTTGTTGTGGTGTGATGTGCCCAGGGCCTTCATATGCCTTTAGTGTATGAGGTAAAGAGAGAGAGATTGTTTTGACATTCCAAGTTTTGAAGCAGTAAGCATTGCACACATTGTACTTTGAAAGAGGATGAATTGACAGTTGACCAGCCAAAGGAACAAGTGAATGAATGGTTCTGAAATACTGTAAATCAAATTAAACGTGATTCTGGAAGTAAATATAGTAGGGACGTATTGGCAATTTCCAGACATTTGTGAAGGACATTTGTTTTTGTGAATATTGCTTTTTTTATATTTAAGAATAGAATTGGTTTTAGTAAAGCGCATGTACCTTTGTTTTTCATTTAATTTTCAATTCCCATGGTGCCAGGTATTCAAGGTACAGCTGAATCAATAAACACTGCACTGTGTCAAGTTACACATCAGCAGGGTTGCATATCATTCCCACAGTCACCAATTCTGTTACCAGTAAGCAAAATAGGGGCTTGTCTCATTAAGGATTGATTACTTCATCATCATTCCTTTTCTTGTAATGAGGGTGGTGGAGAGGAAGCAGAAATGAGTTTGGGGGAGACCTCCCTGCAGGAATCAATAAAGTAAAAAAATATAATGTATATTGTTGAGACTAGTGAACACTAAATACTAACAAGGTTTGTGTTGTGTCTCGCTGTGATTAGTTCTCTATTGAACAAAGCCATTTGTCATCTTGTTGTCTCTCATGATGTTTGAGATCTTGGCATTGTGAGGTTTGGTGTCTGACTGTTGCACAGGCTACATTTTGTCTGATGTAATTAAATCCTCCTGTTACTCACTGTCAAGGATGAAAGACAAGTGAACCTGTACAGGTCAGTAAGAGCCAACCGGAAGACACATACCTCAGCACAGTGTATAAATGCCACACGTGCTTATTCACACAAACGTACCATCACGTTTGTGTGAGGCATGTATCCCCACATACATGCAGTAACACATAGATACCAAGTACAGAAGTAGCAGTACAGAAAAAAGGAGTTCTGGTTGACCAGTTTTTATTTCACACCTGACCTGTGTTTGGACAGATGGCCAGCAGGCTGTCAGCAGAGGAACTGCTTCAATTGTTTGAATTCCACTCTTGTAGTCTTGAATTCCTCTCCAATGACTGCAAATGTCAGTTAGAGGGATGGCGAGGACAATGGGGAAAAGGAAGGTGAAGAAGCAGCGGGGGAAGCATGAAGAGCTGAGGGAGAGGGAGATGACACAATGACTACGTTTACATGCACATAATCAATATTTTGCCCTTATTCCGAAAAAGACAATATTCCAAATAAGTTTACATGGCTAATGTGAATGTAAATGGACTGTATTTATATAGCGCTTTTCTAGTCTTAACGACTACTCAAAGCGCTTTTACATTGTACAGGAACCATTCACCATTCACACACATTCATACACTGTGTCCGAGGATGCCGTACAAGCAGTGCCGATCCTGACCTCCCTGGGGCCCGAAGCAAAATTCTGCTAAGGGGCCCTCTACCTGACCCGTGATGCCGTGAGCTATGTAAACCATTTGCCATTGCCACACAGTCACACCTGATACTTCAGTGCTCCCAATACAATCCTCCCTCCTTTAAACAAAACAGTCAAAGCATAAGTACAACAATATAGAACAGAATGAGGTTCAAACAAACAATATTTATTGAATAGAGTATTTTCTATAATATTAAGACAACAAGTGAATATTATTAAATAAGTGAATGTTAACGTAAACATAAATAAGAAGAAAATAATAAATTATAACCCTGAACTTTGGCTTTTGGGATTAACTTTAGTTCTCTCTACAGCCTGGGCATTTTCGGCATCAGTATGGGCACCACCAGACTATTTGGACTGTCTAGAATAAACTGAGAAGAATATCACATAGTTAGTTAAGCAGTTATTTACACTACTCATTACATGTTACAAATGTGTAAACATTTGAATTAAAATCTTACCATCAAAATATTCCTTTTCTGCACTTTCTTGTAATATTTAAATAGTGAACTAGTGATGCAGATATCAATAATCCCTGAGTGATATCAAGAATTTATTTTTGTACAAGTGAACATGTAATTCCTGATATAAAAAATAGACAGACATTGGTAGGTAAAAATTAAGGGTCCCTACTAGTAAAAATAATCAAGAATTCACTTTGCAAATCGAATTCTTGATATCAAAAATCCATAAACTGTGAATGAATACAAGCTAAAATGGCTTTCCATAGCATGTTAAAGTTTGTATTTATTTATTATTATGCGTGTTGAAGCAATTCTTGATTTATGGTTATTATTTACTGAGGGATGTGCATCCATATTGACCAGTATGTCCAGCTAATCAACATTTTAAATTCAATATAGCCTATAAATCAATGTCAAATTGTCAATACGTTGCTTTCCATCTTGCATAATTAGTGCAGTTGTTTAGAGTTTTTAACTACACAATGTCTGAGACTAGATAATCAGTGTCTTAAAAGTATGTATAATGTGTACTTTGATGAGGAGTGCCATCATTCGCACCCATATATTGTAGCCTCCAGTCTGTCTGGTCTTCACATATATTTCTGCTTGAAAAATGCGCGTTACATTTCATGTATGCGCCTAACGCATGATAACACACCCAACGCGGTTATCTTTTCCGAGCTGCAGAAAACAAACACCGTTGCACTTTGTCGTTTATCAAACGTAATAAATAATTGTATTTTACTCTCACTTTTGTCAGGCACAAAGTCACAAAACACAGCCCTGGAAGTGACTGGCGTTAGCAGCTAGACAAGAGATGCACTGCCTGCCTGCCCAGCTAGGTTAGCAAGACCGAAAAAAAAACACAATAGAAATGCACATAAACATAACTTTACTTTGCTGACATCAAACTTGGATAGGAGAGAACACAAGTTTACCTGATTGTTGTTCCCGCAATTCACTCTCATGGTGTTTTTTATTCCCTCTTTTCGTGACCAGAAGGATAGTTTCGCTTCATTTTGTCATGGATATTGTAAACATTAATTGACGTGCTATGACACGAGGGGGAGGCGGGGCCTCGAGTAATTTGCGGGGCCCTACGCAGCTTGCTCATCAGATAAACATTCACACACATTTACACAGTTCGGTGTCTTGCCCACGAACACTTGGGCCAGGGATTGAACCACCAACCTTCCTATTGGCAGGCAACCGCTCTATCACTGAGCCACACAATGAAAGCGAATATTCATCTAATATTCCCATTTACTTAATGCTAGCATGTCACCCACTTGCTAGCGTGTTAGAGGTTAGATATCCAGCTGAATTAGCTTGCCCACTTGCCCTGTAAGCTTAACTCTGCTTCAGTGTTTGATGCTGCGTAGAAGACATTACCTCTCAAAAACCAGTGATTCAGCGTCCTTAGAGTTGAGAAGGTTCATTGTGAAGCCATAAGCAATGACGATGAAACGTGCAGGAAAGTGAAGGATCCAGGGATTTTTGAAGAGCTTAGAGATGAGAGATAAAGTTTTTTTTCTTAGGAACGTGATAGGAAGAGTGACGTGATGAAAACGCAAGCTGAGAGTATTTGTTAGTGGCATGAGCGGGTGTGTTTGGAGCACCAGCTGGAGGAAGAGAGGGGACTTGGTTCTCTCCGGCAGTGCCAGCTGGTGCACCTGTTCCAACTCAGAACTGGTTGAAGTTTGCCCACTTACTGACACATTTATTTATGTTGACTGAATTTGTGTTTTGCACAAATGGCAAATGAACATACACTTGGAGTAGGAAGCTTTGAGTGACGATAGTCAAAACAAATGTGTGCCTGAATGAATGTCACCAAGTAAGAGAATAAAAAAAAATCGACATCAAGACAACTCAACAAAGCCAATCGCAACAAATTTAGTTTTCCTATACTTTTTCACAAAAACAGAACCATGGGGAAAGTGATTTTAATGATTTGACGGTTATAATTATATGCCATGCTTGTCTCCAGTAATAACAGGTTGTCTCAAATATTGTATTGTCATATTGGCTTTCGTTGTGTATAATGTTGATTATGAAAGATTACAGAGTTATTGACAACAAAGATGCCAATCAATGTTAACACTCATTGTTTGTGTTTTTGAATCTTTTAACGGGGCCTATCTTGTTTAGCTTAGTACTACAAACCCAAATCAGAAAAAGTTGGGACAGTATGGAAAACACAAATATAAAAAAGAAAGTAGTGATTTCTAAATGTACTTTGACTTGTATTTCATTGCAGACAATACAACAGCACATAATTTAATGTGTTCCTCATGATTTGTATTGTTTTTTTTCCTATTTTGGTTCTTGCAACACATTTCAAAAAAAGTTGGAACAGTAAAGCATTTACCACTTTGTAATGTTGCCATTCCTTTTCACAACACTTAAAAGATGTTTAGGGACTGAAGACAGCAAGTGATGAAGTGCTTCAGGTGTAATTTTGTCCCATTCTTGCTGCAAACAAGTCTTAAGGTGGGCAACAGTACGGGGCCTTTGAAGTCGCATTTTGCGCTTCAAAATGCGCCACACATTCTCTATTGGAGACAGGTCGGGACTGCAGGCAGGCCAGTCAAGTACCCGTGTCCTCTTCCTCCGCAGCCAGGACTTTGTAAGGTGGTCCAGCACGGGCCTCTCCTACGTCCGCAGATGCTGTATATAAACACAGCGGACACGTAGTTCGTCGCCCATTTTTTCTTCAAGCTAGTAGCAGTATCAAGACTTCAAAGAAGATCTACAGCGGCACTCCCCGCGTCTGCCCCAGCTGCCGGCTGGCGTTGTCTGGAATCATGGCGTGGCAGACTGTGGTCCAGTGAAACATATGGCTCCACATGTCTCAGCTACCACGGAGGTAAGACGCAAGCTTCTGTACGGCCCCATAGCCTCCGACGGACTATTTGGGCCCCGTTTACAGACCGCTCCCCCGCCCGCCCCGTCTCCGCTGCGGCAGCCTGCCCCACCGGATGGGCGCGCTTCACGGGGAGGACCATGAGGGCGGCTCCCACCTAGTCTAACCCGCCAATGAGCCACCCAGGGCGCTGTCGGCGTCTGCAGCCCTGTTCAGAGGCGTGACTGTAGCCGATATCCGCGCAGCAGCTTCCTGGGCAGCCCCATGCCCGTTCATCTGCTTCTAATACTCGACATGTCTGAGCCCTCTGTGACCCACAGTCAACGACGAATAACGCGCCGATGCGAGTGTGTCTATCGGCTGTCATGATACAATTTCTCTTCATCATGCACGCCTGCAATCGCAGTAAATATATGCGCTGTTGCATGTGTTTTTCACCGCTGTTACAATAACGTAACTATCGTTTAACGTGTGTGCCAATAGGAGACAATTGCGATAGCTGATTTACATGCATAGCATCTGCAGTAGCCCCCCTGTGCATTCCACTACAAATCGGACTGTGCTGAACATACATCAACAGTACCTACATACAGTATGTATATATACTGTATACAGCCCCGTGTTATCATGAACATAACCATTAGTAGTGTAGAGTATTACTTCAAGGTCAAGTCTCTTACATACTGTGGGCATACCTCTGGGCTAGAAGAATGACACATATGCCTACAGTGGACCATTTGTTTCAAAGCATACATTTGTCCTACAAGTCATTGATTCTATTCTTAACTTACAGCATAACCTATTTTAGGCAGGACTACATTTACCATGGTGACCCAATGTGCTGATTTTTCTGTCAGTTCTTTGTTCTCTGCAAACATGCCATGTCTGTAATCTGTAAAGTATGAATCAGCATCTTGCTAGAATATCTTGTTTTCTCTGCACTTTTTTCCTCTTCAAGAGCTGTTGAGGCGGCAGTGGAAATAATGAGCGCTTGGGTGGCTTTTTCTGTGCAAATTCAGTGAGTTACTCAGCACTGAGAAGGAGCATGCTTAAATGTAAAGCATATTCTTGAAAGAATATGATAATGAGATGGATGAGATGGACTAGGAAACAAATTCAAGTTTCCTTATTTATCATATGCATAACAATTACAGATAAGCAGTCATTGCCAATAAAAAGTCTCAACAATGCTAATTAAATCTGTATAAAAAGTAAAAAAAAAAAAAAACTTACAAGTATATCTCTGGGCTTCTATTTCATTGGATTCATTAATCTTCCAATTTCTAAATGTTCAACTTCCTTTATCAGCAACTTATTTACTGAATATTTGATCATTTAAACTTAATTTTGAATTAATAACCATGTTCCACATTTGGACTACAAATTGAACATTTAAGAACAAATATTTACCTATCATCATTGAGCATACATGTTTGTGGAAGTGAGAATCGTCTCTAAAGTGTTTGACAGACGCATGACAGTCCTTGAAAACACATTAATGCTAGCCAGGGTGGTCAAACAAACTCAATCTATACCACTACAGCAGGGACGTCCCCCTAGCTTTGACACTAATAAGAAATCTATGGAAGTAATTTTGGGGTGGATCCCATGAGAGAGGCAAAAGTCATTTTGACCTGTTTACAGCTTCAGGGATCATGTTCAGCATCAGAGCCGTGGAGTGTTCTCGCGGAGTATTTATTCAACAGCCTCTAAGAAGGAGAAGATGACAAGCCAAAAAATGTTTTGCGAGCCATGCAGAGGAGAATTCTCTAAGAAAATGTGTTTTCCCAATTTTTGTCTAAATTCTGAGTTGAGGGAGAAGTCAAGGTGTGACATGCTTCAGTGACCTGGGATTCAGCCATCGTACAACCTTGTGTTTTTGTTGTTGGTTAAAACGTTTTAAGATAAGATAGACTTGATTAATCCCACACTGGGGAAATTCCTGTGCTACAGCTCAAAATATTATTTTTTTTACACCCATCAGAGTAACACAAATACATATTAAGTAGAAATGGGAGAAAAAATATACATAAAGTATAAGAAATAGAAAAATAGAATTAGTCATAATAATTATACTAATAAAACAAACTAACCCATTTAAACAAAAAACCCTTATATAAACAGACAGTATGTAAACACAGATATACAGATGAATATAAATGAAATATTGCACAGTTGGAGGTAACAAAGAGTGATAAATAAATAAATATGCATAGTGCAGAATATTGTCCAGTGATGGCTCATATTGCAGATACAGCTAGCAGTGCTACATTTCTGCATTTCTTGTTCTTATTTCCCTCATACAATAATTTTCTCCTATCTTTTCTTTACTATTTATTTTCCTGACTTCCTTGTCATCATTCTTTTCTTTTCCTTCTCTCCTCCCCCTCTAACTATGTGAGAGTACAGTGCAATGCAAGTATTTAATATGTATGGTCTTTTGTTGCCCTGCATGGCATAAACACACACACTTTCACACTGCATTTACTATTCCACAATCAATCGCCTTGTGCCAGAGAGGAAAGCTAAGGCCTTAGCTTAGAGATGAATTGTATTCAGCAGTGTGAGTACGACAGGCATTTGGATCACATAGCCCTTCAGGGCAAACCTTCAAATTGCACATTTCAGGTTGGATTATATGGTGTGCGTAAATGTTCAGCTACTGTAGCACATATGTAGCTGCTTTGGCATTTATTTATTTTTGGTGCCCAAGGCAGTGCATAAGCCTAGGGGAGTTGACACTAATTCAGAAGTGTTTTCTATGCAAATTAAAGACCACTGACATGGCTTTCATGTTAAAACTGTGGCATACAGCACGATAAGTGATTAGTGTTTTAGTGTAATGTGCAGCTAAAACAGGTGCTTCTCAGCTCAAGGACTGTGGCACAATTTCAGCCTTTAATAGTGCAAACTAGGGATGGGCATAATTAATCGACGATCGACGATTGATCATTAAGAATTTCGTCGATCACGTTAATTTGTCATTGATTAAACTAATGCAGGTTGCGTTGTGTAGTGTGATTGCAGCAATGAAATGATTTCCAGTGTGTCAGCAGCAATTAATCATTTTACCACCCAGGGGCGCCATAGGCTGCTCAGTTAGCTGCGAGTTACGTTTTGATTCAAAGTAAACATGAAGAGGTCACGGCCTGGTCACGGCTAAGTGTGGCGTGGGTCCATTTTGATTTAAAAAATGACTTAGTTCACTGCAAACACTGCGACGCCGTTTATAAGTACAACATAGCCACGACTCAAATGATGTACCACTTAAACAAAGTGCATCCGCTGGTTAATGTCGGTGGTGGTGCGTCCTGCTCTCAGTATCAACCTAGCATCAACTCGTCGTTAGCACGGAGGAGCTGCGATGCACAACGAGCAGAGGGAAATTACCGGAGGGATCTGCACGTTCATTGAGATGGATATTGGAACCAGCATTTCACATTCCGTCACGACGTACCATCACCAGACTGGTAGAAACTCACTACGAAACGAAGAACGGAATGAGGTTCCCTGGGCCGGGCTGGCCAAGTTAGCGCGGAGGTAGCTACCTGCATCCCGTGCCGGCGGCTGTGTTCGGTGGCTGAACTGACGATCATCAGGTAGCGGTCGCGCCTGACCCATGGATGTATTAAGGGAACCTGAGATCCCAGATCATGTCAACCTGCTTATTTTTCTCAACAAAAACCAGTAGACTGGTGCAGAAGTTCTATGTGAGTAACTGGTTATTTTATATTAGGCTTTGTCCGTGCCTTGGATAGTTTTGAGTTACATTTTGACAAAACCTGTCAGATCTAAGTAGTATTATGTTTTTGGTTACGTTATGGTTAAGTTATTATTGAACATGATTATTTTTATTTATTATTTTGGAACAAACGAGGGTCTCTGTTTAACAACGCCGGCTCGCAGCAACGGTTCCGCTGCTAAATTAAACACCGCAGCGCATATATCTTTAAGTTTAGCCAAACCTCCAGTTTAACTGCCACACGTTGTTCTTCTTGTAATTAAGATCTCATCGAGGTAAAAACACGCTGTATTTTTGTATTTTCATTGCGTTAATTTATAAAAAGTTCAATAAATAATTAATTTTAATATAAAAATATTAATGATTAATCGATAATTGATCATTAATTCTCCCGACGATCGACGAAGAAAATTTAATCGAATGCCCATCCCTAGTGCAAACACACCAATATAATATACTAGACAATATTGATGACTCTGATGAAATAAGTCAAGAAACCATTGTGTCAAATGGTCAGTGTTTTCTTTGTACTACCTTTAAGCCCAGACACACCAAACAGACATCAAAGAACTAGTGACGACGAAGGCTGAAAAGGTTGCAGTTGATCACACCACAAAGACTACAGCCAATGGCCAACAAGCATGACATTTTGCGCCTGCATGAGAGGAAAAACCTCTCCATGCCAGCAGGGTGCGGTAGTCTGTATTTGTCTTTCAAAAAGAGAAACTAGAAGACCGACAGGATGCATTAACCATGCTGGTTAGCCAGCAAGTACATTAACAACGCAAATCAAACAATAACACACTACAATAGCTTAATTGTTAAAAAGTAAATCTCACCTGATAAAACAAGTTTTTCTTCAATCTCACAACCTCTTTAGTCAGTTGCTTGCTTTCCTTAGTTCCATTTATCTTCTAGTGCAATGATTTGCTTAAGCTAAACAGCAAATCAGAGTGGTTTCTAACCGACATGCTCTGCCACTAAGCCAACATGGTCAGTTGGCAAAAAAGCCACAATCAAGGGCCGACTAGTGCCAACAATGTAGCACACACCTCAAAATCTAATCCTATATGTGTCCACAGGGGCATTTTTTGATGGAAGAGATCACCCGCTTCCCAGCATTGGACGCTTGATGGGCTTGCCACTATCAGTTATCAATTTCTCTTCAATGATCACTGACAAGCAAAAAACAGACTACACCCACCTACAACCATGATGGCTGCACCTGATTGGATGAACACTTCACTCGTGATATGCTCCTGAATTTCAAAACAGACCAACATGGCGGCTCATTTGGAAACCGAAATGTGTTTCTAATGCGGTTGGCAAATCTGTCTTCATTTTAAATTGACAATTGATGGTCACGTTAAAAGATTTGTGTATTTTCAAGAGGCAGTGAGTATATAACAACTAAATGCAATATATATATATATATATATATATATATATATATATTAGGGTGTTCATCAATAATGCGTTCATTTCGATTAATTAATCTGAGAAAAAAATAACGCATTCAAAAAAATAATGCAGATTAATCCATTCCATATTGACCTTTCACCCGGAGCCGCTCTAGCCACCATTCGACTGTAATTTGGCAACAGAAACATTGCTGCACGTGACGCTAGTTAACACTACACTCAGCAGCAGGTAACGTTAGCCTACCGCTAGCTAGCAGCTGGATTAAACATGGTTAAAATGCAGACAGCTAATGCTAAATGGTGTAAACTTTGACTGTATTTCCTTCACTGTAGAGGAATCCGACACTTCTGCAGCTGCAGCCGTTGTCGCAAAAACACAGATGGAGACGGTGCGTTCAATGAAACTGGTAACCTACAGCCTCATGGTGCATTCAAAGTTATTGTAAAATATAATTTTCCCATCTGGTGGATGTTTTTGTCGTTCAACAGCAATTTACTAGTGAAATAACCCTATTCCTGAAGCTCTTTTGAATTTCTTTCCTCAGTATATTAGGTCATATTGTTGATTGTTATGGTCATTATTTGAACACTGAAAATAATAATAAAAATAGTTTTTTAACTTTAATGTCTCTAATGCTCATTATTCATTGATTCATTTGAATTGAAATATTGAAAATACTTTCACAGCAAAAATGATGTATGTGATTAATTTAGATTAATTAAACAGAGTATCAGTGTTGTGCGCGAACGAGTTCAAAAGAACGCGTTCATTGAACACGCTCATTTTTTCGTGAACGTTAAACTGAACGCAACACATTTTTTAATAAAGAACTTGAACGTGAATTAGTTCACATTATGTGTCATGAACGGCAGACATCACTGTAAATGAACGTTGGAATTTGTTTTCCATTGAAAACTGAGTGACATCTGTTTTCTCTTTTGAAACGCAACGAGAGAAAGTTCCTCCCTCCTGTATTCTCGCTGGTGCCGCTTAAATCATGTATCACCAGACAGAAATGGTTTTGACATGCGCAATGCATTGCGGGCAACGTAGTGTCCGGCTGAGAATAGTTGAATAGCATACTGGCTTCCGCACAACGTTACCCGTGATGAATTGCAGCAGAGCGGGGTAGGCATAGCAACGCCACGTAGCAGGCAACGACGAGAGCGCGGAGGGCTAGAGGAGCGAGAGAGAGAGAGAGACAGAGCAAAGACGAGAGTGAGAGAAAGCGCTGCAATTTAAAAAAAAATGTACTGCTGCAAGTTTCATCACCTGGTAAGAAACCCACAATTGCAGTGTCATGAGCAAATGTCTACAATGAGCAGCTTCAAAGAACGTATAGTGATTTCTAGCTCGTAGTGTGAAAAAAAGTATTTATTTGAATATCTCACGAAAAAAGTAAAATGAACTGAACTTTGAACTAGTTCAGAATTAAAATTGTGAACTTTGAACGTGAACTGTTCACTTTGAGCATGTATGAGCTGAACTTGAACTAGTTCAGAAAAGCTGTGAACTGGCACAACACTGCAGAGTATGTATTTAATTCAATAAAATTTTTAATCGATTGACAGCCCTAATATACTATCCAAAATATTCTATGACACTATACAGCATTTTCTAGGAACCATCAAAGGCCACCTTTATCTAAAGTGAGAATAAACTGACACAGCTTTAGTCAAATAACAATGTGGTAATTTTAGCAGTTTCTGTACATGCTGAAATGTCAGGCTACTTTGAAAGACGAAGATACAGCAGAAGCATGACTGTACAAACAGGATTGTCATTAAAAATGCAAGGCATGGGCACGAAGAGATAAATGGAGAATACTGCTGCCACTTTAATAAATGGCCACGGACTGTGCTAGCAGATATTTCACAAGAAGCTGCTGCCCTGACCCTGGTTCTAACAATAAACCATCTACAAATGCAGTGCCGTGTTGTTCCAGATGAATTTACAGCATATTCACTGTACTTAACCATTCATTTCAATCAACCAATTGTTTTACTGACTAACTGATTGAGTGATTGATTTATGAAAGGGTCAGTCAACAACACCAGAAAATATATACAATACAGTTCTACTGTTTGATCCTGATGAACAATGATTACCTACAATAATTAAATCTCCAGAGATGTTGGCTGAACACTATATAGAAGCTAAGAGGAAAGTTGTGGGGCTAGACCCACAAATATACTCCACAATTTATCAAAGGCCAAAGTACCAGAGCTGATGATTGGATGATGCACTACACACTGTACATTAGCAGATGGATGAAAATTATTTTTAAGGCAAACTCAACATGTCATTTTCTTTTGTTTTTTTCTCAGAAGCTCAGTGGGTTCATATGTGTGACTTAAGATTTACTTTGATCACCGTATCTTCAATGTTGTGTGTCAACATTTTCATGCTGTACAATCACAGGACACAACTGGACTTAGTGGACTGCAAGATAATTTAGTTCATTCCATTAATTAATGTGAGCTTGGGAGAGTTGCTTGCATGCTGCTAACTTAAAAGGGAGCAGGATAACAGTTCAGGAAGAGTAAGTGTTGAAGCGTTGAAGAATAAGTCCTGTAAGAATAGCATGAACTGGTTGAAGAACAAATCGATGTAGGATCTTGCTGTCCCTGTATGAGCTTCTCATTAAACAACGTTTTTCCATTTGTCCGGGTTTTTGTCTTTGACGTTTGTGAATGGTGGATGTGTCTGTGCATAACGGTAGTGCTTTTAAATATTTAGATAAAGGCATTCTTAAATTCACCACTGCCTTGTTTCATCGACTATTACCTATTTCCCATCTGAATAAGTCGAGAAATCTTCCAATCACAATCACATTACGTTTCTACCTACGTTTGGGCTTGACTTCCATCCACATTTCAGCACATTTAACAATAATCCCATACAAAACACACTCTACAGACAGGTACACCAAAACAGGAAAGATTGATTGCCTTGTGTAAAAACATTGTAATGACTAGTATATTGTAGACCATTTCAAGTGTCAAAATGACTTAATAAGTCACATTAATCTGGGTGAATTTCTAAATGGATAGAGGGAGAAGGTGATATCAATCTAATGACGGTGGAACTGTCCCCTGTCAATTCATTTTATCGTTTTTAACAATCTATGATGTGAAAGTCTATGCAAATTCTCATAGGGAGCCAAAACTCACCTCTCTTACACACACACACACACACACACACACACACACACACACACACACACACACACACACACACACACAGCCAAGATAACTTAACCTGATCAAACACTGTCAGACTTTTTATCCAATAAAGGGCAACGACAGCAACTTTATCTCAGTCTGCTGTGTTTCCTTGCTGACGCTCATGGAAGTTTTTTTTTCTTGACAGCTGTAATGAGATTAGAAGGAACCCAGAACCAGGGGAGACATGTAACGCCTTTGAATGAGATGGAATGAAACTCTGCTAAACTATTCATCACAGTCTATCTGTGTTAAGTGCAATCATGTGAACAGGCACACACATACACACACACACACACACACACACACACACACACACACACACACACACACACACACACACACACACACACACACACACACACACTGCACAGAAAATCGAAGTGCCCTGTTCTTCTCTACCTCCCTTGACTCAGCACGACAGCCTTCCAAATTAAGGAAGTCGTGTCTGAGTGTTGTATGAGTTACCGGAAAACACTAGATTGCGCGCTACAGTACTCTGACTTTCCAAGATGAGTGATGCCCGGAGGTGATTTATCCTACTGGGAAGGCAGAAGCTGTAATCTATGCACATATTTCAGCTTCTTTCGCTTCTTCTTTGCATTACAATATAGCAGGGGTTTTCAAATTGAGTGAATGTGAGCCTCCCCTTAGAGTAGGTAAGGACAGCTGAGCCCCCCATTGCCCAAAATCCCGTCCGCCTGCCCTAACCCACACACGTATCTGCAGTAAATGCCATTTTTTGTGTGTTCCAGTCTTGTATTTGAAGACATTTTATTTCCACAACTTTTTTAAAAGTGCATTAATAAATGATTCTTTGCAACAGCAAATCATTTCCAATTTCATGCAGGCCTGATTGAGGCTACTTTTAAAATCACTGAACATCAGCAGGCCTATCCACAAGTCAACAAAACATGCTTAACGTGTAATCGGCAAGTTGGATGGCACCAACATTTGGCCTAAGCAGCATGGTGGCCCAGTGGTTAGCACTGTGGACTCATTGCAAGAAGGTTCTGGGTTTGAATCCTGGCTATTCTGTGGGGAATTTATATGTTCTCTCCATTTTTGCGTGGGTTTCCTCCAGGTGCCCCCCCACCATCAAAAAAACATGTCCTAGGTTCTCCAGTCAGTGCCCTTGATCAAGGCCCTGGCTTAGATCTGGAGTTCGTCCCCAGGTTCTGTGATTGGCTGCCCACTGGGTTAGATGCAGAGAATGAATTTCGCTACATGTATGTTTATGTGACAATAAAGCACCTTTTACCTTTTAATCATAACTGGCCTGGCAACCCAAAGGACAAGGTTTGTTTCCAGATTTGTGTGGCAACTTAAGATGGGGAGGTCTGGGGGACCACCCCCGAAAAATTTAGAGCATTAAACACTTAATTTCCTGCATTTAGGTGAGTTTTTATGCACCTATTTCTACCTTTTTCTGAATCGGTGTATGCTGGAAATATCTTCATGTAAAGGGACACATAAATTGCAATCCAAATATAAAAAACATAATGGAATATATTGCAGTAAGGCTCTCAGGCATTCTGTATTCCTTTCATCTATTTATTCTCCTTTGGATCTGAGTGAGCACATGTAGCCTATAGGCATAATTTACTCTTCCTTCCCCTTTTGCTCTTTTGTTGGGGAAGTAACCTCCTTAAATGTGCATATGACAATTATTCACCTCAATGATACATCAATTCATTTTAATGAATTAATAAACCCCTGGACTGTAATCTTTCAGATGTTTGAGCAAGATTTCTGCTCATGTTCAAAACTTTGTGCACATTCAAAATATAACTCATCCCATCTGTGTTCTCTGAGATTTGGAGGAGTCCTGATATTTTGAGAAAAATGAAGTGATGATAGGCTATTACAAGAATAAAGTCACTATATTTCAGGTAATAATCTACCTGCACCATAGCCTGCTGTGCAGTATGTGATTGCTCTGCTGACCCCGTTTGAGACTCTGGTCTCTGAATGACACAAAGTTTAAGTTTAGTGAAGTGGCTGTACGCTGCTCTACATCGGAGGTGGAAAACCGAAACAACGGCAGAAATACACGGAGCCCAAACGCGACACGTCTGCCACAGCATGTCGACAGCAGAGCGCGTCCATAAACCTTACAGCGAGAGTGGACACTAAGCGACGTCCGGTTTCATATTTGTCAGTCAACTTTTCAAAATACATTCGGGGCTGAAGCCCCGGCAAAATCGGCTGACGCTGCGTCGATCAGTGGGAACAATGAGGCCGCACTTTTGATGCGCTGAGGTGTTCGATGCGAGGTTGCACTGCAGAGAGAAATAAACGCAAGTCGTCCTCCTCCACCTGCAGCCTTGATCTGTATTTGTTTTTAATACTCACTTAAGTAGGTGGAGGTGAAGGGGATTAGGAGATCTGGGGGAAGTCGCTCTACACAGACAACCAGAAACGCGTGATCGGCATTTCTCACACACTGCGGCAGATGTGCAGCCTCGGACCCCGACCAGGTGAAACCTAACTCTAACTCAGGATCATATTTTCTACGTTTTTTGCTGGGTCCTATCTCCTCCAATAATGCTGACTTCTGTTGACTTGGGACAAGGAAACAATGCATTTTAAAGCTAATAAACGCACGTACAATAACCGATATCAATAGAGCTGCATATGGTTATTTTTTCTTTGCGTGTCGCGCCTCCCCTGTGGCTCTTTGGCGCCCCCCAGGGGAGGCGCGCCTCACCTATTGAAAACCGCTGCATTATAGTATGTTGCTACTGTGCACTTTTCATCAAACAAGGCTCTATTAAAACATATTGCTTTGCTGAATGATGTTGGGTAAGAATCAAGCTTTTCACTGGCTGAATTATCCCCTTTTCCTGCAATAATAGTTGATGGTTGTCCAGCATGTATAAAAGGGATTTTAGAATGTATTCATAATCTATAATGGTTTTAAGGTTCTTGTGGACAAGCTTCACAGAAGCGGAAGCATCTGCATGAGCTGATTTTTAAAAGCTCATACTCGACTGTGGTAGGAAGAGTGGCATGTACTAACACTTTTAATGGCAGGGAGAAGAAAAAAAACCGGAGGACTACAATTGTTTTGGATTGGCAGGGCACTAGGGAGAGGGTAGGCCAGACAGAGATCATGGTAGATAAGGTTTTTGATCTAACAGCTGACTAGCTGTTCCTGCTTGCACTATTCCTCCCTGCAGATCAAGCACTGACTATAAACCAGCATTTAAAATGTCTGATTCCTTCTTGAGGGTTTTTCCGCAACTGAGGAACATTGGTCAACGGCCTATGCTTAACAAGGGCAGATCTGTGGACACCTGCAAATCAGCTCAACAGCTGCCATTTAGACTTGCATTTGTTTTGTTTATTTTTATGTTTCCATTTCATGTCTTACTTTTATCATTTATTCTGAAGCACTTCTTTAAGTATATCTTAAAGACACCCTTAGCTAGAAAGACAGATGCTTCATATGTACAATTTCTGTACACTTTTTTTTTCAGTGTTACAATTTGTACATTTAACTGAAAATAACCCACAGTAGTAGCAGCAAGCACTGGCATTCTCCACTTGTGGGCAACTGTGAGTAAGAAGCTAATGACTGAAAGGGTCAATAAGACTGAGAAAGGGACAGATGGAGTGACTGAGTGAGAGAATGGATGATGGCAGATGGAATGACTGAGTGGGCCAATGATGGCAATCAAGGCAGGGATTTAGACAGGGAATAGAACGATTGCTGTGGAACCCTCTGTGTGTGTGTGTGTGTGTGTGTGTGTGTGTGTGTGTGTGTGTGTGTGTGTGTGTGTGTGTGTGTGTGTGTGTGTGTGTGTGTGTGTGTGTGTGTGTGTGTGTGTGTGGTGTGTGTGTGTGGAGGTGGGGTGGGTTGTCCTATCTATGTATAATTGTCTTTGTGTTAAATTGCAATTACGTTGGTCTGCCAGTGGCCCCATTAGGATGACCTTCAGTTGCTAATGGAAGGGGAATGGGAGAAATGTTGCCCATGATGGGGGCATGCAGGAACTAAAGGTGTGTGTGTGTGTGTGTGTGTGTGTGTGTGTGTGTGTGTGTGTGTGTGTGTGTGTGTGTGTGTGTGTGTGTGTGTGTGTGTGTGTGTGTGTGTGTGAGAGAGAGAGACAGAGACAGAGAGAGAGAGGGAGGAGAAAAGATGAAGAAAGAAGGGTAAATAAAAAGGTTGATGGAGTGAAATGGAAAGCCAAAATAAAAGAGAAAAAAAATGCAACTGTTAATAGTTTGAAACTAGTGGTTGGTAACTAAGAAAAGGGGAATGGCTTATCAATGATATGAGCGATGGAGGAAGAGGAGAAGTAGTGAGGAGGGACTGAGGTCATAGGATGACAATCAGTGCTTGAGGAAAACACTTCCTAAAAAATAATCTGTAATCCAATGAAATATAGCCACAGAAACATCACACACTGTCTCCTACAACTTATTTAGTTTAAGTTTAATTTGCACTGTCCTGCTGTTGTGAATGCCCACTTGTGCACCAAATCCTTGGCTGAAAATAGTCCCCAACATATATATTTCACAACAGTACCCAGCTGTTTTGGGAATTTTATTTGCTGTTTTTTAAAGTAAGTATGTGTGGTCCATTTTTAAAGATTAACATCTTCACAAGGGACTAGTGGGCTTAGGACAAGGGCCATAGATATGGTAAGGAAGTCGGAAAGCATTGAGTGGACTAATGCGTTGTTTTTCTTTGAAGAACAGCCCTTTGAAGAAGTGAGGAAGTGAGAAGTGAAAATGTCCTCACTTACATGGTGTAAAACTCTAATTCCGTCACACAGATGGAAGGATACACAAGCACACACACTCACACAACCAACCTATCCATCCCCCAACCAAATGCACTCAGATGAAAGCTGTACATAGGACACATGCAATTTTGCACACATATATGCATTATGCATATATAGCCCCCCCCCCCCCACACACACACACACACCTAATATGTCTCTGCATCCTTTTTAATGAAACACAAATGCATTTTAGTCTCCCGTGGCCAGTCTGCCACTGTAAGGTGTCCTGTTTCTGGAGGGCATTTAAAATCAGCTCATTTTCTGCCTCCAATTGGGTAAGATGTGTTGCCCTCATCAGCCATGATGCATTGGTATGGAAAGTATAACAACACTGAGTACCTGAGCAAACCAGGACAAAATTAAACTGATCCATAGGCAAAAGCATGCACGGACACACACACACACACACACACACACACACACACACACACACACACACACACACACACATCTCAGAGATACAAACATGTAAGAAGCATTATTTTTGGAGTCAGTGGGATGTCGCTGTCCTTGACAAAGCATTATATTTCTTAAACAGAAATCAATCATGTTAAGAGACAATTGGTGGCCCAGGAAAACCCACTTTTCTTTCTGTGACTCTCTCCCTCCTTCTCCCCATGCTCCTCTGTCACTGCCTTTCTATCCATGGAATATTTCAGAGGAAAAAAGCACAATGAAAGTCATACTACAAAGTCAAAGATCTTTACAGAGAACAGTGTCACCTACTGGCTTACCCTGATTTTAGTTTAAACAGTGGACTGATGCGATGATGATGAGTTTCCAAAATACTAACTTAACATTTAGAGACATAATTTAGGGAGGAAAGATTCACCTGTTGGTTCTCACAGGCAACTTGAGGCATTTTTATCTATTTGATTGTGCTGTGTTCCCCAACCAATATTTCCAAACAAATGTGGAATTAAATAAAACCTAAAGGTCTGGCAACTTGATATTTTTTAGGTGAATGTATTTTCATTTGGTGTAGCAGTGATTTCACATCATGTGATTACACTGATTAGTCTGCACTCTCTTTATGAAAATGCACTGAATAAAGACCTAACAAGTATGTATTCATTGGGATAGGTGCAATATGAGCTGGACAAAGGGAAAATGAAAATATAACTCATGAACACATCAGAAAGTACTCTTCACCACTGCTGAGAAAGTGAAACACATTTGAATGATGACTTTTGTTAATTTATCCCGATATTCAAGTTCTGGCAGAAAAAAGCCTATGGGCTCTCTTTCTACTTCCATCTGTGAGTTGGACAATGAAATCCCTTATTTTTCCAGTCTCATCTTATTGTTGCCATGGTCTTTGTTTTCTGGAGAAGAACACCATATTGGTTTTGATATTTCTGTCACGTTCCTGTGTTTTTAGCTACCCACTTTTTCCTTATCACACACTTCTCCAGGTGCACATGCAGTCTGAACACCCACACCTGGCTGCATGAGGAGTCAGATAAGGGAAGATACTGTTCAGAGTTGCAGAGCATGATATTAAATTGCCCATTTCAGTGGTTTGCTTTTTTTTGCTCTCTGTGTGATATATGTCTAAATATATATGTGTGTGTGTGTGTGTGTGTGTGTGTGTGTGTGTGTGAGATGTGTGTCAGTTTTTTCCACTATTTCTTCTTAGTGTACATCACAAACACACACACACACACACACACACACACACACACACACACACACACACACACACACACACACGCGCGCACACACACACACACACACACACACACACACACAAACACACAAACACACACACATAAATTTATGCATGTGGTATAACGGTTTTATCAAGTACCAAGTGCCTTGCATTATTGAGCAGTGGGGGCAGGCAGCTTGTCCCCTGTGCAGCAGACTGGAAGGCTGAGATCCCAAAGGTCAGCTGCGCTCCGCATAAACAGATATGAACCACTGGCCCCGAGGTTTTCAGCAGCACGAGAGGCAGCTCACGGCCAGATAAGCACAAATCAGAAACAGTGCCAGTCAGAACCTTTAAGCCTTTGAGCACCATCTGGTTCTGGGCCTATCCAAGAGGAGCAAATCCCACCAGGTTAGGAGGGACAGGAGGATAGCTGAGAAGAGAAGGGAAGATGAAGGAGCACAAAGAGTAGCTGGATGGAGAAAAAAGAGGGAAATAGAAATATACAAAAACATGTGTGCATGTGAACATTTTGCTATGGAAATTGTTAGTGGTTTATTTGCAGTAGGGGATTAGAAAACAATACAACCAGAATACTGAACAGTCCTCTGCCTCAAAAAAGCTGCCAAAGAAGTGGTGAAAACAGTCAACCAGAGCATATTACACTGTCAAACATATTGAAAACTATAGGAAAGCACCTGGGTGGCAGCAAATACTGATGCCTGGAAATTAAAATGACCATAAATAACCAAAGAAAACTATCTTTAAAACATGGAGATACTAAAAGCCACCTACAGAGGAGCTACAGCCAAATTCAAATTGGAGGGGCACCTCGAACAAGTGGCCTAAATGTTCACACAACACAGCAATACAAAAATTTATAAAAATCAATGAAACAAAACACTGCAAAGTCAATCTTAAGTTAAATATGTGCTCAGAAGAAAAAATAGCCACTTGCTTCACCACAACCCACTCTACAACAATAGCTGTAACCGCTATTACAATATCACTCTGGTTTATTGTGTGGGTAAGCTAACTGAAATGGACGTGACAAAGGTCAACTTAACCTGCTGGTTACATAAACAATAGATAGAAACTGAATAATCATCAACATATCATCATATTTTATTCATATTAGGAAGTTCTCTCAACCAAAGAGTGTTCCCGTTTGCTTCTCTTCCAATTTGAACAGCCATTTGTATTCACACTGCCTTATTTGGGAGCTCCATTACACCAAGTTGATTATTAGTGCACACTCACCTATCCAGTTGGTGCTACATGAAATTAACTAATTAAGTTAATGAATTAACTTAGGTTCGGGAGCAGGGCCACGCCTCAACCACACCACTAATCACTGCCCAGCCTTTATTTTCCAAAACCAAACCACTCAGTGTCGTTTGTCTCCGCATTCTCGAGGACAGACAGACCGTGCAACACAATCAAAAAACGAAAACTAAAAAGACTCAACTCACCATGGCTTCCAAACCTCTACTCGACTTCTATAATTCGGACGATGACTTGTACGACGATCTTTTGAAACTGGTTCCCCTCCTGCCGTGACACAGCACTCAGACTGCAGCCCAGCAACTTCACAGCAGAGCTGCTTGCACTCCATGTTTAGCGTAACACCGCAAGGTCATCTCTATTCAGGATCACTTAGATCTCGGGCCTACTCAACGCTGTTGGCGAGGGTTCAACACCAACCTAGGTGAGGAAGCTGCTCTACTAGCTACACTCATCATACCGTCTGCGGTTATACACCACGGTACGCCGCGCCCTCCATTTCCTTTCAGACGTGTCCACGTCCACAGACTGAGCTGGACAAAGTCATTCCCTTCCACCACACCGATAACAAAATAACTTTGTTCCATCGCCTCCATTACCACTCCGATGGTGACAATAACTGCAACAATAACAGAGCCTCAAACGCTTCCGTGTTCCTCGCCAGGGTCTAACCGTAAGTCACAGGGCCTCCGCTGCCTCCACTGCGACGGTCCGCAACAGCATCCCCCCTGGCGGGGGCCAGGTTGTATTACTCCCTGTGCTTGCTCCCTCCGTATCATTTTCATCCCTGTGTCAGCAGGCTGCACAAAATTCCCAAGCACATGCATCTTTTCATCCCTTCTTCTACCCTTCCTTCAGCCGCCTTCAGCAATACTGCTTCTGCTCCTCCCTCTTCTTGACAGCCAGCATAGCCATACAAGGCCCCTCTTCTGAAAACCAAGGGGCTCTGCTACAGGCCAGTCCTCCTCTTTCAATTACACCTGGTCTATCCTATTCCCCCTCCCTCTCTTCCCTAATCCCGCCCTTCCCCACCATCCAAATGTTTTTCTCCGCGTGTCAATAAATATACTTTATCCACAGCAACAGATCCCAGAAGGGGGCAACGGCGACAATCACATCTCCGACACTTCCGGGTTCCTCGACAGGGTCGAACAGCGCCGTCGCTGGTCCTCCGCTGCCTCCTATGTGGCTGCTCATTCCATGTCTGACCTATCACATGTCATCTCTGTGTCGGACCTATCACAGGTTATCTCTGTGCCGACCTATCACAGGTCATTTCTGTGTCCGACCTATCACAGGTTATCTCTGTGCCGACCTATCACAGGTCATCTCTGTGTCCGACCTATCACAAGTCGTCTGTGTCTGATCTACCACAGGTTGTCTGTGTCTTATCTACCACAGGTCGTCTCTGCCTACTTTTCATCCTCATATCAGCAGGTTACTTAGGGGGCACGAATGGTCCAGGAAGGCTATACTCATACACTACGATAACACAACAGTCGTAGAGGTCCTAAACAAAGGTCCTTCTCATTCATCAGACATCATGCAGTTCCTGCACAGATTAACCTTAATCTCAGCCTAGCACCAGTTCATCCTCAGAGTGGCTCACATTCCCGGTCACCATAACAGCATTGCTAATTCGCTTCTCGGTTCTCCTGCCAGAAATTCAGACACATAGCACCAGAATTAGATTTCCATCCCACAGCGGTCCCACTGTTTTCAGCCACAACCTTCAACTAACTCCACAGCTGGAACAGTTCACAAATGCATAATGCGACGCCATCCACTACAGTCTCGCCCCAAGCACTCTCTCAGCCTACCTAACAGGCTAGAATCGCGTCACGGCATTTCACTTTTCAAGGGCATCTCAGACCAAATCATCCATGTCCTCAGTCCCTTTCATTTCAGGCGTATCCACATTGATCTTAACGACCTCTGTCAAACTCAGCACCTGAGACAGAACCCCCACACTGAATCTCACTCCACCCAGTCCCCTCATCCCTTCATCCCCTCTTCCCTCCTACCATCATCCCTTCGTCCATTCACTCCAAACATTCATTACATCTTTAAATGACATATTGTTGTGGCGTGGTCCTTGCTAGTGAAGTGCTTGAAGATAATTTATTGTATCTCAGGATACCCAAACGTAGCAGAGTTCAGGCGCCACATTGATAGAAGACTGATGATTGAACTTCAATTATGGACAATAATTCTGGTGAACCTGTCCACAACAGCTTCATCCCCCATGAAGCTGCATTATTGACAGATTTTGCTGTTATTTCCTTGACTCTGCTGTCTTTCACTGCTGCACCACACACACAAACACACACACACACACACACACACACACACACACACACACACACACACACACACACACACACAGTTGCCTGGCATCCCTCAGTCTGCTCTAATGATGTCCACAGAGCCAAAGGAGGAGCATGGGGAGAAATGAAGGACTTTGGAAAAACTCACTAATGCTCACTGTGTTCTGAGGATTACCACTGCAGCCATATTCAGAAACAACACGGCATAACATTTTAAAGGCTTTTATATTTTCAAGTCAGTATTGTGAGAAGTCCTCCTGTGTTGTGTCGCTCAACGTTTCACCTGACTCAGTACAGCATATTTGTAAGTTGTTGTAAGTTGTGTATAGAGATAATACATCTCCGCCTAAGTTTATATTACAGTATTAGTCACTCCTAGTCCACGTGGAGAATTGTAAAATAGTTGTATCATATGTCAGATACATAATTACATTATATACATTATGTTCTTCTAACTTTTCTAGATTCACAACTCGCCCAACACCGTCTGCTTCCGCTTTGATTGTTATAAACTTGGGATAGATTGACTTTCTTCAAAATCACCACCCCTCTTCTCCTCATCTTTGGTTCAACAGTGATCCTTGTGACTTTGAGGAGTTTGTTCCATTCCCTTAGTCACAGTGGTAGTAACAGTGATTTATGGTAGATTATTTTTTTTGTTGACACTTTGTGTCCTAGCCAGTAATCTCAACTAGTCCCCAAGGACCTAGTATGCCGTTATAGTTACCTTTGCAAAGACTTAGGGAACTGTTTGTGCCCATGCTAGGTATTCATCATGCCTTCCTATGCCTGTGGGCTGCACGACTCTACTGCTTGATAAATTGTACACTTGAAATAGTGGGATTTTACTATGGGCTGAAATATGTGCCACCAGAAACTGAATTTGAATCATTTATATTTGAATTTGAATTGCTAAACTTGAATAATTGCATTGAAAAACTGAATTTGAATCACATCATTTGAAATTGTATTGTTTAATTTGAATCATTGCATTGAAAAACTGAATCTGAATTGTATAATTTGAAATTGAATTTATTCATTTGGAACTGAAGTCCAATAAAATTTGATTATCACTGAAAATTCAACTCTCTATATATCTTCACATTCAGTTCTCAAAATTCAGATTCGGTTCTCAAAATTCAATTTCCAGTTACAGTGGAGGATGAAGGAAGAGCAATCGAGCGCAGATCAATAGAGTTCAGTGGCGCAGGATGATGTTGTGCTGCTTATGGATGTTCAAACGAAAGAAATGAAAGAAAAAAAAAACAGCAAGGGATAACATTTCACAGGTGAGAATGTGTTTTATGATATATATGCCACCTTCGACCTGCAATCTGAGCTCTGGCGGCGGTGGCGGGGGACGGAGAGTTTCGTGGCCGGCGTCTCTTCCCCTGGGCAGGAACACAGCTTTGCCTCGCTGCGCCGGACTCTGCTGATCCAGATGGGACCGGCAAAAGACAGAGTGGTGATTGGGAGGATCTTCCACTAGTCCAGGATGACCTGTAGCCTACGTAGATTTCGGCAGGAAGTTCCACTGCGTTTGCCGGTGGACGGAGAGAAGCTTAAGCGGGGCAGCAGAGTCCGTCTGTGGCTGCAGGATCTGGATCTCACTGCCCGCTTCCTGGGAGCCACGCAGCTGGAGGCCCTGCTGGGCCCGCTGGAAGGAAGGGAATCCCGGGAGAACCAGGACGGAGCGGGGCAGACTGTCACAGCCTGCTGAAGTTTAAATCACAGGTTTCCTAAAGGGTGTCTGGCGGGACTCGGACTGTGCACGACAAAACATGACTTTAAGTCTTGTTAAATAAATAAATAAATACATGCAGAAATAAATTAATAAATAGCGGAGGAGTGAGCCTGGACATTTCATTTGAAGCAGAAACTCTTAGTTCAGAAGGGTGAAGTTTCCGTTTGGACTCAGATCTGTGAACTGATTATAATGAATATTCTTTGTATTAACACATTGTTTTGTTTGTTACTGGACATGATGATAAAGCTAAACTTTTAAATCACAAACACAAACTTTAATATTTATATAAATACTCTAAGGAAGGAGACAAATGATCAGATATTAGAATTAGATGATGGGGACATCCAGTCAGAGACACACTGAACTCTATCTATCGATCTGCGCTCGATTGCTCATCCTTCATCCTCCAACTACCCAGATGTCAGTCTCAGTAACTTGAAATTGAATTTTGAGAATGGAATCTGAATTATGAGAACTGAATGTGAAGATATATAGAGAGTTGAATTTTCAGTGAGGATCACATTTTATTGGACTTCAATTCCAAACGAATAAATTCAATTTCAAATTATTCAATTCAGATTCAGTTTTTCAATGCAATGATTCAAATTAAACAATACAATTTCAAATGATGTGATTCAAATTCAGTTTTTCAATGCAATTATTCAAGTTTAGCAATTCAAATTCAAATATAAATGATTCAAATTCAGTTTCTGGTGGCACATATTTCAGCCCTTATTTTACCTCTGAATAAGGATAAGAATCTTCTTCTTTGTATCAATTGCAGTCAGACACACCTGTTTGCTCATCCAGGCTACCCTTGACTTGTACGAAATCATATTTCTCACAATGCATTAATATCCTTTAGAACCTCTTAAAGCGATGAAAAGTCATTACTATTTACACCTCCACCTTTGGTCTGAACGTTCTTACTTTATATCACATTGAGGAAGATGATATGTTGTCACACTGATGTCAATGGAATTGGGGAAAATAGGTAAAGCAAAAAACAAAAGTTTCCCTGTTCTCTGATTGCTTAACTGGCAAACTATGGGATGGCTTTTATTTTGAAGCAGCCAATGTATTTGTCACAAGGTTAGCAGCACATTGTTAGCAGTGCCATTTTTCACTAAAATAGCTCAACACAGCAAGATGTGGACAGTTATGGAGAGAACAAAAACAACAGCCACAGTGAGCCGTTAAGGTTAAAAGCTGCAGGCAACAGGCTCTTATTGTTTGTGCAAAAGCACACATCCAACTCTTCATCAAGATAAACCCCATGCTGTCCCTGTATGAAAAACCACTTGATCTGTGCGTGCAGCATGAGATCTGATCGCGGGTGTTCATGGCATGGTTCAACATGGGTAGATTAGATTGGATTAGCTTTGCTTTAATGGCAGATTTCTCTGAAATTGTCCCATTGCAAGGCAAACACTGGTTTGCATACATAACAGCACAAAACATACATGACAAAACAATGTCAAAGTTTTCAATCAAAACATTTTCATTTTCAGCATGACACAATAAATCCTCTCTTTTAATAGTTTGGCTGTGCTGTAAACAGGTACACGAGTTGTTCTTGCATGTAGCTCATGGCGTGATTGCTGCCCCCAGTGGTCAATTGAAATGTAATTTCCAGCTGAACTCTGGGACCTGTATTATTTATTTTTCACATCTGTAGTTGGTTTGCTCTGGTCCATATCAGTTGATGAAAAAAATCCAAATGAACCAAAATGCATCACGCAAGAATGACCCTTATTGGTCAGGTGTGGCTGGAGCCGAAGCAAGAAAGTAAATACAAGAAGAAGGTCCTCCTGTGTTCTGGAATAGTGCATTTTTCTCGCATCTGTAATGTATTAATTAAAATAATTTTCCAGACATTGTTTCGCGATCAACATTCCTACGTTAACTCTGCTCACCGGGACTTTGTTCTGCTCTGCTGGCGTCTGTCTCCAACTTTTGCTGCGGCTGGTTTGACCACGGAGATGCACGTAGCTGCGAGCTTGACCGTAGTATAAGTCTGTGACAGAAAAAGTGCAAGTTGCTACAGTGTGCATGCTCTGCCGCATCGGGGATTGCATAGCACACCTGACTGCAGGAGTCGTTTAGCTCAAACTTGCGACATACACCTGGTAGTTGGGTGAAATCGAGGTCGGATCAGGTTCTCACCACAAACAAAGCATCCCGAAGTGTACCAGAGCTCAATTGTAACTGTGAGGAGGTGGTCTTGCTCCGGTTGTTTTGGTCCACACCTGTGTGTGATTGCTGTGTTCACAACTACACAAATGAACCACACCAAAGGGGTACAAGCTCCAGGGTTCGATTCAATCAAACTAAATAAGGCAGGTGTGAAAACGCCCTCAAACATGTCCTTTCTTTCCTAATAGAAAAGGAATATAAATCAACAACTATCAACAGCTTTTGGGTGTATAAATTTACAAATATATTTTTGGGACATAGATAAGTGTGTGTGTGTGTGCACATGTGCCAGGGACAGTAAAAGACTTTCTGCATGCTTGGTATATTTGGTTGATGAATGTATGTGCATATATATGGATGTGGTAATTTCCGTAAAATACTGTGTGACTATGCTTCACAGAGAGAGTTTTAGTATTCAGTAGCATGGCCTTGGTTCACAAACTCAAATATTTGCACGAGCAGGCCTGTGTCTGCCTGCGATCATCTCAGTGTATGTTTATCAAACGATGTGTGCTCACCCACTTGTAGCGATCTGCACCACTAGTCAACAAGCAGCCGTTCTCGCTGCACCCTCCGTTTGACTATTGAGGTCAGCTGTCCTCGTGGCCTGCCGCTGCTGCCCATGAGGCAAATGTAATCTGACGTCAGTAAGTAGTCCTCCCAACAAACCGTGCAGGTGGTGTTGCAATCAGCTGTCCTAGCCTTTAAATGGGACTGACTGTTCCAGCAATTTAAAACGAACAGGGGAACAGAATTCCAATTGCTTTTAAGACCGAGATATATTTAGGGATAACTACCCTGTTTTCTTTGATTATCATCCTGTTTTTTTATTTCCCCATTGAATCTCTGCAGATACAGTTGAAAGGTTATTAATATGAATGACTTTACAAATCCTTCACTCTAGAAATTAGAAACACTTTTTCATCTTTGGGAGGCTAGCAAGAGGAGCAGACGTACAAATCTTATTTTCGGAACTGCCAGGGCATAAGTTAAAGCAACCCATTTGTGTCAGACAGGAAGCCATGATACTTTGAGCTACTTGCCACCAACTTCAGAGAAAGCTCACTGTACAGCCTACTCTGCACCACAGCGAGGCTCAAATAAGATTGATTGTGGCACAGTCAATGTCACGCCCAGTTTCTTTTTCCAGACGCAGCAGTTTTCACTCTGTTGCCAGGTCAGAACCATTTCTGTATACCTGATCAAAATGTCAACATATTTTTGGTTGTTTTTAAATGGTTATTGAACTGTATGAGGGGGTGAGACTATATCATGTAACATCAAAACAACACCACAAAATGGACCAAAAACTTAACATGTCATATAGACTTCACATTAGAGTCTCCTCTTTCTTATGCTCTGTTCTGTTATTGCCCATAAAAAAACAAACTTAAAGCGCTCATGGAGGTGCCCTATGTGCCAAAAAACAGTAAGAAAATCAGCTGGCATGAGGGAACTTGGTGTGCGAGAGCATAAATAAGTCAAATTATGAATTAAAATGGGATGTGTGGGATGAGATGAGACAAATATAATGGATTTGGTTCCACACAAAAGTAGCTCCCTGCAAATATTCAAACTTTGAGTATTTGCTTTAAATGAGATATTTTTTCTCACACAGTAAGAATCATTAAGAGTTGAAAACACTGCACATTTACACTGTAGCTGCCTTATTATCACATCATACTGCCGATCACCTATTCACCTGGAAAGGTAATTGCTTGGGTTTTTCCCAAATGGTCCAGCTCCAACTAACAATGCTTAGCCATGCGCTGATTTTCTTGGGTTACTGTGGAAGAAAGCCAAGGGTGGAGTAGAAAAGCTTTAAGAGGTACGAAGTTGAAATACAAATACCCCCTCGCTGAAATGCCCAAAACCAACAATGGCATCCTGACGTGTGACGTCTGAGATATGGCAGATGTTGAAAAAGTAATTCTGCAAGTTTCAAGGCATTTGAATAAAATGTATATTCTTCACTTGTAAAGCACATTTTCATTCATTTCCGATGAAAAAAAGTGATTTTTGATGCATTGTTTTTCAGTTAAGTATTTATGTATAAAAATATGGTCAATTTGAAGGATGAACATCTGTGTGGTCTTCCAATGAAATGTTCTGATGTGCCTTCTGCTGAACATAACTGGCCATAGCAAATCAATGGTGCAGAAAAAATAGCACATTTCTTCACTTTAAATTGTCCAACTAAATAATAGGCTACATGGAAAAAAGGGAGAAGGCATATAATAGTGAGTGCTGTTTTTTTCAGTCAGCCTGGCAGCTTTTCTCTTGTAAATCCATTGTTTCCATTTATTTTGTTATTATTTCCACGCAAGTTTCAGATTTAACTGCAGAAGTACTACATCTGTCAGTTGTTACATTAACATGCATGCATGTTAGCTCTTGCTCATATGCACTTATCCTATGCAGCCCCCCTCCCCCTTACTCAAAATATGTGAAATAAGTTCCTGCACGCAAGTATGAATTTGTTTCTACTCTAAATACCACACCAAGACGGATATCTCTTTAAAAAACAGCAGTTCATCATGTTTGGATGATGACAGTCTAATAAAACGAAGGAACTAAGGACACAATAGGAAGTGCTTAGATACAATTACAGGAAAAAAACAAAATGTCTATGTAAATAACAACAACAATAATAATAACTTTATTCAGGACACAGATGGAAGGTCTATAGTACATACAAAATGTACAACCCCAAATCAGAAAAAGTTGGGACATTATGAAAAACACAAATAAAAAAAGAAAGTAGTGATTTCTAAATGTACTTTGACTTGTATTTCATTGCAGACAATGTGAACACAAAATATTTCATGTTTTTTTGTCTGGTCAACTTAATTTAATTTGTTAATATACATCCTTTCCTGTCATTCAGACCTGCAACACATTCCAAAAAATGTTGGGACAGGAGCAATTTAGGGCTAGTAATCAGCTAAATTGGTTAAATAATGATGTGAATTGAAACAGGTGATGTCAACAGGTGATTGTAATTATGATTTGGTACAAAAGCAGCATCCAAGAAAGGTCTAGTCCTTTAGGAGCAAAGATGGGCCGAGGATTGCCAGTTTGCCAACAAATATGTGAGAAAATTATTGAAATGTTTAAAAACAATGTTCCTCAAAGAAAGATAGGAAGACATTTGCTTATTTAACCTTCAACAGTGCATAACATAATTAAAAAATTCAAGGAATGTGGAGGAATTTCAATGCGTAAAGGACAAGGGCGCAAGCCTAAGCTGAACAACCGTGATCTCCGATCCCTCAGGCGGCACTGCATCAAGAATCGTCATTTATCTATAAGCGATATCACCACATGGGCTCAGGACTACTTTGGCGAACCTTTGTCAAGTACCACAATACGTAGTTACAGCCACAAAATGCCAGTTAAAACTGCACTGTGCCAAAAGGAAGCCCTATGTTAACAGTGTCCAGAAGCGCCGTCGACTTCTCTGGGCTCGGAGGCATCTGGGATGGACCATCACACAGTGGAAACGTGTACTGTGGTCAGATCAATCAGTATTTCAGGTATTTTTTGGGAGAAATGGACGCTGTGTGCTCCGGACCGAAGAAGAAAAGGATCACCCAAACTGTTACCAGCAACAAGTCCAAAAGCCAGGGTCTGTCATGGTATGTGGTTGTGTCAGTGCCCTTGGCAAAGGTAACTTGCACTTCTGTGATGGCACCATTAATGCTGAAAAGTACATAAAGATTTTTGAGCACAATATGCTGCCTGCAAGAAGACATCTTTTCCAGGGACGTCCATGCATATTTCAACAAGATAATGCAAAACCACCTTCTGCACACATTACAAAGTCCTGGCTGCGGAGGAAGAGGATACGGGTACTTGACTGGCCTGCCTGCAGTCCCGACCTGTCTCCAATAGAGAATGTGTGGTGCATTTTGAAGCGCAAAATGCGACGAGGACCCCGTACTGTTGCCCACCTTAAGACTTGTTTGCAGCAAGAATGGTACAAAATTACACCTGAAACACTTCATCACTTGGTGTCTTCAGTCCCTAAACGTCTTTTAAGTGTTGTGAAAAGGAATGGCAACATTACAAAGTGGTAAATGCTTTACTGTTCCAACTTTTTTTTAAATGTGTTGCAAGAACCAAAATAGGAATTTTGTTTTTTTGAAAAAAACAAACAATAAAAATCATGAGGAACACATTAAATTATGTGTTGTTGTATTGTCTGCAATGAAATACAAGTCAAAGTACATTTAGAAATCACTACTTTCTTTTTTTATTTGTGTTTTCCGTACTGTCCCAAATTTTTCTGATTTGGGGTTGTAAAAAAAATGTAAGGAAGGTTTCCATGTACTTTTGTTCACAAGTCCTGGTCCACATCGGGCAGTGTGACCTAAATAAACATAAATACAGATGTGAACCAAAGACTAAAATATGGGATGGGATAATACTAGATCAATCTCATCAATGAAATTTGAAAAAACAAACTAAAAATAAGCAATATAGGTCTCGTGAATGCTGGACTGAACGGTGCTACAACACCAGTGGTTATTGGGACAAAGCAGGCAAATATGCAACTGAACATTGGACTTCATATTTATATAAAACACATTCAAATTAGAAAACTGACTTAATGAAGTATCCCAGATTGTGTGTGCATGTAGTATGATTTTAAACATACATACTATCATAATGTAACAAATTATTATGTTTTAGAGTGTTTAGACTTCATATTTATGATCACAATTCTGATAGCCTAATCTGAGCTCCATATCTAATAATTGTCTGTGTGAGAGCTGATATAACTGGTTTTCAATCCAGGCTGAGTCATTTAGTATACGTATAATATCTAGGGTTGGGTGTCAAGTGGCCAGCCAGCTTTTTGCCACACAAGATAAAAAATGTGATCTTCACAATAAAATATCTTTGATCAATGATGTGACGTCTCCAGTCTCATCAAATCAGCTTCAGGATGTCTACACCGTCTTCATTTCCCTCCAACTTTTCATCCTTTCTCTCCTGTTTGAACTTATCGTCGATACGGGATCTTCTTTAATGTAAGAGCAACACTAGTTTTGAGGTAGGTCTTGTTTGCCGGCAACAACGTAATATGCTGTTCAACTAACTTAATTGTAACTAGTCAGTACAGTAACATTAACCTAAACCTACCAAATCACAGTTCAGAATGATTTTGCTGGGTTAAGCTTAACGTCCACTACATCCAAAACTTTGTCCAATGTTAACATCCGTCATTATCGCAACTTAGAAGCAGGGGTTAAGGTGGTTCTCTGTACTTGTACCTTTGATTAATAAGTAAATGAATCCAATTGGCAGTTTCATACATCAGTGTTTCCCGTACGTTTAAAATAAGGCAAAATATCCATTCCAGACTCTTCCCTATTCACTCTCAGCAGTGCACTGCCGTGAGTCCATGAACAAGGCAACTGTCTGTGGTGAGTTCACATGCCTGTGGTCTCGCATTGCCAGACCTATCTCCATAGCACTGCGGAGGAGTGTCTGGCTAGTCCACACAGCATTCTGGGATGGGACAAAAACGTGCTCTGGTTTATTTGCATTTCTTTAAACCAATCACAATGGTCTTAGGCGCTGCTATAAGGGAAAATATCTTGTTTTGGTAGAACATGTGCATGTACGGAGGCAAGCTCTGGAATTACAATGGCTGTCGAGTGTGTGATGGGAATTTTGCTCAAAAAAAAGATAAATATAATTTGATTGTCGGTTCTAGCTCGGAGGATGTTTCCCGAATCGACCAGAATTTAGAATCCCAACATAAGGAAAGAGGAAGGTGAGGGACATCTGGCCGAAAATGAGGGACATCCGGCGGCACCGGAACAATCCCGTAAATGAAACTTTGTTGATATAGACTTACATGCCTGTAATAATAGCAGGACAGTCGCATACTATCTGGTAAAGTGGGTTGAACAGGTGAAGATCACAAACAGGCTCGCTAGTGAATGACGCGGTAACATGCTGCAGATCCGGTGTTTTCAGCTGACCAAGACAGAGAATGTTCAGTTAAAACAGATCGGTGATGCTGTTCTGCCCTCATTGTTCACCGTGAAGTTAGCTGTAAGTGAATGTAGCACCGGTGTGTTTTATGTGAAGTGACTTTGTCAGACTCCCTTTAAAAAATAGCATTTTAAATGCTTGTCAGTAACCAGTCATACGGTAAATTAGGAGGCAAGCCTTGTGTGCTCTGATTAATTTGGCATTCAGTTAACATACAATTTTGTTTTAATGAAAACTCAGCTCCTGGCATTTGCTCCTGCTGTTCTTCACCACTGTTTTGGAAGAAGGAAATAATGAGAGTGATGAACTAGCTTTAAAGGTAAGTTTAATTTAAGTGCTGTGTAGTTGATAGAGACTTTACTAGTAAGTAGTAAGAAACTTTAAAATGTTAAATTTGAGAGTGGAATTTGGTGTGGTGTTAGCACTCCCCAGATGTTAGGTGCCTGTACCTTCATTTCAGAGGGTTGCTAATGCAGAGGTGTGTATATATTAGAAGCTTGCAATTTTCTACGTCACCAAGTTAAAGGTTCAATATGTAATATATTTAGTGTAATAAATCCAAAAAAGACCCCAATCCGTCATCAGATATTAAGGAAACATGCTAAGATGAAATACTATCTTTTCTGACAACAATGCTAATGCCAGTATTTTCTCCTTTTGAAATTTCCGTTTTATTTAATCACGACTACAAGGGACGGACATTTTATGTAATTTCAACATTTGTATACTCACATTGAATTTTATAGCTAGAGTACCCGAGTTGGTTACTTGCAAAAACAATAGAGACAGCCAGTAAAGATCCCAACTGGTGCTGCCATGCTACCACCAACGTTACCGGAGGACCAGCAAGCGGGCCACGGCTGTTTACAACGTGTAGCCTGTTCAGCGGTGAGTTTTTTAAGCCAAGAGAGGGAGGCTGTAAATCAGGAAGAGAGGACAGTGAGTTTGCAATGTGTTTAGCGATTGTTGCCATAATTCTAAGACAATAAAGTGTGTTCAGTCGGGTGGAGAGGACGGCAAGGTAATGTTATTTTTAGCAGTTCTCACCGTAATTCTAAGCCGAGGAAGTGTGCCTGTCAGTTGGGTATAGAGCTCCGCGTGAGCATGGGCTTATGACTGTCAATATAGCCAGCATCTAACATTAGCTACTCCGCTGTGCTGTTAAGTAATGTATGGCTATGTGAAACAAGCATCTAGCAATCTTGTTGTGGATGCTCCGGTCTCAGCCTGGTAACCTCCGTGAACTTCGAGTATGGGGAGGAGGGGGGGACGACTCTCTACCGTATTTTGAATTTGTACTGCAGTAACTATTTTAAACACTAGTTGTCAGTATTACATATTGCACCTTTAAATCACAGCTTTTATTTTACTGTTGATAGGCTACCTGTTGTGTCCTGTTAATGCTGTTAATGCTGTAGGTGAACACCAGGGGCGCTAGAGTGCGCAATAGGATATACAAGTGAATGTTATGTACATAGAAGAATAATAATAATAAAGTTGAAGAATAGCAGTACATGTCTCTCGGCTCGTACTTAAAATACCTTTACAAAACACCACAGATTCTCGCTACTCTTGCTGAACATTTGCTAACGTTTACCCTTGCACCTGTGATGGTGAAGCTGGCCTAGGCTCTAGCCGCGGAAAAGTAGCGCTGAGTGTAGGAATAAAACTGTCCCACATCAATTTTATTCTCAGCGTACACCAGAATGATACATTTAAAAGCTGATATTTCAAAACATTTCATCCCGGGGGAGCATGCCCCCGGACCACCCCTACAGGGTTCGGGGTTCGGGTATTTGTCACCTTTTTCCCCTCTTATGAGTTTGCAGGATCCCATAATTTCAGGTTCTAGTAGTAGTAAACAAATAGCATGGGATCCCGAGTGCAGACTCCCAACCAACCCACAAGCTATATTCTGGGAGTTGGGTTGTTTTTAAAGCACTGGCAGTAGCATGTTCCGCAGCTCATTTTCCCTCACAATAAATCATTATCAGCTGTGACAGTGAAGGGACACAGTAAGACAGAGGTGTGAACCCATAGCATTAGCTCACATCTACATTCACAGCCGACCAAGTTCTAAAAAATGATAAAATAAAGACATTTGAAACATTTGTGTATAAAAATACACGCCCATATGTGATGCGTAACAAATCCCGTTGCAGGGCCTTTTTCATTTCCATTTTCCATCTGTAAGAATTGCTGATGTGAGGAATTACAAGCCTACAGCCATTGATGTTGCTGTTGTGAGCAGCTGGTCTCTGCCAAGGAAGCAGACACATGGATACACATACAAGCACACAAAAACATGTGCATGTATAGGCACAAATACACACACACTCACACTATGACAACGGGCCCCACACTCTCTCATATCTATTACAGCATTTCCTGCTCAAGGGCTCTCACTGCCTTTCAACTCACAGCCACACGACATAACTTTTCAACTCAGGCAGCACAGTCCAAGGACATGACTAATACTCACTCACTCACTCACTCACTCACTCACTCACTCACTCACTCACTCACTCACTCACTCACTCACTCACTCACACTGGAGCTCTGGCTAAGCTCACATACACTATAGCTATCACCTGGGACAGGTCTAAAACAGGGCTAACACATATAGACAGACACAAATATTTACACCTACATGCAATGCAGAGTCTCTAATTTACCCAACCTTGGATTGTGGGTATAAACTGGAACACCAGAGAAAACCCACACAGACATAATAAGGAATTGTATGCAATCATGGTTTTAAAATGTATTGTAGGCCTAAAGTATATAAAAAAAAAACATATAGGATTTCTATCAAGAGTCATTCTCAGATGTGGTACAAGGTTCTAGTCCAATCAGAAATCAAAATATACTCAAGGGGACCAATTAAGTTGTTCACCTTTTTTTACTTTTTTTACTTTACTTTTTACTAGTGCTCTGTGACAAAGCTATGTTAACAATGAAGACCACTAAATACTCAATTACATGATATATTATACTTCATTCAGTATACTTATACTATGGCATCTATGATGTAGGTGTTTGATAGCAGTTGTAAATAATTGTGTCAGTAGTAAACTGTAGGTAAAGACAGCAAAGGTAAAGCTAGCTAAAGAGCTTTGAGCTAGGGTTATTTGTGTAACCACCACCAACAACACATAACAAAGACAATAAAGCTGCTCAGTTAGAACCATGCAAATTTAATTTTAAATGTGTTTGTGATATTATACGTATTGCCTTGAGACCCACAGCAACAAAACAGACCCAAAACTAATTTTGCATTGCCAGACCTATCTCCACTGCGCTGTGGAGTAAGGTCTGTATACACCACAGACACATTTTAGGAAAGAGAAAGAAATGCTCTGGGTTGTTTGCATTTCTTTAAACCAATCCCAATTGTCTTGGGCAACGCTAAGCTCTGGACGCAGCGACGGTGGCTGTGGAATATGTTCTCGGGAATTAACTTGTTTTGGTGGAACATTTGCACCCCACAAAAGAAAACGCCACATGTAATATTAAATGAAGTGAACTTTTCACAGAATACAGTAGCATGAGCTATTTAAATTAGCTAGATACATGGTTTAACGTAATTTGCTCTTACCGGTGTATTGCTGTGTATACTTCGTCCACAGCAATTTCCACCAATCGTATATCCCTAACGTCCCAGATAGATAGTAAATGCCGTAAACATATTCTTCGTAAATCTTTACAATCATTCACCAAAAGAACCAAGCCTTGTTGCACGATCCAAATTATCTTCAAAACTTGCCATTTTCAATGTGTAGCTTGCTAGATCAAAGTTTGTTGTTTCCCGAAGTGAAGGGATTAGAAAACGACAACACACAGAAAACGGAAGCAGGTGTCAGGCAATTATCCTGCAAATGTGCTTCTGTTGATCCAGACTAACCCAAACCCACCAACACTAAATATAATTTGGTCCCAGCTCTTATCGGGTCCTGGGTGGGGTCTTGGTTACCGAAAACGACAGAACAAAACATAGGGCAAACTAAATTGACCCAGTTGTAAGCAGTAATTGAAAGACTCATGACTTTAGTTCTAGTCATAAGAGTAACTATATGAAAAAGCAACACAAAACCCAGCTACTGTAGAAGAACAAAAGTGGTGTTTTTATTCTTACAATGTATTAATTTTACCACTGTACATGAAGCATAGGCCATTATGACTTTGGATTATACAATTTACAATACTCTGTAAGAAAACCCTGGCTGGCACAGAAATTATATGGATGACAGCACTGAAAAAGCTCAATAACAATAGTTTGCTTAACAAAGTTTTGAGCCTCAGGGCTTCTGTTGTCAGGTCCCTTTCATGATGTATAGGTGTTTGCTTCGTGGTGTATACACAACAGTTTATGGAAATGTTATGCTCTTTAATCCCCGTATTGCTGTTTGCCACCATGTCTCTATACAATGATTTCAAGAGACAGCTTTATAAATCCTGAATCAGTATAAGAAAGCAATTCAGTGGAATCAGAGAGTGTAACGTTGAATGCTCTCTACTACAAAAGAAGGAAAGTAAGGTAATTTAATTCCTGAACTCTGTTTTCTTCTCGAATTTCCAAAATTATTCTACAGAGGTCTACAAACTGTTGAAGTGTACGGTAAATGTTCTCAGATTTACCCTTATCGGTGCATGAATGCTGTGAGTTCAGTAATTGCTACTGCCCGCCCCCTCCCCCCCCAACAACTTTTCTATCTAGCAAACACACAAACCCATACTAGAGTAGTGCTTTCGGCGGCACTAAAAGGGATGCATCATTTTTCGTAGAATATTTCTAGCTGTGTCCCTCAGTGGACCGCTTGGCCACCTGACAGAATAAGTTACTCTAGCCAGTACTACAGTAGCAATTTCAAAATGGAAGACATCTACATGTGTTGTACTGCAAACCCTGACCTGGGTCTATATTCACCAATCTGAGGAAGTGAGCGTTACAGCTCACAGTAACTCACACTTAAACGTGGTGAACAGTACTAGCTCTACATTAATAAGTTGCTAGTGTATTAAAGCCAATCGTTTAATTAGTTGACCATCTTAGAGAGGTATTACGCACCAAACCCCTCTAAGGTATTTTTAGTATTTTAGAAATTAAACAGTGTATTTCAGTTATGATGCACTAAACACAGGTAATCACATTGAAAGCTTGTTCCACCTCCGATATACTGTACCTCAGATTAGAGTCGTAACCCAATGTCGTTTTATGGCTCCATACTAGTGGCCGTAATTGTAATTGTGTCTTCTTTTAAATTGGTTTGCAATGAACAGCATTCTTTTTAATTTGCTGCCGTGTACACCCCATGCAATTTTCCTTCCCTTCCATACATGCCTGCAGGTTCATCTTTTATGTACTTTGCTTGCTAATGAAAATAAATATCTCTGTTTGAGTAGCAGTCTTTATCCTAGACATTAAGGCATAGCACACTGATAAGGGCCATGTGTGCATACATATCTGTATATTAAGCATTTATCTCTGATTGAGGAGAATGAAAGAGGTTTTTGTATATAGAAAGCCTAATTAACATTTCTACTTGAATGAAACAAAGTCAAATAGATACGGACATATGTTACCACAACGGTTTCTAAAGATTTATCAGACATTGCCTATTCAGCAGTTTGATACCCCATTTCTTTGTGCTTGTTTTGATTGTGTCATCTTATTGCTAAAACCCCACTTTTTATAATATAATGAACACCCAAACACCCTGTAATAATCTAATGACAATAATGAGAACAATAGCCAAAAGGCAGGATTTCTGTAGACATTGACAGTCTAGTAGTGAGTTGGATAATTTAGGTTTTTGTTTATTCTTTGCCTTCAGGATTCCTTTGCTTTCCAAAGTGCATTTAAATGTAATTACAATTACAGAGTCACATCATGTACAAAATCAATTCAGCAGTGTTTTATTCTTTCTTTTTTGGCTTTTTGCAGTTTCCATTTCCATATAATATCACATAATTATTCAGGGGCCTGCCTATATGCCCCATATGCTCTTTCGGAGTTGAGTGATTCAGAGAATGTGAGATGTTATCAAATCACTTTGCAACAAGTAATACATTTAAATCAATCCTTACCTATTGGCAGGCCTGTGCATTATTCATAGCAGCTACCATTTGCAGTCGGAGATGGTTTTTTAGTAGATGTGCAATGGCTTTGACATTTGTTTGCATGTGTTTGTGTGGATGTGTGTCTATTGAGTGTGTTTAGATGGATGTACTTGTTTGAGCAGTTCTGCAAAAACCTCACGTCATGGAGAAAAACAATACTGCATGGTATCCATTTGGAATCAAAATTACTTAGGGGGCTACTGTATGTATTGCAGCAGTGCCACTGAACACTGCATAAGGAAAAGAAGATTGTGTTCTGAATGAGAAATGTAGTTATTGGCACACTTCTGAAAAGCAAACTGCCAAAACTAATTTATCAATGCACTTGGTTTTATTAGGAGAGAACTAGGATAGTCTCGTCTTTAGAAAAGTGTTGCAATGTCTCTGTGACAAAAATAATCTACAGGCCTCATATATATAACAAAACAGAGACTGAGAAAGATTACCAAAATAAACCCAAGGTAGTTACAGAGGATCACTTGGTTCAAGCTGCAGCTAATTTCCCCGTCATCATGAGGATAGCAGTGTACCCCTGCTGCTGGCTAACTCATTTCTTTGGACAAATGTCAATAGCCTGAAATGGCATGTACTGTATATGAGTAATTTTATTCATAAGTCTTCATGTGGACAGCATATAATATCAGTTTTGCTAGCTCAAGAAACACCAGACAGACAACAGGTCTGTAAGTGGCTCACGTAAAGTGAGCGACTACAGCTGATTAAAGTAGTGTCATTTGTGTCATGCTAAAAGCAGCATTGATATGACAATCCAATAAATCAGAATGTATATAATGTGTACAAGACTTTAAAAATGATACTGTAACAGAATAAAACCATGGAAACTGACTAGAAGTCCTAAGTACATCTTCGTTGTGGGTGAAATAACTGCTTTCTTCCCATTTTATCTCTCCAATTCTGATTATTTTTTGGGGGCTTTTCCACCTTTAATTTTTGACAGGACATCTAGGCGAGAAAGGGGAGAGGGGGAAGACATGCAGATAATTGTCTCTGGTCAGGTTTGAACCCTGGACCTCTGCATCGAGGCATAAACCTCTCATTATATGTGCACCTGCTCTACCGCTGAGCCAACACGGCCACCTACAGCTATTTTTTACACCCCTTTACAAATTGAAAGGCAGAACAAGAAGTTCAAGAAGTTTTCTTCAGTAGAAAAGTTTCCATCAGGGCCAAAGAAGATTTATGTAAAGTTATTATCCTTAAGAACTTCATCAAACTTTGTAAGTCCTTGTGAATTCACAGTGTATTCATTTTTGTCTTAGAAAAAGTAAGAGAAAAAACATTCAAGATTGTCATGAACAGTAAACAAATAATGTAGTTTTCAAAAAGGTCATTACAAATCCACTATTAATACCATCATATAAACTGAGAATCTTACTCATGAAGTGCACAATGTGTTGGGACCTTTTCCCCCATTTTCCCCCCATTTTTGTGGAATGTAAATGTCTATACTATCCAGAGACTTGCAGGTGCAGCAAATATCACTCTTGGGTATGAAGTGACATTGCATAGGCAGTTCTGTCCCACTTCTTATTAGTAAGGATAAGTTGGTATGTTGTTTGTGATGTAAAGAGAAACAATCCATGTTATATTTCAGCTAGATGACGACGATGACGAGGAGGAGGATGTTTTGATTTATTTATTGTCGATGAAGCAATCCATAATGTAATAGGAAGTAATTTAGCCAGCCAAAAGTGTCACCTCTGACTGACATAAATGACTAAGCTACAGGACATCCCCTCTACAGCAACATCATGCTGGTGCAAAGTGCATAATAAATAAATAAAGCCTTCATATTATCTCCCTTAAAAAATAAGCTCTATTATAAGTTAGTTTCCACTATTACTCAACATCCCTCATCCTACATTTGAGAAGCGGATGCTGAACCATTTTAGATTTTAAACTTCCCCTGAATCTCACCAGAACCCCTGCAATTCTCCAACTGGGTTTGCACTGGAATGGATGATGCAACCTTCCAAGTGCACTACAGAGCCTTTTCAAACTGGATCTGGCTAACAACAAAGTTTGTTTTTTCCAACTCTCTAAGTGCCTTTTGCAACATCCAACAAGCTCAGTAAGATCAGTAAGATAAAAGAGATCAGCCCGAGGAGCCTTTATTCCCACCTCTACCAAGGGAATTGGCATGGAGTTGATGCAGTCATCCTTCAAGAGTTCGGTAATCCACAAGGACTGCAATATGAAATACCTCACCAAGACATGTGAGGTATTGACAGACAGATATTATTAGCTATTAGAGATGAGCAAGAGCATTCAATATATATCACACTTGTGAACAAGTGAGAAAGGAATGCCACTGTGCCTTAAAACACAATATGTACATAAAGGGCACACAGAACCAGTTTTTCCAAGGATCAGAGAAAGGTTACATGGCTGGTACTGGTAACTATAGGCTGTAAATGTCATGACATACCTCAACATATATCACCTAAACTCAGCATATAACCTAAAAGCTGCTTTTTTACCAGCCACTTATCTGTACTTTTTTCTGCCTAAAAGACTTACTGAGAGCTCCAAGGGAACACCAAGCTCCGTGCCATCAAGTCAAGTTCCTTATTTGTCATGCACAACAAATACAGTGGGGCAGTCGTTGGCAGTGGAATTCTTGTTCTTAGGCTCCCCATTAACAATGCTACTACAAACTTTATAAAAAGACAGTCATGCAAGTAAAAATGAGAATTCAAGACACAGGACATAAAGCATGTCAGCTAATCTGCATTATGGACCCCTGTCTGAGGTGAAGAATATTGCTTTCAAATCACACAGCCATCCTGTTACCATGTTAATGAGCATTCCTAGGTCTTATTATGAAAAGATATACTTCTCACCTCTGTATGCCGTAGCATTCCTTACCTGAGTTATTATCCAATCAAGTGCTATTATGTACTTCCTCTCTATGTCCACAAAGCTGGTTATTGATCACTCCCTTGCTCTCCCACCATTGTTTTTTATTTGTGTCATGACTAAAGATGCAGACATATGAGAATGGTAATCTATTAATTTAATTATTTCCATGGTTATCATTGTTATATTCCACATGGGTCACATTTTCATGTCTCTCTCAAGAGTCCATGAAGTTCCCAAGAACTAGAAGAGCAATTTTGTTCTTTGGAAATGTGTTGATGGGCTGTCAGTTACAATATGACAGTGTCATGCTTGATGCTGCCTCAGCTTGGTCACTACAATGGATCTTGGGTCCCTGGAGACAGAAAACAAAATGGCAGAAAACAATTATGTGGATAGTAGTCCCCATCCACCCTACGCTGAGTTGCACCATGATGAAGTGTACAGTTCGTATACCCACAGTGAGCCAAAAAGTGTCTCTGCCACAGTATTGTGTAGTTTAAGCTTCAACCAGCTCTCCCTCTGTGGACTATATACTATATTGCAACAGCCAGTAGGCTTGCTATTGTAAGTCAAGTGCCATTTTTCCAGGTTTTGTCATTTTAAGTCTTTCTATCTTTATTCTAAGTCATATACAGTGTGTTTATAATGCCAGTATTTTCATGAGTAACTATCAAACAATGTCATATTTGTAACAATGTCATAATGTGCAACACTGTTTATGATGTTGTTCATCTCTTTCTTGATTTATGCGAGCAAAGAGTTGCTAAGGTGCTAAAAGGAGATTAAGTGTGGGGGTGTACATATCAGTGCATACAGTATGCATCTACATTGAGTGTATACAGTATTACACAGTTCATCTATCTATCTATCTATCTATCTATCTATCTATCTATCTATCTATCTATCTATCTATCTATCTATATGCAGTCCCTTGTCTTTCAGTTCATTGCTCATTGCTTAGTAACAAGCTTCAGGCCTCACAACTCTGAAATCAGTTTGTTTTTAACATTCCATGCCCTATTGACATCTCATAACCCTTAAAGATTATGGAGGGTTCTGGGTTTCGAGGTGAAAAGGTACTGCAGAAATAAGGAGGCCAATATAGTTATTTATACTGCTAAGGTTCTTCAGTTGGATATGATAAAAAAAATAAGTGTTGCAAATGGGTTATTATTATTCCACCCCTTCTACTGGGGAGTTTGTCAACCACAGCCAGAGCCATTACTAACCAGTGCATAAAATCAAGCATACAGCAACAGTTTGGCGGAAGGCCCTTTCTTGTTTCAACGTGACAATACCCACAAGCACAAAGCAAGGTTCATTAAGAAATGTTATTCCCAGTTTGGCGTGAAAGAACTTGACTGGCCTGGGAGCGGATGCCTGCAGCCAGATTCACAAAATCTTGGGGAAACCCTCCCAAAGAGGAGCGGGAGCTGTTTTAGCAGCATTTTAATGACTATGGTTTAGGAACAAGATATTCAGCTACCACTTGTGGGTGTAATATTTTGTTGCCACATATTTCTGTATATGTAAAGCACTTTGAATTGCCCTGTTGCTGAAAAGTGCTATACAAATAAAGCTGCCTTGCCTAGCCTATATTTAAGTGCAGACGTAAGATGGCTATCCCCTTTTCCACTCATCCTCCTCCTCCATATCTTTATTCAACAATATATATTCCCAACCATCTTCACCTTTTCCTCCTCTGACTCATCTAGCTGCACTCTTCCTCCCCTACTACTATCTGCTTCCATCAACACATCCACCCCCTTTCCTCTCATCTATGTAGACCTTTATGTTCTCCTCTTCCTTCTTCTCTGACTCTACAGGTGAGCTGCTTTCCAACTCCAGCTTCCTCTCTTCTTTTGTTTATCCTTCTTGATTCTTCCCTCGAAACCTCATTTTCTTCCTTCACTACTCCTCTTCACCTCTTTGATCTCCTCTAATAGTCTGACTTCCTCAACTCCTCTGACTGTCAACCTCCAATTCTCCCTCCTTGATTTTGGTCATTCATTCTGTCTTCTTTTTTGGGGGATCTACATATAGATAGCTTTCTTGCTTTTATTTTCTCACTAAAACATGTTTGTGTTTCGCTCTTGTCCATTATGGCAGCCCTGCAGATACACTGTATACTCCCTCTCTGCTGGTCTTCCTGATCTTGTCATGTCTAGGCTCCCAAGCCATTCCTTCACAGCATTGGTGTTTCTTTTCACTGGGATCGTTGAGATCCTTTGCAGCATGGTTTACCAAGGTTTTCTCTACACTCCCAGGAGTGACGACAACCCTGTGCTGCACGAGCCTACAGCACAAAACAGAGGTGCTCCAATAAGAAGGTGGGTCTTCCTCAGAGAGCTTTTTCGCATTAAACTGTCTCTAAACACTTTTTTAACCATGAACTAAGCAACAATTTAGACATTTTTTGAATTGTTCCATGAACCTGGCCTTATTTCAATCCCTACAAGCTTTGTACACTATCTTTAAACCAGCATGGTGACCTCTGCCCTTAATTGTCTGTCCCATCAGGTTTCCTCCTTCCAAAGACCGGCAGAGCAGCATCAGCAGGGAGCCAGAATGAAGTTGCCAAGTTTGCCTTCAAGGTTCAGATGATGGTGAAGGAAGGCATCATGGAGTAATAATAAGCCCTGTTTATGTTTGACTAGCCTTGCTTAACATAGCTTAGTGGTGGAAGAAGTACTTGTCGCAGATCCTTTACTTAAATACAGTAGCCTACTTGAGAATACTTAGTTAATTTCCACCACCTCACTTGCCTCACCGGGCTTCCATATATGTGGTTCTTTGAAGGAGAGTTGTTTTTATATTCATTTATTTTTATTATTTACCAGTCAAGTCACATCAATTATAACAAAACAGCTGTGTTGCCAGCCAAAGGGCAATGGTTTGTTATGGTGTGTTGTATTGTTCTGTTTCCCTCTGTTGCTGTTCCCGCTCCAGGTGCAATCAGCTTCCCAACTGTGAGCTCAAGGTCTAGCCCTCATTGAACAATTTGAAGCTGAGTGGTCTAATCCCAAGCAGGAATGGTCAATATAAAGGGAGTCTTGAAGCAAAATGAGACCATGGCCTTCATCTAATACAAGTAAATTGGTGTTAAAAGCGTGGGCTGAGAACCTCTTGCGCTATTAATAACTGTAGCGTATTATTAGACAAGCATTGGCTTTTAGCTACTCTATTCCAAGGAGCGACTGATAGCAAGATTTCATGGTAGGCTAAACTATAGGCTGTTGTCACTTTTTCTATGCACTATTGCATATTTGCAATGCTGTAACTTACATAAGCAGCAGGCCTTTAAGCATTAAGCAGAATATGACAACGCCAATGGAATATTTAATATATAACATGTTTATGAAAAATTACAATGACTTAAGCATTTATTTTGACATTAAACTTGTTTTCCCCAAGTCCTACATTTGTTTTGTTTTCTAGATCACAAAAGGGACGGATTATGTAAGTAGCCAAGCTGATATCTTGGATAAGGTGCGTCGCTTTTCTGATTCAACTGCTGATTAAATGTAATAGTCTTTTATGGTTGTAATCCAATGCACTAGGCCGAACAACTTCTAGTGTGTAAGCAGAAGCTCTCAGTGCCACCCAAGTAAATAATCTGCATTTTGTTAGAATCAGTAATTTTGTATCTTTCTGGGCTCAGGGTAGGAGTAGCCTATGTACCATAGTACCATATACAGTAGGTTACCTTGTGGTACACTTACATATGATCCCTTATTTACAGTGTTCTTTGCATGCAGCAACACAAATTCCTCTCCCTGTCATTATAATTGGCAAAAAACTGATTGAGATTTTGAATGGATATTGCACATTGCAGTTCCACAGGACAGCCTGTTCTCATGAACCATACGTTCGAAAAGCTATGAAAAAATAAGCACTGTAATTCGTACAATTTCCACGTTTTATTTTTGCTTTGCACACCACATTGACTGCTGCTGTATAATCAAGGTGGTCGCTGTGATGGGACTTTCAACTTAGGGAGCGGAGTTCACTTCCCGGTTAAAACAAAAGACTTTCACCCAGGAAATGTGTGTTCCTTGGGAATGTTTTAATACAAACCATGACCTTTTCCCTAAACTTAACTAGTCGTTTCGGTGCCTTAACTTAACTTTCGTGGCCCCATAACGCTCACTTTTTCTTGCCTAAACTTAACCGTAATCCCTGCTGAAATGAACGACAGGTCGCGGTGCTCTGTTCCCGGCTCACAGTCACCTATTCTCGGGTAACTGAACCACCAACTAGCGCTGACCTGACGGAGCACCACGACTGGCAGCTTGCGGTGCTCTGTACCCGGCTCACAGTCACCTATTCTCAGGTAACTGAACCACCAACTACCACTGCGCTGATGGAGCACCATGCAGAGCATGGTAGCTGGCGTCACAGAGCTCTGTACCAACTAAACACATCTACTAACTGCCGCTGATACGACAAGCTGTGACGGAGGTCAGTAGCCGCGTCATGAAGCACTGTAGCTGCTTAAACAGCTAGCAACTGTTGCTCTGTAGCACGGAGCTCTGTAGCCAATGTCACGTGACCAGCTGGCGGTCTCCTAGTTTTCGTATGATATCATACGTTTTAGTGTGCATAACTTTTCGTACGACATCATACTTTAGAATGCATCATGAGAATGCGTTGTACAGGAACATGCTGGCACCTTCTCTTTGATTTAATGTGGTTTGATGGTCACAGTTTAAAATAGTAAATTGTACTGTGGGTGGTGGGACTGGCTAAGACATATAAAACATTAAGTTCAAGGCTTACACTGTATCATATGGTTGTAAGGAGTCTCTCAAAATTAGCTGTGGAACAAATATATGATTTTGTGTGTGTGTGTGTGTGTGTGTGTGTGCGTGTGTGCGTGCGTGCGTGCGTGCGTGCGTGTGTGTGTGCGTGTGTGTGTGTGTGTGTGTGTGTGTATTCTGTCACATTTGGCAGAGATCACCACTCCCCCCTACTGGCTGCTCTGCATATCTGCTGGAATTATAGTGTGTCCTTTGAAGCCTCACAAACACTATAGAGGCAGAAAGAAAGATGTATGCAGAAAATACCAAAAGTCAAACATTGCAACACAATGTACTAAAACATTTGTTGTTGTATATATGTATATATATATATATATATATATATATATATATATACATACATACATACATACATACATATATATTTCCCATTATGTTCCAGTATTTTCCTGTTGAAATACATCCTGCTGGCTATGTGCAGGCCTCTGTAGTAGATAGAGAAAGTAAGGCTTCATTATTAGAGCAATTACACAGTTTTATATGACTATTACAAAGTATAGTGCCATGGTAATAATCATAAAGCAAATGCATTAAGGATTCCAATGGCATGCTGTGATCTACTGAAGACTTATGGAGGGAGACAGAGACACAGAGAGAGTCTCTTAGTATTCCACCTGAGACACTGTGCCTCCATATTGCAATTTCCTGTTTGAGTCTTATCTAGAGCAACCTGGAACTGCTCTCCAGCGGAGCCTCACGCAGCTCCCTCTGCTCACCTCTATTCTGCTCTCTCTCTCTCTCTCTCTCTCTCTCTCTCTCTCTCTTCCATGCTTACTTTCATCCCACATGCCTGCCTGTGCAATGTCATGATTAGTATGCTAAGAACCAGTAAAGCTTTACTTGGACATCAGTCACTCAGACAACCAGTCAACTGTCTTACTGTCAGTCAGTCAGTCAGTCAATCAGTCTCCCTGCTCGCACTCTTGTTGAATTACTCATTCAATTGCTCGATTGATCGCTCAGACACTTCCTCACTCAGTCAGTGTTCTTTTGTTCTTTAAAGTGTATTTCTTTCATTTATGTTGTCTATGTTGTACAACATACATGCAAGAGGCATGTGGAAATAGACATAATTAGAGGGAACAGGGCTCTTTTTTTAACGGGGCTCTTTTTTTTTAATCCTCTCCCATTGAAGAGCTGGCCTCATTTAAGCCCTCACACTGAAAAGCCACAGGTGCTTGTTTGAGCAACTGCAGAGTGCTCTCTTGGACAGAAACAACCTGAAGTGATGCTAATATTTCAGCAAATAGACAAGGTGGAAGGTGTTTTCTTCCCCTCATAGTAATACTCCTGGCTAGTGTATTGTACATCTGTAAATAAACTGTATATTTCACACAACACTTCCAAGTTTTTTTTGTTTGTTTTTCTCTATTGAGCACATCAAAACAATTTCTACACAGTAACCAATCCATCATATAAAACATGTACAAGGAAGACTTGGGTTAATACTGTGCAGTGTTGCATTCACTATAAGGCTGACTTGAAGCTATTCTTCTGCCACGTGTGAACAGATGCTTGATTTGATTTAGAGCTAAAAAGATTCAACATCCTTAAACTGTCACCACAGCAATAAGCAATAGTGTTCTGCCTTCAGAGGAAAATTACATTCTGGCTCTTAAACTCTCCGACATATACCTAGTTTAATGAGCCCTTTAAGGTGGCCTCAGTAATATCAAACATCAGATATCAGATTTATTTAGTTGTTGCAGCGAGAGTTAGGAATAGAGAGATACGGAGTGGCAGGTAAAGAAGAAGACTGATCCCCTGTTCCTCAGATGATTACATTCTGTTCAGGCCCTGTTGCAGGGAGAAGCAGGAAGATCAAGCTTCGGCCACAGAATATGAATTTTATATCTGCAATGCAGCCAAGAGGTACCTTCATGTAACAGCCAACCTGCCTTGCCACTTTGTGCAACAGCTGATTTTTATAGCTCCTCTGTTTGATATTAAATGTCACTGTTGTCATACATTTTAAATTTGTACCGCAGATACCACTTCACTGCACTTGAATTAGATCATATTTCTTGCAGACCTTTGTCAATTTGTCATTTTGTAGTCTAAATCATGCTAGGATATTGACTAAGCTCACTATCATTCTTAAATCAAAGGCTAAGAATTTGTGTGAATCCGAAACAAATGCCTAAATATGTGTTATTCAAGGCCAACGCAATGGCATGTAAAACAGAAAGAAAAAAAGAGAGAAGGCACATGTGTTGGGCTGTACAGTACATGGCCAAGTGGTAGCTTGTAGTTATGAAATATTCATGGAGTTGTGGATGTTTCAGTCATGGTGGGAATGAAAGGTTGTTAAAGTCCACCCAACAGCAGTGTGATGGATGGGTGGATAAATGCTGACAGGTGCTTTCTACTGCCTAATCATCAGTAAGGGTTTCACAAAATCATATAATGGAGGGACCTGCAGGGTTAATTCATTTAAAGGCACGCTATGCAAGATTTGTACCTAAATATAACATTTAGATGGTAAATGAACTCGTAGTAGGGCGAATCATCCCGATAGCAAAGCAGGGGCGGACGCCGCTGGCCAAACCACCAATGCGGGTTTGGGAGGTGGCGCCCCGCCAAATCTCACGAGAATCACAAATTGCTTCACTACTATCGGTTCTGAGAACATCTGCTACACCCGCCAGAACCTTTTAGACATTGGTGACCAGCACCAGATATCTATTTCCAGTGTCTTTCATTATACACACAACATCCCAGATAACATAGCGAGACCGCCGGGCTCTCCGTGGATTGTTGTCGGGTCTGGGAGGCGGCGCAGACGGAGGAGGGAGAGGAATAGCGGGGCCGCAGGTCCGGTGTTATGCTAAGGCTAGCATAACACACAAGCCATCTCTACCGAGCCTGTTGTCTGTTTTCTGTAGAGGTTTATAACAGGGGGAAATCACATTTATGCATTATTATACAAGAATCACTTATTATCAATTATGTTTTATTATGGGGGCGACATAAACTACGCACTGTAGCTTTAAGGTAACGTGCACAGTTTTAAACATGTGGTAAATGTTAAGTTTAGACAACAAAATACTTACCGGTAGTTGCGCTAGACGTCATTGCGTCACGGACAAAGGTCTGTAAAACTTGGCTTATTTTGATCCGTACACCACCCCTACTTTCCTTCTAATGTGGAATTTGGTCCTCTTATACTTTGTCACCTCACTCACACACTCGTCACGAGAGGTTGCTGCCCAACTAGAAATGTAATTGTGGGTGGTAATGAGCTGCTTGCGTAATCAACACATATCGTCATTTTCCGGGTGAGGACGGGTTGTTAATACAAGCAATACAATACAGCACCAGTGTGTGTGTGAGTGAGTGAGTGAGTGAGTGAGTGAGTGAGTGAGTGAGTGAGTGAGTGAGTGAGTGAGTGAGTGAGTGAGGCTAAGGTGTCCTTAAAGGGTCAGTTCACCCCAGTATTGATTAGGATAATTGCTAACCTCGTCCACAATGACAAGGCCTGAACGCAACTTTGGTCTTTGAAACAAAGCCTCTCGCCTGTAATTTCAAATTGATTTGTACCTATCCTGTCCCATTGGATTGGAGTCAGAAAACTGAAAAAAAAAAAATGGAATTAAGCTCACCTTTCCCAAACTCCCCTAGACAACATGGCATCAAAGAGATCAAAAACTAAGAAAATGCACAAAGCTAATATGATATTTTGTTGCTTGAGGCAACATTCTATTGAAGAACAGCTTGAAGATAAAGTGTGTGGGGAAAAACCTGGCAAATCCAGACAGCTCAAGGTTATACAATACTAACACACACACAAGAAATACACACATGCACACTGTGATACCAGGAAATACACACAGAAATACTGTATCAATGCATAAACCTTTACGCTAATAAACTCACACATACACACTTGTGGCAGCCCATCGCTGTTAAGCTTGTTGACACATTTGCCCTTCTTGATGCAAAATCAGATTTCATTGTTACGCAAATCAAATCAAGTTGGTTTTGACTGTGTAAAGTCAATTGCACTTTGCTGATAGGCCTTGAGAGAATGTAAACTGGGGCCGCTTCACAATACAGCACATTATCATCAGGGGGAAAAAAAGGTTCATTATATTGTGTTTGCATAACGTTATCTCTGAAAATGCTCACCCATGCGTGTTCAACATGAGCAGCAAGTAGCAAAAACATTGATCCAGAAGCTAATATCCAAACGTTTTCCATAAATACTCTTGTTTCCTTCCTGGCAAGACCCAAGGAATGAAAACAAAAACAGGGTTTGAGTGAGGTGGAGGGCCTGGTTCCACATGCACGTACACATTCAGGCTTTCCACCTCAGGCAATTTCTGTAATCTGCATAACAATGTAATTATAATCTGCCTGATTCTCTTCTCTGTTGTTTCCCACTTGAGTAACAATTGAAGTAACACAAAATCTGCCTTTGAATGTTTTCGCAAAGCACTGGCTATTTATTCAGGTAAAGCGATGACTGGGTTGATGAACAACCCCCCCTTAAAGCATTTATCACAAGATAATTGGATTGAAAATTAGGGAGACGTCTTTATATTCCATTAGCTTGGAGTGGATTTCTCAAACCCCTTTCTGGAAATGAGTGCTTCTTTCTTCTTTTACATACCTCTCTCTTACACCCCCTTAGGCTCTTGACAGAATATAGAAAAGGTGGAGAGAGACAGATAAGGAAAAATAGAGTGCTAGATGGAGAGGAAGACAGGGAGCGCGGGAGAAGGAAGAGAGTAAAAATGAGGAGTTTGGTAAATTTGATTCACTTAATTTTGTATAAAGGGGGCTAATATCCTCAAAGGATAAATTGATCTAGACATTGTGATGAAAAGGCCCAATAAATCCAGCCATTGTGGGACAAGGGTGAATACATGTGTTAGGAGACAGCCCCTTGTTGGCTAATTTCTCTCAGACATCATCTTACGTCTCTTCAAGTGAAGAAGTCACTTATTGTCACTTTCTCTTTACCCTGTCTTTGTCCCCTTCACTTCATTCTAAATCGCCCATACTTCTAAAAAACATATGGACACCATTGATTTGTGTAAGCTCACTCTTTGATTACATGATTTCATTGTAAAAGATCCACGGCTGGGGTCAAAATGGGAAAACAAGATTCATACACTGGGTCTTTCTATCGGTCAAGTCATGGCAAACAATATAAAGTCACATTTTTTCAGTGACTTATGTTACATATATATGACTTAATGTGTACTTCGTTCCTTACATCATCTTCAAGTTTCTTTAGCAGGGTCAAGACATAAACAATTCATAAACTAGAAATAATGCATGTGCCATCTTCCATTCAAAAATCTGTATAAAACAGAAAAAGTATGCCTGACTGAATAATCTCAACTCAAAGTCCAGTTACTAACCTTCTCTGAAGCTTTTGACACAAGTCCCGCCAGGCTCTTTAGTGGTACTATTTCCTCTAAATCCAATCGCGCTGATGGGCCATTAACAATGTTGCACGGTCTTCATCAGCAGATGGAGTTTGCTCAATTCTCATTAGATGGATCTGTCCACATATCAGCTCACTAGCTTATCATTTTATCTATAGTACTTTGATGACTTCTTGACTGTGTTGGCCTGAAATTGCATGTTGTAGCATAGTTAGCATGAGTTGAGTTTTTCCTGTAGCCACATGTCAAAATGTCTTCCATGAAAACAGCCTATGTATCTATGACCCAGTCTCGAGGCAGTTTGTGAAATAGTCATGAAATTAGAATCTATTGATTCCTGTTCGTGAGCACAAATTGTCCTTTTTTATAGCACAAATTTCATTTAATCTGCTTCAATTGGAAGAATAGGCCCTGCACAGCCATGGTAAATTTCAATTATTGTGGTTGATTAGATCTCTTCTAAGGACTGACAGACTGCACTTGACTGACATCTCCCAGACTGTGTTCTCTGTATCCCTGAATCTTTATTACAATTGGTAGGGTGGGACAAATTATACCTTTATCATTCTAATCAGTACAAGAAGTCCACTGACCATCTTCAACCTGAGGTCTAATCATACAGAATAATTGAAAACACCTGTATGCGTGTGTGCAAGGCCTTTAGGAAGAGCTCTAATCAGGCAGATTAAGTGATAACACCTGTGTGGATGAACAATGAGCGTGTCGGGCATTTGATCTCCTCAACATCTTGTAGTTCTCAGCAGCATTCTAAACATATTTTTACATGTTAATGCCCTATTTGAGCAAGCATGATTTGCCATGAGTAGAAGGGGGCACATGTAAAATTACTGTGCATCATTTCTAAATGTCCATGGGGAACATTTCACAGCACCCATGCAGCATTTCCACTTCCCCCAGTTGAACCATATGTTCAGTAACTTCCAAACAATCATCACTTTATCAAAATAAATTGCTAAATATGCTCACTGCAGCAGTGTTGTGAAGCTATATGATTGTTGGACTCGGAAGTTACATATTTAGCTATGTTGTAGAGAAACTGAGTTGTGGGAGTTGCCATGAGGCTTGTGCATGTTTATGCAAAATGCCACAGTAACTGAGATGTATGACAATGAACATTTAAAGGTTCATAAATCTGGCACAGATTGCGTAATTCTGCTTTTGTGAATATACAGGCTTTTTAGTCATGCATCTATAATATGGAAAGTTTTATGCATTTGCTCCCAGGAGTCCAGCCAAGGCTTTGAATACTGTGAGCACTTAGTAAATTGCACAAGAGTAATTTACACTGGACTAATATGATATTCCGCACATCTCCCCATTCTAAGAAACCCCTTTATATCTCTATTCTCATATTTCTCATTTTACTCAAGCTTCAGTGTATTACTTTTTCATCACTTTAAATTGGATATCCCAGAATAATAGTGGCCCTGTCTATTATTAATACACTGAATCCATCATGGCAGGAGGAATCAGGGTTTGGAAACCCCATGAAAGATTTTGAGTGCTTAGGAAACTTACAATTTCTCTGCACGCACACCTACTGCCTACCTGTGTGAATGTGTGTCTGATAAGGCTTTGAATGTGGAGCTTTATACAAGACCACACCGGCAGATCTCTTTTCAGTGACTGCTAATAGGACTAATCTACCTCACAAGTGATACGGTGTTCGAAGTGGGAAGACAGGCCAAATGTGTCTTTAGTCATCTATTCGATTAGACTTTTTTCATATTTTCTGAGGGATCAGGTCTTGAAAACATATTATTGAACAGAGGTGAGAAAAGTAAATTCATCAAATCGATTTTACATAGTCCTATCTTTTGGCAACTTCATACTGTATTTGCTTTATAGGTGCAAAGTATGTTTTTCATGTTAAAGCCTATTCCTGTTTGTAAGGTCTGGAATTTGTATGTGTATTCTTACATATGTATTATTATTACTGTGTTTAATGCATACATTGAAGGAATTGCCAGGAACACATTTTACTGGAATTGAATTTTATATGATTTCATATGACAAATAAATAGATTTATTGATAAGTATTCAAAACAGTTATTTTTGTAAATGCGGTACTTGAGTACATCCATGTCCCTTTCAGATATTTGTTTACTGTAAGATCTTTTCATGACAACATAATAAAATGTGCATCAATCAAAAAACCCACACTGCAACCATTAAACACACACATGAACAGCCCACAGTATATATTTTTTTCATAACCTGTAAAGATTTTGGGCTGAAGAATGCTTCATTGTCGAGTTTGACCTTTTAACAAGTTAGTGGCAGCTCTCACAGCTTGACCTTTCATTTGCTTCAGCCGATGGTTGCCCCCCTTCTTACAGAGAAGAGCCTCATTACTAGCTAATGCATGGCTGTCAGAGTCCCACCTGTCTGACTCACACTGTGTGTGTGTGTGTGTGTGTGTGTGTGTGTGTGTGTGTGTGTGTGTGTGTGTGTGTGTGTGTGTGGGTGTGGGTGTGTGTGTGTGTGTGTGTGTGTGTGTGTGTGTGTGTGTGTGTGTGTGTGTGTACTTATACCAAGTATGAGAATGTATACTTACTGATACAATCTTGCAAAGTTGATCAGCCAAAAACAAGCACATATGCACAAAGAATCATGCACACACAGTATTCACTCACATTAAGCACACATACAGTACATGAACACTTACACTCACCTATATAGGTTAGAGCTGCATGCGTTCCATTTCAAAGTGAGTCAGTCTAAAGTTAAAGATACAGTTTATGAGAAAAATTGACTTTACTACAGTGAAACTTACAAAACTACTTTATGAAGCATCATACAAGTCATCAATATGCAATATGTGAGTATGCAAAGATGGATTGTTTTTTTTATTGATTTTCACATTATATAAATAAACAGGATGTATAGGATAAGTGTGTATAATCACCAAATATTCATATTTAAAGAAACTAATTTCAAAACGACAAACTCATTAACAGAGTGAAATATTCCCATTGGTCCCAAATCGACTCGTTTTGACTGATAATATGGCTGAAACAACAAGAACTACGGTGAGTTGTTCAAAAACTTTCTTTTTAATAAATCTGTGTACACAAAGAATGTTGTCAATGCTTGTGTTAAGGTGTAGAGCCCCTGGAGATACTTGGAGCAAAGTTTCATGTTGTGTCGAGCCTTCTTAGTATTTCAAAAATAGCTATTGTGAGGCTAGCATGAGAGTGCCCCTAGCTCTCCCATTCAAAAGGCCATTTGACCCAAAAACGAGAATACGGTGAATCTTAAAAGTGGCGATTCCGTCCCAATTATGCTTTTAAACTTTGACTCACGTACAGTCACACAAATACCCTAGGATGCCTTTTGGCGAGAGTTATGCTTTAATGTACATCAAACAACAATGTTTAGTTACTTCTCAAGGGTTTCCTTAATAGTGGCTCAAGAGTACTTTTGTTTTGGAGGTTGATGTTGTTTGTCTTCATTAGCTTTACTTTGTTGCTTCTTCGTACCAGACATCAAATTGGATGCCTTGTTAACATTTAATGAAAAAAAAAAAAACACTGGCTTAATATTTATTTTCTAAATAGCCTGAGGTTGTAGCAATGTTACCAGGAAAAAGTCAGAGCTGCAGTTGCATGCTTGATGTGTATACCTATTTGGCAAACGGCAACCTGTAAACCAGACAATGCAGAAGGGACCACTTGAGGACTTCAAGGCTCACCAGATTTGTTCATATAGTAGTCAGACAGTAGAGTCAGTGCTGTTATCCTGAGGATATTATTCCTGCTGCCTGTGGACTTTGGCGAGACTTGCTGCTGCTGTTTGGTTGTTAATTAAAAGTACTTTTAGTGCCTGTTAGTGTTAATAATAATGTTGCATTTAGATTCAAATACTTTTACCGTCTCCAGATAATTTGTTATTTCTGCTACTGTCATGCTACAACACATATGTGTTTGTACATTTTTGTTTCATATACAGACAAAGAAGTGTCAGAAAATGGATGGATGGATGGATGGATGGATGGATGGATGGATGGATGGATGGATGGATGGATGGATGGATGGATGGATGGATGGATGGATGGATGGATGGATGGATGGATGGATGGATGGATGGATGGATGGATTGAAGTAAATACATTTAACTGATTCCATGGTCACAAAATATGTAATGTATTTGGAAACCCTGATCCCAACTCTCTGATGGCTAACTCAATGCGCCATACATCAAAATGATAAGCATTACATATTAGTTTATAGAACATTTCTTTGAACATTAGCTACTTGTTTGGCAGTTTGATTATCTGGTACGAGCATAGTATGGAAGCAGCTCTGGTGCCTCAAATATTTATTTTGTGTTTATCTAAAGAAGCTATCTTTAACACACTTGGGAGAGACATAATTACAGTGTTCCTGGAAATATTAACACGGTCCTTAGATAAGATGCAGTGAGAAAACTAGTCATTGTACTGTATTGTTTGCAATAAACCCAACCCTATATCCAGGATTTGGAGAAACACTTACTCTTTGCAGTAAGAATGTGGAACATTCTGTTTGTCCTGCATGTGTTTCTTCTGCACCATTTGTTGCATTGTATTTTCATGTTCTCTCACCAGATACACAAGGCCCAGTGGGGATCTGATGACCTAGAAACTCAAATTCTGTCAATTGGCTTCAAAGCGATTTCAGCTGGGTTTTAGTGATCTCAGTCTACTCTCTGTTGTACATCACAGTTCAGGTGGAAGTGTAACACATTGTCACTGTGTGTGAGTGCACTTGTAATGGCATTACTGGCATCAGTACAGAGAGCCCCATTATAAGGATCAGTCCCCACAAAGTTAAGCATTAATTTTAGGATTAAAGCCTTTTTTTGTTCAAAGATAGAAATAAGCGTAGCTTAAGGGGAGAGTTTTAAGTTTGGATTTAGAAATGTACTATGTGAGTTTAGGCCTTCTAGGGAATGAAATTGGGTCCATTTAATGTTACCACATGTTGTGTTAATACAAATGTGAAGGTGATCATTTATATAAACTGCAAACAAAAGATGAAAAACCAACACCTGCAATATAAAATACTGGGTTTGGTCACTTCTTACAGTTCCATGCAAATTCAAAGAGATATGTTTGTGTCTGTCAGCTAAAACTAGTTCATGTCATCTTTAGCAGGATACAAGTTGTGCGGTAATTTTTTAATCTTGTAACTATACTTTATTAACCCTGTCCCAAACATACTTTGTTTTCCACTATTAAAATGTAATATGGCAGAATGTGCTTTTAAATGAAACAGCTCTTGGTTGGTTGGCTTCCCTGTGTGAATCTAAAGGGAGGACACTCAAGGGAACCGTATGTGCTGGTAAACCCCTAAGAGGACACAGCATGCAAATGCTCATGAGAATTAAAGATGACAGGCTTTTCAGTTCCACAGCCTTGAAAAGAGGGACTCTATAGACTCAGTTCCTCAAGAAGATGAACCTCTGTGTATTACTTACTGTATGGTGAATACAACACCCTGGGATCCTTCTTCTGTTACAGTGGAAGCATAACGTGAATAAAATACAGCCTGTTTTATGGAGAGCCTGGGTTTTGCTTTTCTAAAATATATATTTTAATAATGTCATTATATACTATATTATATGAACAATATCTAATGTGATTACAATATACAATATTAAGTATTTCCATTTAAAACTGGAAAAGGATAAACAGTGCTTAATATTTTGTAAATATTTTTTATTTATTTATAATAATGTAAGACTATAGGTTTCAGTTAGCAGTCAGTAACCAGGTTCCCCACGACATTGTTTTGTGGTACCAACTGAGATTATTAACAATGTTAACAACAAAAACATCACAACAATGTTTTTACCACTGGCTGAAATCCAATAATTTAAACTAAAATAACTGTATATATTACTTATAATACTAATATTAATACTTGATATAATAATTATATAATAATACTTTTTTATCATTTGCAATTATTAGATTTCATCCAGTGCCCAAAAATGTGGAAACATAGTTTGGATCCTCAATATAATGAAGGACTAGAAAGATAATATATATATAAATGTTGTTTAGGTTTAGGTGTTTGAACTGTTTAGCAAAATGCACAAGCATGTTTTTTTATATACAATATGATACACAGGACCATGTGTTTTTCATTAGTAAATGACTTAGAAGAGGGACAACACAAGATGGAAATCAGTGATGCAATAACAAAATAAATCGAAAAGTGCGTTGCTCCCCCAGAATAGCATGTTGACATGTATGGATGATTGAGCATACACCATAACACTAACTGGTGTTTTATGATCTGGCAATACAGTGCACAAGTGTGACATGTCAAATTTTGGAGCTGTGCACACAAATAAATGCTTTTTTTTTTATTGTAATTTCTCCAGCATTCAAATGAGTCAGCCTGTAATCTTAACTATTCTTCACTGCTATAACTTCATCAAAGATTTAAAGCATCATAGCTGCTACTGGTTCTCTCTCACACTACATTTGTCTTTCTTCAACAGATCACCATCTACAAATCCAGTTAATGTTTCCAGGAGATGACCATATCCCAGGGGGTTTCACAAGAAGAGCATGCTATGTGTCTCATTAGAGATAATGGCATACACTTATGCAAATAATAGAAACATGCGTCATTCTGTGGAGGTTTGACATATCTCCTCCTCACCAACAAATGTGTCCTTTCTGTGTAGCTTAATGGTTGCATCATCTTACTCAGACAAGTATAAACATTTAAAAAAAGAGATGAAGGGAGGCAAATTCACAGCCTTCAGCTTTAGAAACAAAGCACCATGAGTGCACACTAATAAAGCCACACACGCACACATGCACGCACACACACACACACACACACACACACACACACACACAAACACACACACACACACACACACACACACACACACACACACACACACACACACACACACACACACACACAAACACACACACACACACACACACACACACACACACACACACTTGTAACTAGCAGTTGGGCATGTAGGTTAAGAACTGTTTGAAAGCTTTGCTGTTCTGGCCAGTCTGTCTGTGTAAAACACATTGTCTATACAACTTTTATTGCTTGCACATAAAAGGAGCATTACAGAATTATACTCAAATTACATGGTTACAGTCTGCATCTATGTAAACAGCTAATTATATGATCCATGATGCATTTGGCTCATGCTGTGTCTGTGATTAAGATTGATTTGATGAGGTGCAAATGAATAAAACCATATCCATGTATGTGTGAGTCACAGTAATCAGTTGCAACCTAAACCAGAGCTGGATGGGTACAGAACAGACTTTGCTGCCTTCGGCGTGCCTTTCAAATGTGTCTATGTTTATTCTATATATGGCAGCTGCACTAAGGCCTGTGGCAAAACTGTGCTCCAATGTGTCATATGTCCTGACAAGCCTTCAAACATCTTTTGGTTGCAATGACAACCATTCTTATTCTTATACACCACCAACCCCACAATGTCATCCCTTCCCAGTGTGACACACGTCATATCTGGCTGTTTCATATATGCCAAATATGAGCCTTTTTTATGTATTTTTCTTTAAAAATTAGATGAACAAGCTGGTCCATGTGTTAATAAGTGTCTTAATGCCTACAATCCAAATGCATGTCTAAATTTAAAGGGGGGTTGACTACATTGATGAAATATTCAGCTGTGATAAGGCTGTGTGTAAAGCTCCTTTTATATGAAGACATGCAACCAATATAACACAGTAAAAAGAGTAGCTTCTTATTGCATAAGTGGTGCAGGGGTGGAGAAGATCAATTGAAAGTTGTTTGGAGCACGCGCTCGCGTGTCACTCAAGCAGCCTGTAGCTGGCCCCAGGTGACGAGAAGCAGAGCGCACAGTGCAAAAGTCTGCTGTCCTGCTGCACGCACTCTCGACTTCTTTTACAATTCTCTTGTCAATTTTTTTTTCCAACAAACACAACCGTTTGCCTGGGCTTGACCCAGCATATGACGCAGCGACTTTGCTGGTCTGGTGCGCACGATTTGGTGCAGACGGATCATGCCGGGGGCTGAGCACTGGATCACAGCTGTGCTTCCTTTTCGGGCGGTGGCACACAACTTGCATTTAACTTTGGATAATCTTTTACTATTTTAAAGTGCACCTACACTTTAGATTATCTTTTCCCAGACATGTTCAGTTAAAGATTTAAATGACTGCAGCCAAGATGATGGAAAATCAAACTTAAATCTGTCATGGGGCGGTTGGATTTTGTACACTTTAGAAAGATTTATTAAAAGCTTCTTTCTTTTCACATTTTTATTTACAGCATTATTTGTTAATAGTTAAATCATAACAGGCTGTAAGCCAAAATAGCATGATCCTCGTTTCATAACACCTCTGCGAAGATTCAACTGTGAGATTGGCAGTTGAATCAGGATCAGCATCTAATATTCGACTACTTGGGGTGACCCCTACTGCATTCATTTATCTCCAAAGAACTCCAAAATGAGCTGCCTTATAAAGTTGTTATGGCTCAAATGTTAGCAAACAATTGCTTGCTTATACATCCAGTAAACACGGAGCAACCATAGCATTCATTTGGACTGTCGTGTGTTCATGTAGCTCTGTTTTGGTCTCCACTAACTGGGTAAAATGTTCCTTTATTACCATGAACATAGCCACTATAGTTTATTTTGAGCTGAACAATTTCAACTGTTACCTAATGTCTGCATATTAATCCGGATCAGACATTAGACAGCATGGGATTGTATTTAGGACTTTTGGTAAAGTGTATATACAGAAAGGTTCTTTTTTTCTTTCAACCTGGACCCTATATTTTCCTCTGTTTTTATGTCTAAGTGACTGATGGGAACAACAATCTTTGAAATTGATCCAGTATTAAGCAAGATCGCTGCAGTCAGCAGCGGTGAAATAAGCTACAATGTAAATTATGGGGCAGTTGTCCAGCTTGTATTTACCTTCACAAAAGAGCTTGTTTTGCCACCGACAGGCTCAGATTAATATTCTAACTGTCTGACAACATAATGGGAAGGATTTCTAAGGAGGTCAACCTTTCTGTTAAAGAGTAAGATCCTTTTTTTAAACATAAAATTACTCCGTGTAAATAAACATTAAATTAGCATCGTAAAATACATTTACACTCAAAGTTGACAGAAACAAAATGAAACTATGAAAAGCCGTTTTGGGTCGTCTGTCCACTTTTCCAACCATTACAACTCTAGTTTTGGTTAAAATAAACACATAGTTTATCCATTTACATGTGAAAATACGTTGGCTCTGTCGCTAAAAGTAATGCTTTTTTAAATGGAGCCTGGTTTGTTTAGTGCTAGCGACTTCAGAGCTGTTTCTGGTTAAACAAAAATGTCTCAAAGAGGTTTTTAAGGTCTATCTCTGAAGGGATCCTTTCCATAATGTTGTCAGACACTTGACAATTTTGCCACTTGTCAGTGGCAAAATTGAAAAAAACAATAGTTACCCTTTAAGTTGTAATTTTTCCAGGAGTCTCTTTCATCCGCAGACATGCTGATTTAAGAATTTCACAATTTTTGCTTGAGGCAGACGCTCAGGGGATTCTAGATTGGATTTATTTGAGTTATTTTTTTTCATGGTTAAGGATGGGACAAAAACATTTCTCAAAAGCAATTATAAGACTTGCTAGACAGACCGTTGGTTTATTCACAGCTCGCTAGGGTGCAGAAGTGTTGAATATTATATTGCGGTTACCATTTGGAAATGTCGAGGGAGGTTGTGTTTTCTGTAAGTACTGCTGAAAAGCAGTAGGACACCTTTCAAAATGTCCCTTCAGGACTCCAACTCCTCTTAGGACATGCTTTCCAATGATACTGTCAACCAAATGTTGGAGCTCTAGAGGTTATCAGCATGATTATTACTATTAATAGGGACTGTTTTACAGTAGCAGCTTTGATAAATGCTTTCTGTAATTTTAACACATTCCCATTTAAATAGAATGATAGTGTTTTATCAGACAAGGGCTTTAAGAACAAAACTATACAATAATCTATTTGTTATGTCCTATTTATGGTCTGTGCTATTCTAGATTTATTGTAGGTGTTAAGAAAAAGAGCCTTTTCATAGAACAATTTTACATGCTATTGAATGTCAAAAGGCAACTATCAGGCCCTAAGCCAAATATTTCATATTTCACATCTATATACAGAGGTCAAGCCCAAGCACATATGAGTGTGGAGCTATAAGGCTGCTCTGCTCTGTGTGTGGCCATCTCATCTGCACACATAAGACTGTACCTACCTCGTTGCATTTCACCATTTCACAGAATGTACGATGTTGCTCCGACTGTGTTTTATGTGGTTGTCCTTTGGATAAACCAAGCACTGTCTCAGTTTGTTGCCAGGTTTGAAAACGGGAATATTGTGTTGACAATATTAGGTGAGATAAAATGGCTCTCTGGTGGAACAAGTCCCAGACCACATGCAATGGCTTGTGACAGTACATTTCCCCACCCATATTTTTTTTCTATGCTGAACTAGACTTTGCATCCTTGACACTCCTGTCACACACTCTCCATCACTCCAATGTAGTCCTAGAAACATGTTGAGCTGAGTATATGCATTGTAAGAAAATTGAAAATGAAACCATAGAATGAAACTGCTTTTGGTAAAAATAAAACAAAGCACGTTTTTGGGTAAAGCCATCAGTAAAATGGGTAAATAATTAAGTCTGTAAAATAGATTTTGGAACAGCAGTGGAGTTTACAGTGAGAGAGACGATTACCTCTTTTCAGTGCTGCATGTGAGAGGTCACAACACAACATGCTTCATAGCACAGCAATCAGTATGGGGACAGTGGTGCTGACTGCAATGATGGTCAGTAATGTTATGTAAATATGAAGGCAAACCATTATCCTCACAGATGGGAGGGAAGTCAGTCGATTTCAGCTGTCTAATGAGTGAGTGTGCGCATGAGAAGCGCGCGTTAGCCACTGAAGCTGATGTAGGATGGCAGTTGAAATTAAACATGAGGCAGCCATTGACATTTGTTTTTCTATCCATTCACAGTTGGCAGTTTTATATTATTTTATGATCTTAATATTGACAGCATTACATAGTGGTTATGATGCTGCCAGAAACCACTTTCCCCTTGTGAATATCATTTACAATCCAAAATGCACTGATTTGACTTTTGGGTGGGAAAGACAGTCACATTTTATCTGACTGCAAAGGACACATCCATATTAATAAGTGTAAGTTACATTGAGATACACCTGATCTGTACAGTATCGGGACTGCATTTGTGTATTAATGATAAGTGTTACAGTAGGGTCTGTTTGAGATAGTGCTCTTCATTGCATCTGCACTTTTTGATTGGAAAGGATAATAAAAATAATTTATTTCATTAAACACTTTCTTTTTGGCTGTAGAGATCATTTCAAGTGAATTAAAGAGGAGTGGACATATGTCAATGGAAGGAGAATAGCAAGTACTTAATGATTATCTTTCTTCCTGCAAATTACAAAGGAAAGTGATTGCTCTAGAGTTAGAGGGTCTGTCAGGGCTGAGGAATGTAGGCGAAGCTTGGACCCAAATGCAGTTCAAAGGGATTTATTACAAGATGAAATGAGAATGTTTTCTGTATTTAGTCAGTGTCATTCAAGAATACTGTATGGATTTCTGTTTTACTGTAAAGTTCTTGATTGTATAGCTGAAATGAATAGGGTAGCACATGCCTTGTGTTTTGTCAGGGACAGCCTGATAATTGGACTTGTGGAGAGAGTGGGTAAAATGTAGAGAAAGGGCAGGGTAAGAGAGAGTGAGGCAGGATGAGGGAGCGAGCCAGTCTATAGGCTACTTTATATTTTGGTTCATTTTCTATTAACAAAGATGGATCATCTCTAGGTCAAACCTCAATTTGTTAAATGGCAATAGTGAGCCCCAATCAATCCACTAAAATGTTGTGAGTGGTTTCATTTTAGAAACAATGGATCTGGGGAGGAGGAGAAGGATAGTGGGAGTGCAGTGATGGAGATTAATGTTAAAGTGGACTAATGGACTGTCTGTCTAAGCACACACCATGGACAAACTCTGTAATCAGCCCATGGAAGCGGCTCGGGTTTGCAGGGAGGCAGCACGCTGCAATGGGGTTGTACATAGAATTTATTAGACTGTGTCTTGGCAAAATGCCTCATTTCCCAAAGCCTCCCAGTCCTGTGATCTGCATTTTAATTGTCACTGCATTCACATACTGATCTGCAACAGCACAGCTCTCTGATTGAAACATTATGACCTTGATGATGGCCCTCTTTTTTTCTCTTTGTCACTGCTGTCCACCACATTGCTCTTTCTATTCACTGCCTACCGTCTCATTCTCTGTTTTCACACTTCTTCTGCTTTCAGTTTGAAAACACAGGTATGAAACTGTGTGATTGACATCGGGAAAGGTCATGTATAGTGTAAGCAAGAGGTCAGCCTGTTCTCATGAACCATACGTTCAGAAAGCTACGAAAAGATAAGCACTGTAATTCGTATGATTTCCATGTTTGTTTTTGCTGTGTGCACCACATTGACTGCTGCTGTATAAGAACGCTGCTGGCCGTGTAGGGAGGTGGTCGGGGGTGATGGATGGACGTTAACATGCAGGACTTTCAAGCCAGGGAGCGGAGTTTACTTCCCAGGGAAAACAAATGACTTTCACCCAGGAAATGCGTGTTCCTTGTGTTTTAATACAAGCCACAATCTTTTTCCTAAACTTAACTAGTCATTTCGGTGCCCAAACTTAATTATCGTCACCGCATAACGCTCACTTTTTCTTGCCTAAACGCAACCGCAATCACCGCCGAAATGACCGGCAGCTCGCGGTGCTCTGTACCCGGCAAACAGTCACCTATTCTCAGGTAACTGAACCACCAACTATTGCTGACCTGACAGAGCACCATGTGGAGCACCATGCAGCGGCTAAACACATATACTAACTGCCGCTGATACGACGAGTTGTGACGGAGGTCTTGCGGCTTAAGCAGCTAGCATGGAGCTCTGTAGCCAATGTCACGTGACCAGCGGCTGTCTCCTAGTTTTCATGTGATATCATACTTTGAGTGTGCATAACTTTTCGTACGATATCCTACGAACCCGATCATGGAAATGCATTGAAGAGGTACAAAACACAAAAACTAGGGGTGATATTTCAAGTCTACGTGAGTCTGTGAAATTCTACATGTATTACACATCCAACCTGTAACTTTATGCAATTGCTGAGTATAATTTTTTACTTCCTTTTTTTAAAAAATTGCCGATTTGTAGTAGAGAATAAGCCCCACTATATAGGGGTGTGATTGGTATAGTTCTGCTCTGGACGACTGGAAGAGTACAAGATCTGGGTCCGTACGTCCCAGCAAAATTGGTCCCAGTACCTAATTCAGTAGGTATGTTGTCACCATCTGGCTGATCTCCCTGATCAACGTAGGGCAATGAATGTATGGTAGGATAGGCTTCAGGGCTCTTATCTCTAACACAGTGACTACCTGTGATGTGCACCTAAACCGAACTTAAGGTCTGCACTTTAGACTCACTGTCTCTCCAAAGGTGCAACTTCGAGTCTACTGAAAATTGTTCCCAGAGTCTATTCTGTTATCGTGAACAGTATTACATTATTATGTCCATGGTCAAAATAGGGAAAAACAAACCATACCTCAGTCGCTGGTGTGAAATAATGAACAAAAATCTGTGACAACAGAATATTCAGAACGGTGTGCATCAAGTTAAACCAGTGAGAATCGTTGAGATGGCGTTTGGATGGCAGGGAATTCTGTCTTTAATATTCACTCTCAGGATAACGTTCCCTAAGTTGCAGGTGCGAGTCTGTGTTATGGCAAGGTTGCTCTCCAACTCCTGCCATCTCTCCTTTAGAGCTGAACTGGCTACTGATTAGGATTAGATGACACTTCTTTCCAGGCTCTAACCTTTTACCATCACAGCCACACAGATGGCAGCTAACATCAAAAGACTCGTCACTATTGCTAATAGCTACACCGACCTTCGTTCAGCTGAGGAAATGTGTCCTAGTCCACGCAAACAGACTTCGCCCTTACTTAAAGCTTGTAACTCCGACTTGTTTTCCGTGCCTCACACAATAGTTTGGTTTCTTTTTTATTCCTTTCCAGCGAGTGGGGTTCTCCAGTAACTTCAGCGTACCTTCTTTTCCGTGGTTGTACTAGGCAGCTTCCAGGTATGAATGTGTAACTGTGAATGTGACAGGTCGTCTTTGCAAATGAGAATTTGTTCTCAATCGACTTACCTGGATAAATAAAGGTTAAATAAAAATAAAATAAATAAAATTAAACACCGGATAGGCTATCCTGACCTTATATTTTTACTCCTGATAGGGTGATCACAAATGAAATGGGGCCCAGACATCTCGGTCATATTAACTATCTGTACCGTTACAAATTCAGCTTCATTTGACTGAGAAATAGACATTTGAATGCACCACATATATTTTATGTAAAATGGCACTGATACTACTGCTTTGTAGCTAATGCTTCTCATTCTTCAGGAAAACATAACTGGAAGTTGAAAGTGGTATTCCTTCATTTTTAAGTGTATGATAAGCTGCTTTTGAAACATAAAAAAAGCAAATTGCAGAGTGAAGTTCCTGTCTTTTAACCTTTTTCTTTCTACTTTTCTTTTTCATTATGCTCTCATCACGTGCTTACATATTTAAAGCAATATATTTCAATCAGTACCCTGCATATCTTAGTTGAATATGTTTTACACATCCTAGACAACCTGCAGTTGAAATACATATACAATAATATTTACAGTACAAAGACAACATACTGTATCATGCATGTAAAGGCAAACATGACTGATGGCAAGTGAATTGCACGATTTCAGCATTGCAGGCATGAAAAAACATTATTACAATTACAGTATCTCAGAATAAAGAAAGTTTTGATTGAATTATTGTTATTAAAGTTTTAAATATCAAAAATATGTCAACATGGCTCACCATTCAAAAACTGTCAGTATTGAATTCAGAAACAATATTTAGCAGAAGGGTTAAGCAGAGGTAAACAGAGACTTTACAGAGGAAGAAGAGCATTCCATGTCACATTATCTCACATTCATCTGGTCTAATCTCGCTGTGTGTCATGTTGCCATGGGGATCATAGCTGAGCTCTGCGGGTCTCCTGTCAGGTAATGGAAACGTCTCTGGCACAAACACGATGTGAGCGTGTTCTGAATGCAAAACAACCTGTCTCAATGCCCAGCTGTCAAACCGAGGGAGGCTTCGAAACAGTAGCTGGCAAGCATCCACAAACTAACAAAGCAGATCTGAGCAGACCTCCTGACGTCCCAGAGACACCATTACAGTGACATTTTGATTTGGCTGATCGCAGAGTCAAACTGCTGTGGATGTGAGCACGTGGTCACACGACTGTTGAGAAACCTCAAATGACATCACTTTAGGATGAGGGCCAGCAATGTTTGCCACGGAATTAGAACGGTCTCAGTAAACACATCAATACAATTTGGGAATGTGTATGACAACATAGCTTCTTTCTGTCCACATTTTAATTCCACACTACTATGCACAAACTATACAAAAAATAAATGGAAGGCAACTTGAAAAAATGACAACTATACATACTAGGGGTGGAACGGTACATAAACGTCACGGTTCGGTTCATACCTCGGTTCAGACATCACGGTTCGGTTTTTATTGTGCATGTCTCAGGCTGTACCACCTAGTGTCATACAGTCTCTCCCCTGAACTAGCTGCAACAGGCTGAAGTGTATAAAGTAAGATGTAAACAGTAAACAATAAGTACCCAACATCATCTCCAGACTTCATATGTAACTTGTAAACAAAATAAGACAATCAGCTATAAAACTGAAAATACTGCATCTCTTTTTTTATGAATTTTAAATAACACAAAACAACTAAATGGTGGTAGGTAATACATCGGATTTCATATACTGCTTTAGTAAAAAAAAAAGTGGGTCATGTGACAGGCTAACGTAAGTCCAACGATTCTCAGCTAGCATGTAATAACATAGTTATCTGTTGGACTGCATGGACATAAGGAGATTTTTAAAACGGCAAGCTCCAAACGACTAACAAGGATACAGCACAAACAACAACAATAACCGATGATGACCATACGCAAACAGACACTGCTGTGAATTTGGAGGGAACTTCGAGCAGCTCTGGATCAGCAGCAACCGCTAGCAGTCCTGACATTCAACCCACAGCAACAGCCGCACTAGGTAACAACAAGATGGAGAAGCTCAACACACTGCTTTCAATTACCTGTCTTTTGAGGGACGGGGGACGGGGGGTCCACTGATGTAAAAATCAAAAGTGGAGAGTGTTGTGTGAGTGTGTGTGATTGTCAGTTGAAAATGTTCTGTCTTGTCAGACTAAAACCAAGAGAAAGGTAAATCTTTATGCATACTGTAGCCTCTAACATGGCCGCTTTTTTCTTTTTTCCCCGTGTCTCACAAAATGTTTTAAATGTTTCATTAAGTACAACAAAATGCGAAATATAACTTGTTTTTTTAATCGCTGTCATTGCCACAAAATGAAAAAGGAAAGAAAAACTTTTAAAATCTTTTTGTATTGGTTGAAGGTAATATTTTAACAGTGCAAAAGTCGTGCACATTTCATTGCTTTGATCCTAATTGTGTCCGAAGATGCGACAACAAGTTATGTGGCTTCTACCTGTTTACAAATATAATATGATTGTATTGTTGTACTGTTTTTTTTTCTTTGGGTTAATAACCCTCTGAGGACAAAAGAAATTAAAAACGGCACCTTTTAATCATATTTTAATGATTTAATAGCCATAAGACTGATCGTCTTACCGTTTTTTGCATTTAAAAGCTAACGAGCTAGGCGTCACGGGCGTCTATTTGCTGTCTTTCTAACCTTCACGGGAGGTTTTGTATCCAGCCTGGGACTTGTGCCTTTTTTCGGGGTGGTTGAGCAATAAACCCAAACTCTTACATCCAAGATTGATACACTTTATGTCCATAATTTATGATTTTTCGTCCGTTTTCCCTCTGCCAATTGGTGCTAGCTCTGATGCTAACTTCCATGTCCGGTTTCCCATGATGCATTGGGCATTTGTTATTGTCATGCAAACCAAAGAAAAGCAGTCTTTCGAGAGCAAAGACATTCTATGATAGGAGGGATGGCTCACTCCAAGCCAGACTAGCAACGATGTGAACAAATATGTTATATGCCACAAAGATCGTCTATTCCCATTGTTCTACATAGAAGACAGCCTCACTGTTTTCAATTTTTGGATACATTTGGGCCTTTTTTGAAGAAATGTAAATAGTTTGTCGTTTATATGAGTTATAATGTTCATTATGTTTATTTTTGCACTGGGTGACTCCATATATATATATATATATATATATATAAATTATTATATAAAATAAATTATTATATAAATAAACATGACATTATTATTTGGATTATTGGCATAAGTGCATGTCATGAGGGCAAAAGCGTCTGGATTTTTTGGGGAAAATGTAGATATTTTGTCAACTGTATAAGTTATAATGTTAATTTCTTCACAGTTTCACAGTGTTTTATTTATTTATTTATCTTTTAAGGTCCTACAACCTTTTTAACATTCAAGCGACCTCACTGCAGCACACATATTCTAATAGCCCAGTTTTTCCTGAAAAAAATGATGTCCATAGATTGACTGTGGACAACAGGGTTGATGTTTTACAAGCTTTTTTAGAAAATAAAACCAGACGGACCAGGGAAAACTAAATATAGTTTTGCTCTGAACCAGATGCTAGCTGTTGTTTGTTTTCCTCATTAACTTTTCATTCCTAAATATTAAGCTTCAAGCTGTTCTTTTATACAGTAATGTAATGCAAACATAAAATATGTTACGGCGGTAATTGCGTTAGCATGTTAACAGGATTTTAAGTGTTTTAGCTAACACCAATCGCTTGGTTAAGTGAAATGCTGAGCTGTTGTTGACACATAGCATTGCGTTGTAAATGTACTATGTTTACTGGTTTATTACTATATTTTCTTCTTTTTTTTCAGTAAACATCCAGAACTGAGAGACCTGCTTCCTGGGTGTTTATTGGAGGTACCTGTTAGCTATCTGTCAAGTTAGAAGTCATACACCAAACTAGTAAGGGCAGAATAACTTCAAAATCTATGTTTAATCACTGTAACAGCAGAGAATTTCTTGCAGTTCCCTTCTCAATTTGTCTTTGTTAACGTCACACTACCAAACCAATATATCACACGAAAAACCACACATAAGTTCTTTATTTCCTCCTTTCACATCTCTTGGATCTAGAGATGAGATTGACTGTGCCAATGGATTCAAAGTGAAAAGTGTGCAATGCCCTCATTTAGGTGTTGCTAATTCACACTTCTTTGGCCATCATCAAGTTGTCAGAGATGACATGCATGAGCACGCACACATACACACATTGTCCATCAGTGACCACTTTCTAGCACCCCCGGCCTTGCAGCTGTCTGTGGACTGGTCTTAATCACTCTCTCCTGGGGTGGAGACAGGTCACTTTATTCTCAGTGGTAAGTCACACTGACCTTTCATATCTCTGATGCAGACCTGTACATGACCTTTTATAAGGAGTGCAGGATGTGTCTCTCACTTGGCAGCCACTTCAGGCAGGCAGGCCACACCAGGAGTACAACAAGATGGCTTTTAAACCTTTAAACATTGCAGAAGGGCCAATTTTCCTATTGTACTGTAGTGTAATTATCTTACCCAAAGTTATTCAATTCACAATGATGTATAGTTCAGAAAAAGCAAATTCCCACAATTAAGAAACTGATATGAAGATTAAAGGAGATCTCCAATTGTTACAGTAATCTTGCTAAATATAACTATGCGAGACCTGTTAATAGAAAAAAAACTAGCCAAATCGGTGTTAGCAACACGGAGCTGCTGCAGCTAATGCCCACAGCTCCCACTTAGCTAAAACATGACAACAAGATGCATTTTCAACATTCACCTACCCTGTTAGCTGCTAGCTAGCTGTGCTCTGGGATGACTGAGTGTGTACAGTCAGGCTTCTGTAATAATCATCATGCAGCAGTCCCGTATGTATTTGTAGCATATATATGGATATATATGATATATATCCATTTTGTGTGCGATCCATCTGCCGTTGGAGAGTAGGAGTCTTGGCTGTGGGGATTGGTGTGGTAGTTTCTGACTGGCGGCCTTGCTTCTTCTTCCTCCCCACCCTCCTTGCTTGCCAAAATCCCACGGACGCCCGCTTGTCTGGTGGATGTCCTCCGGAGGACCGGTGATGCCTTCGCAGCGAATAATTTTAGTTTGTTTCCCCCTCAAAAATAGTTTTTTTTTTTTTTCTATAGACAGGTCTCACATAGTTATATATAGCAAGATTACCGTAACAATTGGCCGCAGTTCTCCTTTAACTGGTTGTCAGAATTGTTGTGAACACTGACTTTGCATTGTAATTTGTCACTTCAAACAGCAGTGCAATAATGGCTGTCCTAAATTAATTGATTTTTTTTAACTGTCCCACTCCACTTTGAAAAGCTCAGCGCACTATTTAATAAAGATTACAAACCTTGCCTACCTCAACCGGTACAAATTTTAAATGATTTAAATTTTCACACATATAACTGCTGGGCATACACACTGAAGCACAGGAGACTGAGATGTGTCATACCTTATTACTTTGAACAAGGCATGCATATGGATGCTGAGCAACATAATACAAAACTGAGAGGAGCCCTGCAAAGACGGAGACGTGGGGATCTGACAATGACGCGCAGCTAGTAATGGGCAAGAGAAGCTTTAGAAAAATGATCTCTGCAAATCTCCTTGTTCCTGTGACAACTCGTCTCATTCATGACCAATGATGGCGTTTACCTTCCCTCCACTGAGATGAACAATAACAGCATTTTTGGAATGTTGTCGTTGATTGACTCAGACAAGGAGCTGTTACAGTGGTGAGCAATGATAGGGAGACAAACACAGCAGGAGAACATAGAGAAAAGGAAGATTAAGTCCGACACTCCCTGCATACATAACTCATTGCAGTTTTCCTTACATGTAATTGGGTTGCGTATTTGCAGGCCAAAAACACATGAACACAAAAGTGTTGAGATAGATTAACTTAAAAACCTAGAGAAATAAAATATTCAAGATGAAAACAGCTATGATATATGGAGGAGTTATATGCCTTTTACTTTTTACAACCCATACACATAGACTGACAAACAAATGGATGGTCAGAGTGTTAGAGAAAGAGCTACACTACTTCCAGCAGGCCTCATGTCTGCCTGTCTCTTGTACTCAGAGTTGTTAATGCACTGCAAAATAACACTGAGTGGGTCCAAATGAAACCGGTGAGACTGTGATGGTTACTGTATTATTGTCATGAAGCCTGAGCTGTAGCTGGCAAAGAAAGCGAGACAAACCCTGTCAACTCTGGTCATAGTAGTTATACGACTGCAGAATTGTGGCTATACAGTTTTGAGTCCTCACATGAATGGCAATAAAATTATATTACTTCATTGATTTCTGGGAAACCATTCTCCCCTGGTTTTCTCGCCTTTCCAGGGCCAGCTGCTGACTCATCTTGTATTAGCCACACCTCCATATTAAATGATCTATGTCTGCAGAAATTCCTTTCAGAAAACATGCGATAAAGAGATACTGCCAAGCCAAAGGCAGAATACTGACAGGCTGTGAGTTTTAAATATAGGATTCTTTCAATCGCCCCTGGAAATGGCAGTTATGTTTGGTTATTTTCCCAGATAAATACGTTCCCACAATACAAAGAAAGCTAGCGCCCATGCTTGTACGCAATGCTTTGCACTTTCATGAATAATGGCTTGAATCCTCTCCATCTCACTGGCAATCCAATTCCAGTTTATTTAAAATGCTGTGACATTTGACACTTGTCTTTGCAATCCATTGCTTTAAATGTTAATCCTGATTTTTTTCTGTTTGCTTGGACTGAACTATGTTTCTATTTATTCTGAGCTCTGACAAGGCCCATTTTATGGCAGTCACATTGAATGATGTTGTTTCTGTCATAGTAAGAGGTACAGGTGTCTGGATTTTGTCAGGGTTTTCTCAGCCACACACACACATACACACACAGATAAACACACATACACACAGAACACCAATATTTCTCCAGGAAAATATAAAAGTAGACATGCTCTGAAAGCATTTGTACAGAGCTACTGTACCTCCAAACACCATAGTACACATCTTAATGCAGTTTAACACCTACTGTAGACAGACGTGGTAAACATTTATCATGAAATTACTAAAAACAAAGCTGATAATATGTTTTTCATAGTCTTGGAGTTCATGCTTTGTACAGTTTGTACAACTATGTAATACATGTAATTTAAACAGAAATAACCAGATATCTAATCGTAACTAAAGGTGTGAGGTCCAAATGGTGCCCCAATCAGGGGATGGCAATTCTATTTATTCAGCCACACACACATTTGCACACACACAGATGAGCATCTTATTCAGAATAGCCTATTTTCCCAGTGCAGCAAAGCTTCCATTACTGCCGGAGCGGGCATCTTGATTATTCAGTCTGTCACAGCAGCACAGCGTGGTACCTCCCACCAATGCTCCTAATGGGCTACTTATTATCATGCAGTATTCTAACACCAGTTCAACTGGCCTGCGAAAAATAATTGCTGTGCTGTTGTTTTTCTTTTTGATAAATGGGCAGTTATGAAACAGGATCATTTTCAATCAATTTCAGTCAATTTTCAGTCACATTATAATATTAATTCATCAGAATTTATTTAACCAGTAACTCTTTTCACTCATGTCCATGCATCTGCTTGTGATGCAATGCTTTTCTGCAATGTCAGATGTCAGAGCTGCTTGAGCTAGTGGCAGATCTTGCACTGCGTAGGTCTGTCGCACAAATTAATGTCACAGTGTACGCATATGTAATTACTGACATATTTCTTTGCAGAGAGGGCTGACCTGGTTAAAAGCGTTACTTTAGTGTTTCCAAACTGTAAAATGCAGCCTTTACTGGATATACCCCAAAATCTTGGTTTGAGCTCACTATACAATTTGGGTTTTGTAAAGCCCGATGACCTTAATGGTGTCCTGAAGGTTGACTAAAGGAAGATTCTTGCTAATTTCAGAATCAAGTTAAGCAGCCAGGGTTTGTCGGATGGAGAATAGATTTGAAAATCTCCTCCCCCCACACCTTTCTGACATCAGATTATGGGGTGCTATCTATGTTCTGACCATTTTGTAACTTTCTGAAACAGACAATCGGACATTCACAACTACTTCCCGCCATGAGTGGCCAGCTGTGCAGAGGTGAGAAGAGAGCCAGCATTTTAACTTCTCACTCTACCTCTTACTTCAGAGATAAGTCATATATAATATTGTTTGAGCTCAATGGGATTTTTTTGGTTCATGCCATAACTTTCAACCTCTAGCATCACTGTTACATCTGGATGAGGTGAGATCACAGTCCTGCAACAGAATTCAAAGTCAACTTATCAATTCTTGTTAACATGCCACAATGCCAAGGGAGTCCAGAGTTCCTTTCAAAAAACACACATTATTCCTCTCCATATGGTGTGGCAGTTTGGCCCAAGCAGATGACCACAGGACCAGGGCTCCGTGGCTCAGCCCCCCTTCAGTCTGCACATATGGCTCGTTGGCTCCACTGGACTCAGATGATACGCTATCCGCTCCTGCCATCCTGCTCACTGCCAGGTAACACCCACCTACAGACGCACTATCACTGGGGTTTGTGAGAGCATGGAAACTGTGGTTGTTTTTGAGCAGTTTTGACTCACACAGGTTCTGTCATGTTTTCGTTTATTTGCCTCAGGCGTCAGCCCCGCAGCAGGTTGTGCAATTGGTGTGAAACAGTGTATGACGGAGACACACTGTATGAGGCACTTGACAGAAACAGACACATTTGTGTTCTTTTTAGGTCAAGTCATTCTGCCTTTGAATTAAATAAATCAATATTTTTGAAACGGCAAATAATTTTATCAAATTAGCTGTTCAATTAATCACTAAGCCTGAAAGTAATTCCTCTACTGGCTTAGAAATCAGTCTCACACATGAATTATAATGTCCCTGACTTAAATAGGCTGATTGTGTAACTCCATTAGTCCGTCAAGTACTAAAAATAGTAATTGTATATCAACAAAGGGAAAAATTTAATGTTTTGATGTTTAGCATTCAAACAGAGATTTATGTGGCATAGAGCATCTGTTAAAATAGCATAACCATATAAACAAAATACTAGATGTGTTTTTGATGCATGAATGTATTCTGAAGGGGATCTGCAAGATTCTCATGCTAATTTGAATATTGACACAGCACAGTGAGAGGAAAGGCGGAAAGGGTCAATACAGCGTGCTGCAGTATGCCCAAGTTTAAACAAGCATTGTATATCCAGAGAAGAAAGCTAAGGTAAAAGCAGCACATCAGCTATCCATGAAATCAGCGCATGCTGTGAAATGAAGTCTCGAGCTGTTCTCCTTGTGTCAGTCATTGTTTCTAATTAGTGCACATTTACAGAATGTCCTGACATACCTTGGCTGAGCCCCCACTGTGCCTTTTGATTCCAAACAGCCAGTGTTGATAGTGATGATAAAAAGAGACTTGACCCATCAGTGCCCTTCTCGCGACTGAGCTCGCTCACACCTTGCTAGACTTTCTGTGGCTGTTAGTGGAGGTAATGAGGAGGCTTCACCAGAGGCAATTAGTGAGACTAAAATAACAAGCACTGTCTCTGCCACTGCTAAGGCTTCTATTGCTTCTAATGCAGTTAATTGGTGTAAACTTCAGTGAGTAATACCCAATTAACTCCTGAGCAGGATCAATAGAGCCAATGAGTTATCAATATAATTAGCTCTTAACCTTTTAGTTTAGAGGTTGGGAATGGCTTAGGGAAGGATCAAAGAGAGCATACGTGTGAGGTTTTGGTTTATAGAAAGTAATACATGAAATGCAGCAGTTTATTTCAGTTTATTTTGAAAGACTAACAAGTGCCCAAATGTCTTTTTGAGTTTGGCAACTGCAGTGTTGAGCAGCTTTATACCCACACAGCATATATATATATATATATATATATATATATATATATATATATATAACGATACAATACAGTATACGTATTATAAAATGTATTGTGTTGGGTTTTAGACTCAAACATTGTATCGTTACATAGCAGTGCCGGAGTGGGACTCATTTTCAGACCTGGAGTTTCATGCATTAGACCGGCCCACTTTACTTCACGACTAACTATATTAAAATAATGTAATTAAAACCTTAATATATAAGTCTGCAATAGCACCACCCGAACCAACCTCCCTGCGCGGATTTTTGGCTTTTCATACTACTCGCTACCGTAGTCGTGCTGTGATCACGAAAGATGCTTCCCATTGAAATACATTAAATTAAAATTCGTGCTCATTGAAAATTCCTGATTGAAAGGTTGGCATGTAGCGTCCCCTGCTTCGTCTTTAAATGAATGGGGCCATAATTTACAAACTGAACATCGTGCTGTAGATCAGAAGACTTGAAACTAGCGATTGAGACCATAAACTTGTTAGAAAAATGTTTACTGAAGTAATAAGTGAGAAGCAGGGTAATTTTCTTATAGACCTCTATGGTATCAGACTTCTTTTTGGAGCCAGTGGAGTCGCCCGCTGCTGGAAATTAGATAAAATGCAGGTTTAAGGCACTTCAGCATTGGCTTTATTTTTCAGCCCCGCTGAAGTTGCCGCTTGGTTGCAACTAATCAGATTTGTGACTTGAGTCTGACTGGTGTCAATATCACATGACCCCAATCCACACCTCTGGATACAAACACACACAGTTGTGTGTGTAGAATTTGGCAGACATGGAGTCTGGTCACGTCCTGCAGTGGCTGCAGTTCAAAAAGATGGAACTGGCTTTGCTTGCTGTGCATGTCTCACTTCGTGCTCCAACTGTTCCTTTGCCCTTCTACCACATTACATTGGCACAGGATCCACAAATACAAAAACACACAAACATGCACTTACGAGAGTGCGCACACACACACACACACACACACACACACACACACACACAGACACACACACTCATGCACGCCTCCATATGCTAACATAGACCATACATATGTACTGTATACACACACAAACACACTCCCAGTCACACATACACACAAAGCTCCCCTTCCTAACCTCCAACAGCTGCGACAACAGGAGGTTAGAGAAGTGAAATAAATTAACAACATCTGCAGACTGCAGATTAATGGGATAAATCATCTGTAAATTAGGCATGGAGCTTATTCATCTGCTCATCTATGCATTGAGGAAAGAGAGAGAGACAGACAGAGAGAGACAGAGAGAGACAGAGAGAGAGATATGCAAAGTCACAACATGTAACAAGGCAGCCAGCTCATCTTCTGGAATATTTTGAGTGTGTTAATTTTGCAGAAGCATTGTTTATGGTTTTATGGCTCTTTAGGCTTGACTGCTCATTTTTCATTCATCTGCACACAGAATCATTTGCCAACAATAATCTCAGACCTAAGCAACGAATCAGTTATTTATCATTTCCTTTCAAAACAACCAATATTAGTGTTGCTGTTCTGCCACCGCTGTGGTCAAAGTCTGATAAATGTTTGGCAACTAAAGCTATCTCATGGCTAAAAGAAGCTACAGTAGCATTGAAAATAGATGCACACACTTTGTTGACCTGTTTCCTCACGTACTTACGTACAGTAGCTGCTTACTTATAGTTGAAGTTGAGGTACTTTACTTATTTCCATTCTGTTATTTTATACTTCATCTCCACTAACTTTCAGATTAAAATATTGTAGGTTACCTTTTATAGACATAAAACATATGATCAACTTCTAAGTTATTGGTATGCTGCATTTAGACTGAACTGCTCAACAGTACATTGGCTAGTTATAAACTTCTCCAACTCAACCAGCTAAAACATTAAAATACTGCTTACAGTGTGGCCTCTAGTTCACCTGGTGTTCGACTGGTGTTCGACCAACCAGCAGCCCTTTGCTGCGTGTCATCACCAAATCTTAAAAGAAAATTATGATCACACAGTAATAATAATCCAATAATGTAATATAACAGGCTTTCAGAGGGGCATTCTGAAGCTTCTAATAGTCTTTTACCTAAGTAAAATTATGAATGCAGGACTTGTAATGGTCTATTTTTATAGTGCGGCATTGCTACTTCTTGTGTTGGCTGGTCTCTATCCACAAAGCTTTCTGCAACTAGTGTGTAACTTCCATTACACACTGTACTGTTGCATTTAGACTTTATTTCTCTCAGACGTTACTCTTAGCCATCCACAACCTTACCTCAAAGCTTAAGGACTTCCTTTGCCTTCCACACACATATATATATATATATATATATATATATATATATATATATATATATATATATATATATATATATATATATATATATTTGCCTTCCACATATATATATATATATATATATATATATATATATATATGTGGAAGGCAAATATATATATATATATATATATATATATATATATATAATAAGGGTATAGATGTTAGACTAAAATGTGAATAAACATGTGAAATCAAATAAATAAAATAGATGAAGCCAACAAACTAGCCATAAAATATTACAGGCAGAAGCCATGTATCGCAACCAGGCTCAAGGCTGGACAAAGGAGGGATGACCACATGAGTGGTAATTAAAGATAGGTTTATTTTACACAACTAAAAGAGAAAAGAACTAGAGAAGACAAACTCAGCTGAACAAAATCAAACGGGATGAAAGCCAGGCATCTCTCAACAGGCCCAGACCAGGTCCTAATCAGGGCTATAAACCCACAGCATCAGAAAAAGCTGTGTGAAAAACATTTATGATTCTCAGACTGGTTCTGTTCACATTTGTTTACAATTGCCACGTTTTAATATTCACTGCAAAAAAAAACATTACAGCTGACTATTCAAATATGGTGTCAGTGTGACAAATAGTCATGTTTCATTACAGAGCAGTAATCAGAGGGAGGGAAAGAATGGTATACTGTTGCTATTTCACCTTGAACTGAAAAGGAACTTCTGTCAACAAGATCCATTAGATGTCTGTCACAGTTTTAACCCAGAGGCTTAAAATAACAGGAGCCTGTATCTCCACCCAAAGGCATACACACAAACCTTTCCAGGGACAGAAACCTGTTTTTTCACTTCAGTGTTTTTTATTATTTTTTCAGAGCAACATATTATTAATTGAAATATGGGCCAACTATTAATTCATAAATATTGTCAAATGAAAAATGTTGTGTTGAGGTTTATTTGGATGAATGTGAACTAAAGTTCACAGAGAAAGTTGTAACAGGAAACAAAAGAACAACATAGCTGTGCTGTTTCTCTTTTGATTCAAAGTTGCTGGGCAAAGAAACAAAGGGGATCGTCTTCCATGAGGAAACAATAATTGCTTCAATGTTGGAGGTCAAAAGAACTGACCCGAATAGTGAAAGATAAAATAAGTTACTTATAGGACAGGGAAAAGATTGGAATCTGGAGCCTAACTTAAAGTACTGTCAGGCCACTTCCAGTTTGTTTAGACAGGTTCACCAAAAAATAACCTCTTCCTGCCATCATGTCTTTGTTTTAATTATCTGAAAAAACAGGATGTGTATGGACACTTATTCATGGAGACAAACAGCAGAATAAAATCATACGTTTGCAAATTTAACTGTCTATCTATCCAGCGTAATTCCCTTTGGAGTTAGACTACAATGTGAAAGTGACACTAATGAACATTAATTAAAATGTCACACTAGGAGATTGTACGTGACAAAAGAAAATAATGACGCAGAAAGCAGTTTTGAAATTGTACTAACAGGGTAAGAAATCATTACCCTTCTTTGGTTTTGCTCTCCAACGTGTCAAAAGAAAAAACATACTTATTTAGAATCTTCACAGTAGATCGTTCAGCTGAGCATATTATTTGGTCTTAATTCACGCTATATTAAATCAGTGAAGTATTTGTGTTTATGATATAGCGAACACCTGGACATCAGTGTCAAGAAAGGTAAATTACCCAATCATGTGTGTACAAGATACAATATTGATTATTGTAACTGAATCTAATACTACATTACATTACATTACATTACATTACATGTCATTTAGCTGACGCTTTTATCCAAAGCGACTTACAATTGCTATATATATCAGAGGTCGCACGCCTCTGGAGCAAGTAGGGGTTAAGTGTCTTGCTCAGGGACACATTGGTTGATGGATCATGGTGGGAATCGAACCCAGGTCGAACCCAGGTCTCCCACACCAAATAATACTAGCGCGGAAAAGTCAAGATCTTGTTGGGTGGCTAAGTGTACATTTGTATGAACAGGACAACGGGATACCTTACACACAGGAAATGATTGCTGTAAAGTGAAGGACATTGTGGACTAGCCAGTCATCTATAGGATTTCCCAATGGAAAGTGTTAAGTAATGTGAATAAGGCACTGCTGTGTTCTGAATCCAGGATCTCCTGTTTACTAGACAGGCGCTTTAACCAACTAACCCATAGAACCACTGATGCTTACAACATTTCAGAAGAGTTGTTTTTTTTGTGTTTAAAAAAAAAAAACATTGCCTCATTACCTTTCTCTGTTCTGACAAAATGTTATTTTCTTAGTATTATGTTAATTATTTGTGGAGAAAAGTAGTTCTGAACATCGGCTATGATCATGTGTGCTAACTTCATGGTGTACTGGTCTCTCATTAAAATACTGCACAATTGTTCCCCAGCTATCTTGCTACCCAGTTCAACAACCCTGTCCAGTTTGTTTTTGTTTTGTACAGACAATGCAATTAATGATTATTCTTATGATGTTCATGTTTTTTTATGTTTTGTGTTTTTATGTTATACAATGTGATGCCATGTGTGTATGCTCTTGAAATGAATGATGAATTCATAGGGGCCTGAAAAATATCACTAAAACTGGGATGACATGTTGAAAACGGAATTTAACTAATACTGGAAGGCCCCGTTTACACGAAGGGAAGACGCAGATATTTTCCTGCGGTTTGGCCTCTCATTTACACGAAAACCCCGTTTTTATCACAGAAAACGATTCTTTCTAAAAACTCCGGCCAAAGTGGAGATTTTGGAAAACTTTGTTTGCACGTTTGCATGTAAACTGAGACAAACGGAGGTTTAGGCAGCCAATGAAGTGAGGAAGAGAAGAGAGAGGAAGTGATTCGTTGCTGTTGTTGCTATTTTCGGGATTCTGATTGGCTAACGTGGGCTTGAGCTTCTCGTTACACTGCCACCTACAGGTCTGGCGTGCTCTTGACGCCATATATACACGGGTACGTGTAAACAAACACTTTTCTGAAAACTGACAGCTGTGCACAATGAAAACGAAGAGGGTGAAATGTCCGTTTATGAAAATAGCCGGCCACGTGTAAACGTAGCATAAAAGTACGTATCATCTCCCACTCAAAGTCACTGTCAACTCTTCCAACTTGTAATGACTGCCTTTCACGCCAACAGTCTACTTGTGCTCAATAAAGACTGGCAAACAAGAGGGATGAAACTAGAATAGTGCAGTGACTCAGCCTCTATATTAAAGGAATACGCCACTGTTTGTTGAAATAGGGCTTATCACGGTCTCCTCTAGATGTAGATAGGTGGGCAAACGCATTTTTTGTCTCAGTGCATGCCTTGTCTCAGTCCGGCGGAGCCGCCGTTAGCTTAGCTTAGCGTGGTGAATGGAATCCTGTGTTGCCGTTAGCATGTCGTGAGTAAAAGTGAGCCAACCACAACAACAAAACAACCTAATTACTTCTTGTGGCCTGTGTATTCACAACAAGTACAAATAGCAACGCAAAATAAGACTAGACGATTTCCTAGACATATATTGATTTGGGACTATATTGGGTGGAAGTTGGAAGTTGTTGTTGTTGGCTCACTTTTACTCGCGACATGCTAACGGCAACAAAGGATTCCATTCACCACGCTAAGCTAAGATAACGGCGGCTCTGCCGGACTGAGACAATGCATGCACTGAGACAAAAAATGCGTTTGCCCACCTATCTACATCTAGAGGAGACCGTGATAAGCCCTATTTCAACAAACGGTGGCGTATTCCTTTAAACTTTCACATTAAAGAATTGAAATCTGACATATTAGCAAAGACCTTTGAACAACTACAACTGTTAGGCTTATATTAGGAAATTCACCATCATATGTCTGCAAATCCATCAGTATGTTTGTAAAACTTGATTGAGGTTGCACTGTCACAGTGTAATGCATATCCAAATGCAGCCAGTTGTCCAGTTTTATTGATTCTGCTGCGGCACCTAGAGTCTTTATTAGTTGGCATATGATTTCCCCTCTGGCTTGGCCTGTGAAAATGAGCTACAAGCTTAGCAATGGCCTGTGGCCAGCCACCACCTTCATGAGGAATAGGCAAGAAGCAAGGGGCCAAGCCATTACCATAGCACAAATTGATTTTGCTTGACAAAATACTGTGAAATTGGACACTCAGAGATTATTATGATATGTTGTATACTAAGAATAATTAGGAGTTGTGTCAAAAGCCTTTGTCAGAATGTGACTTTAGGTAGCTTGTCATTTTTGTTTTGGTTAATTGCCCAGTTAGAGTTTTAGCAGTGTGTGTATTTTTATTTGTTTTGTTTTTTTAGATGTGTTGCATGTTTATTTTTTGCATGGTTTTGTGGATTTGCTGTGTTTTTCTAATTATTTGTTGGACTGGGAATTAGGATTATGAGAAGCAGCTGTGATTGCCTGGACCACACCCCCCACCCACAGCTCGTGACTGGCCACAGGATCTAATGATGTGCTTGTTAAAGGTGGATGCAAAACAGGTGCAGGGAGAGGAAAAAGAGGACAAAGAAAGAAAATCCTCCAGCTGGAGGAGAGTTGTTTTTAAGTTGTTTAGTCATTTTTGTTGCTGTCCAGAAGTAAACGGTTTGATTTGAATAAATTATTGAAGACACCATCCTGTGGAACTTGTTTTTTTAACAATGGAAATGCCTTGTTTTGCTGGTAACAAAGGACCTCACACAACCGTGTGACACCTTTTAATGGAAATATTGTATTTATAACATGCATCCTCCTTCAATTATATCTACGTGACAGGTCACGCTTCAAAGGTCAACACCATCATTGTATTTGAACTTGTTCATCTACCCAAACGATGTTAGCCAACGTCCATTTTCAGGGTTTCAAAGCATGCCATCACAGGCCATGATTACTGCTGTAGGCTTCCTGAATAAAAAAGGTAACAGCCAACCTAATTATATGGAGCCTGAGCATATTGATCCAGTGGGACAAGCTTTCTAATCATTGCCCTCATGTTGATAAAGTGTACATGGCGGTTGAAGTTAATCTGTCAATTTCATTTCAGTCAATATGTTGTACTTGCACTGATGACTTCTCCTTTGGTTTGCTCCTGCAGCGTTTTAAAGGACGTGTTCTGTGTATGCTTTGCACAAACTTGAGCTGGACCATGTTCTGAAAAATGTCATCTTGATTTAAATCTGTTCTTTTTCAATGTAATGAAGAGTGGTTTTTCAACTCCCCCTTGTTTCAATGGCTAATGAGAATAGATTGGGGGAGTAACGGAAAACTTTTGTCCTTCAAGGAAGCTGAAAAGATTCATATTAATTCACATGAAAATGCATGTAAGGAATGTTCCGGCTTCTAACTCTGTGTCTTGCTGACCTTTATTAAATTATGTCTGCTATTGCTCTCTCTCTCTCTCTCTCTCTCTCTCTCTCTTTCTCTCTCTCTCTCTCTCTCTCTCTCTCTCTCTCTCTCTCTCTGTCAGTGCTGTTCATTATTTGTCTTGCCTTGCTTTACCCTCATTTTTCACTGCTGTGCACCTTCAAATCAAGTTCATTAGAATGAATTGTTTGATGCTAATAAGCCAACATAAAATATAAATGAAAAAGAAGAACCTGAGCAACTTTGTAATCCCACTGAGCTCAAAACTAATTGCCTTTTATTTGACAGCTTTTAGCCTGAATGCAACTTGTTTCATAGGCAAGGCAAGGCAGCTTTATTTGTACAGCACATTTCAGCAACAGGGCATAGTCTCTTTTGTGTCTGTGTTATTCTGAAACACCCTGGCTTGGTGGGTTTTGGTATTTCATGGCATTTCTGCTATTTACAGTAGATACATTTGGGTGAAATGGTACAAATTGATTTATGTTTCATGCTTTTTGGTTTTCATTTCCATTATCACCCATTTCAAAAATATTATGGTACATTGTTGTCAAGTTAGAGTTCACACTTTCAACCTGTAATATTTTATAATTTGGCTGTTCACAGTAGGTGGTTTGAGATTTTTTATTTTGTTATTTTAGGTACATCTTACATTACATATTTTCATATATGATATATATAAGTAATGTGTTAAAGAGTTAAACAGCAGTCAGAATGTGTTGGTCCATGACAGTTCCATCAAAGCTTGCAAAGCCAACATTAGCTTAGTACAACTAAAGCAACAAAGATTACTGTTGTAATCTGTATATGAATCTGTATAGAAGAGAGACTCTCAAGAGACCACTACGACTTGCAAGACAAGCGTCTGGCCAACGGAGGTAGCTGAGCTAGTGCTTCTGCTAGCATCCTGAAGGCTGGTCCCCCACCATTGAAATTTACGTCAATCGTGTAGGTACTGTTTATTCAATGAAAAAAGTTTTAGGTAAGGAAAGGAACAATTATTAAAAATTATGTTTGCTTAATGACACTTCAACTTGTGGACAGGAGGAGCCAGGAATCAAAGCACCAACCCTGTGATTAATGGAAAACTAGCAGTCATGGTTCTCCATTTTCTGTCAGAAAGTATTAATTAGTAAAGTATTAATAGTAAAGGATTTTAGTAACTTTCAAAGATACTTTGTGTTTTTGTTACTGGAAAAGTAGTCTTGCTTTGCCAGAACTTCCTCCCCAGCGCTGCAAAGGAGGGTCTGGCTAGTCCACACAGCATTCCGGGAAAAACGTGCTCTGGTTTATTGTCATTTCTTTAAACCAATCCCAATCATCTTGGGCGGCGCTAAGCACCGGACAGAGCCTAGTGCTGCTGCAAAATAGCCTCAGGATGGAATTTATTTTGGTATTTTGGAACATTTGTACGTTCAAAAGTTGTTTTAGTCGTGCAACAGAAAACTCTGATTGGACAGATAGTCTAGCTAGCTGTCTGGATTTACCCTGCAGAGATCTGAGGAGCAGTTAACCAGAGTCCTCAGAAATCCAGAAGAAAGCAGAAGGTAGGAGGTAGGAGATATGGCTACACCGAGTTAGCACGGAGCAAACTTTACATCATTGTCACTGGGGTGGTGGTGATGGCGCAGACCTGGGTTCGATTCCCACCGTGATCCATCAACCAATGTGTCCCTGAGCAAGACACTTAACCCCTAGTTGCTCCAGAGGCGTGCAACCTCTGATATATATAGTAATTGTAAGTCGCTTTGGATAAAAGCGTCAGCTAAATGGCATGTAATGTAATGTAATGTCACTAAACATCAATGAGAGCCTAGTCTCATGCAAACAGGGCATGCAAAGCATCCTGTACAATTGTGCAGACAATTAGCTTTTCTTCTCTTGCTTTAATCCCACAATTGTATTAAATCTGTCTATTCATGCTGCTCATACTGCTCATACGTGCATTAGTAATGCATCCTTCCCTTACCTGTGTGCCTGTATCTGTCTGTGGTTGTTACCTGTTTGACATACACGATTATGCATGTCTTAGCATGCTGTAATGTGTGCCATGTGGGAGCTTGTTGGAAATCATATGCATATGTGCGTGTCTAGGAGGCCCCTGCCCTTTGCCTCAGCAGGCCGCTGTTACACTGGCTCCAGTATCTGGTGGCAGCTGTCTCTCTGTGTGTCCCTGTTTCAGGTGACAGGGTAGTGTCTCATGTTATATCATTGTTCTGCCTCAGCACTCAGAAACAAGTCTGCTGGCTCAGCTGCTCACCATTAGACCGGGAAGCTCTCCCCAAAGAACAAAGGTGCTCCAGCAATAAAAGCAAGAATGCTTATTCACACGGCAAGCCCAGGATATGTTCTATGTGTGTGTTTGTTGATGTGCACGTGTGCGAATTTGCATGCCTAAGTGTGTGTGCTCTCTCCTGTATCCCACCCGTATTTTTTGTAAAAGCTGTCTCCAAAGCGCCCAGCTCACAGTGGGATGAGCCAGAACAGAGAGGCATTCACTTCTATTTCTATATTATCGTACCCAAGGGCATACTGATATAATGAATACATCATACTGTTATCTGGAGTGAGCAGTACACTTGCTGATACTTCTTGCCAAGTGGAATTAAATGATATCCGGTAAGTTTCACATTCAAAAACATGTGCAGTCCTCACTTTGTACATTTAAGTAGTTTATCTGTGGCCCTCTGAATTTCTTCTGAGGAGTAAAACTATGTCAAGGTGATCTCAGTTGATATCCTTCTCATTTGTGTGTGTGTGCGTGTGTGTATGTGTGTATGATGAGACCAAGAACAAAAAGTGAGAGACTTTCAAAATCTTTAGAATACAAAGTCTTATCAATGCCCATTCACAGATTAAAATGAGGCTTATTTCCATGCACAGACAAAGTTTTGAGTTGGGTCATCTCCACCAAATCCTTATTAAAGTGGATTTGGAGAGGAGGGCACTGGAGATTTAAAAAAGGGCACTGAATTTGCATCTGCAGGTGATGTCCTTGGCACACATTAAAGCTTACACAGCCCTCTACAAAAAAAAAAAAAACATGATCCCTCCCCAAACTCGCCCCTGCTTTTCAGTTTAAATTCAGTTACCACACTTAAATTGTCCAATAGCCCACGCAGTCTCTTCTTTACACGGTCACTTTACTTTTAAAATTATTTATATTTCCGCCTTTCCTAACTTTTCTACAAAATGCAGACTTTATCTTGGGACACAGAATGTCTATTTCCATACAAATTAAAGTTTGACGAAGGCATTTCAAAGCAAAATAGTGGTATGCTTGGGGGGAGGCGGTTGGGGTAGGGGGCTAAGCCTGTGAGAAACTGGCCCTCTGGGAGGGAGAGGACTAGAGACTGGGAAACCAGGCAATTCATCAGTGAGTGAGAACGCTGTGATCCGTAACAGCCACCAGCATGCTAATGTTCTTCTCCTGACTGGATATGTCACTCTTCTTCTAGATGTCAATGCATAACAGTGCCAGTTTAATCTCACATGACAGATGTTTAGAGGAAGACAATCAAATTTAACTTTCCTTGTGGCGTCGATGAACAATCCGTTCTGACAGTTTTATTCCACATCAGTAAAAGCAGTCGCACACTCGACGCTCCATTGTTCCGACCTCTCAATAACCCGAAAAATTCCCTATGGTCCTACAGTCCTACTAGTCCGACGTCCACCAGCGATATTACAAATCTCACTATGGCAACGCCAAGACCCGAACATTCAATAGCATTTATTGGCCAGGCGTCCATGCTTACGCAAGGTAAAGTAACCCCATTTGTACAGGTCCTATCCACTGACCAATCAGCTATCCTAACCTTAACCACTCAAGGTCAAATGCCTAATCCCATCCAATCAAGCTGCTTCGTAGAGCGGGTCTTGGCGTGGCCATAGTGGGGGACATTGGACTAGTAGGCTGTAGGACCAAAGGGAATTTTTCGGGTTATTGAGAGGTCGAAACAATGGAGCGTCGGAGAAATGGGCAGTCCCCACACACTCGTACTCTTGATGCAGAAAGCACATAAATGTAGAGGCCAATGTTTCGACAGGGCTCTCTGGAGAAGACTCTGTTGGTTCTCATTCTCAAGGTTTTGGGGTTTTGCTTTAGTCTGTTTTATTTTTGTAACGCCACACTCCTAATATGTCATGTCTTGTTTTACTGCCAGTCTTTGTGTTTTCACGCCTGTTTACCGCCACACCTGTGTTCATGCACTATCGCCACATTCCCCTCACCTGAGTTTCTCCACCCATCTCTGCACTTCATCCCCTCATCAGATTAGTTTTGTATTTAAGTCATGGTTTTCAGTTTGGTCTCTGTTGGATCCTTGGTTTTGTTAGGTTGAGACCAGTTTTGTTTTGCCTGCACAAAACCTATAATAAAGAGTTGTCTTCAAGTTCCTGTTGTCTGCAGTCTCCTGCGTTTGGGTTGACCTGCTCTACTCAACTGTGACACTTATTGATCAATCACAACCTCTGTCTGGACTTTTTCACACTTTCAGTCCCACATGCTTAACAGGCGTCTACCTGTGAAGTGGCTATTGAGGTCCCGCAGTTGACGTCAAAGCCTCAAATAGCTGCAATACTGCCTGGCAGGCATACTGTAAAATACATTAATCTCATTTAGTTTCCTGTTTTATGTTCATTCCCTGTGTTAATGTTTCCCTTTTTTGCTCTTGGTTATGTTTTACCCATGTTCTTTCGGTGTTCTGTGTGTGGTTTTCCTAGTTTCTTCCTTGTGTATGTTTCATGCTTCAGTTTTCTGTTTAATTTTGTAGTCTCTCTGTTTCTCCTGTGCCATGTCTTGTTTTGCTTCCTGCCTTGTGTGTTTTCCCGCCTTTGTGATTGTCTGCCCTGCCCTGATGTGTTTCACCTGTTCTTCAGCCCTCATGTCACCTGTCCCTCGTTACTACCCTCATTACCTTTTGCTTTCTGTGTCTGTTGTGGCTTGTCGTACTTCATTGTCAGTCCATTGTTGAGAAATCAATGCCTTTACTAGCTGTATTTCTGTGTTCCTGGACTTCTCTGTGCTTCCGGGCTTCTCCTGTGTTTGGATTATTCCTTAATTTACGTGAATTGTTAATTCTCTTTGTGTTTCATTGAATTATTCATACAAACTGCTGCTCCCTCGTTGCCTTTCTGCATTTGGGTCCAAGCCTGAACCAAGTTGTGACAGCTCCAGTGTAAGAAATGAATAATTATCTGATTTAAGAGGTTCTAGGGACGGGTTTGGGGAAGGAGAGGGAGGGGTTTTAATGTTCTATATAAATAACAAAATATTGTAAGTAAATAGGATAAATAGGTTTTGTAATTATTTTTACAACTGAAATTAATAATTTGTTATTATTAATGGTACCAGAAAGGTGAATGTTACCCAACCCTAGTAAACATGGATTCAACTTGTGCCTCACATGACTACAGAGACAGTAGCAAACCTCCACACATGGCAGCATCAACGTTCTAAACACCACACATTTTGAGAATAATAAACACTTTCTCTACTTGACATCCAACTCCCTCCTATGGTGTCACAGCCTTGTCTCCATGATCAGTGCAAAAAGTAATCAAAACTTGCAAACTTGCACTACACATTTACAAAACACCTATCAACCCCCTAGAGTTCCTTGTCAGCGTGCGTCATGATTGGATGTACAAAACAAACAAATGTTGTTTAACACTTTGAATTGTTGGTGCTTTATTTTTTCTCTGTGTCTCCTCATCCAGTTCCACTGATGGTACTTGAATTTTTTTTTTCCTTTTGATCAAAAGGTCTCTCTTCTCTCTCATTCGTCTCTCAGGATCGTGTGCCAGGCAGATGCAGTTCAAATCTCCAAGGTAAAAGTTTTGTGCATTTCCATGTCAAAGGAAGAGTTCAGTGCAGACGTCTTTCCTCTCAAGACTAGCTTCAACCAAAGCTGTTAACTAGAGCATTGATTCAGATTGCACTATAGTGCATACATATATATTGCATATTACAATAATCCTTCTGCAGATTGATTTTTGAGCCCTAAGATCCAGTGTTTTTATTCTTAGGCTATTGATTGGGACTGGAAATGCTTTTATGTCGGGTTTCACCAAAGCTCTTTCATCACGGCATTTTCCACATTGGTATTCTGTCTAGTCTAGGTGAGGTATTCAGGATGCAGAGAGCAGACACAAGACAGGATTTATGAGAATGTACCACATTTTGCATCACTTGTTTACTCAACTGTTCTCCAATTATGCAACCTGTAGGAGCTTTAGAAAACAGTGTCAGTGTTTTGGCCTAGAGCAACAAATCAGAGAAAAGAAGTGCCTAAACAGGTCATTGACATTCTGCATAGATGACTGCTGTTGGTGTGTTTTGCTTCATACTGATCACAGTAAAGAGAACAACACAGAACACAGCATGCAGACAAATGTTTTCAGAAAAAAGATCCGTCACTAACTAACAAAATATTGGCAGACAGGATAACTGATAATAGAGACATTTTACTAAAAACAATAAATGTGAACCTAATGGTGGCATTAGAGGTAAAGTCGGGGGATGACCAAAGTCATTGGGGTTCATTTCCTGAGAACCATGAACATCTGTACAAAATGTTGTACCAGTCAATGTAGATGTTGAGATATGTCTCTTGATACGTGAAAACGTGACGTTACGTATTTTCTGTACTTATTAGGTTAAGACTTTTTTTAAATCGATCATTCTTTAAACTTGCAGCATTTGTTGCCAAGTGGTGTCTGCCTCTAGCTCTCTGGCTTGTTTGTGTTTTTGTTTGCTGGCATTTGTGTTTTTTGTACATAGTTAATGCATTTATGTACTGCTTTTGTCTCTTTTATTTGTAATGGCTGCTGCAAGCCAAGTTTACTTTGAAGGAACAATAAAGAAAAGTTGTGACATGTAGTCTTTTGCTCAAAGACAAATACAGATTTTACGACTCAATGCAAGATTAAATCACATCAGAAGATATATAGCATTGTGGTGTATATCTGATGCTTGAATGAGCTATGACCACATGTTATTCCCACACTTATGCTAACCAAGATTTTCACTTTGTTCAGGTGTATGGATCTGGGGTGAATGGGGAGGGGGAGTAATCAAATGGTTCAACCTGTCCTATTAAATGATAAGAGGGCCTTCTGTTGACAGGTCTGCATGTTAAGAGGCTTGCCACTGATAAATACAAGACACATTTCTCTCTTCTGCATTGTTCATCATCAAAGACACATTTTCTCTTTTGCGTTGTTCTTCATTAAAGGCAGCCCAAGGGTGAAGGTTATATGGGAGAACGTCTAATGATGTGTGGACCATATCAATCTATTTCCCTTCCTCAGTGGCTTTTCTCAACACGATAAATGAAGGGGACTGCCTTTGCCCATTCTGTACTGTACATGTGTTGTCTTAATGTGTCAAGCAAGGTTTGAAATTGAATACACATCAGAACGAAATTTGCATCACGTTTAAAATGCATACAGCCACATGTATAGAACAATATAATTGAAATGTATTTCAATTATATTGCAGTTATTTTTAAAGAATGAATTATGAGTCAGTATAAAAGACAGAAAGTGAGACTTGCATCTTGTTTAAACGCTGGTACACTGGTACTCATGCAGACACAATCTGCGTCTCAATCGGGGTTTTCACCGCAGGCTTACAGTCAGCTCTGTGCTTTGCTATGGTTTCTCTACACAAACCAACCAGCCAACAGTTTGCAAGGCTGCAGACCTGATAAGAAGGAGAAACACAGCTACATTTAAACATTATCAAAGACTTGGATATCAACAGGTTTTTGGATGTGTTCGCACGGTCCAACAAGTCTGTCACCGCTGGTAAACTTTGAAAATAAATCCTATTTTGTATGGCTACATGTAAACGGGAATATTAGTGGAATACTCACTTTCATTAGTCATGCAAACAGCTTAGTCGGAATATCGTCTTTTTCGGAATTAGGGCAAAAAATTGAATATTATGTGCATGTAAACACAGTCAATGACTTGATCCTTTTAACAAGTGATGCATCTGTAAGCGAAGCCTGATATAGTTTATTCTCCTGTGCTATAGAGCTCCAATGTTGTCCAAAAACTATTAGAAGCACATTAATGAGCCGCAGTGTTACACAAGGTGACATGTTCTTTCATTACCATGAAAAATGGGGAGTTTAGCCCACCGTCCTGCTGTTGTAAATACCCTCTAGAGCACCAACTGTATTAATCAGCCCGTGAAAATAGTCTTCAACAAATGCACTATTTACTTCTTCTGAGTAATGTTTGATGAAAGCTGTTTTAGGGGAATTACTTAGCCTTTCTTTAACGGAAGCTTTTAGTGAGCTTTTGTATGGACAGCACAAGGTTACTTTCCTTATTTGTTTTTCCAGTACTAGCTTGTGGCTCATTGAAAATCGTATATATATAAATTCCGCAGTACAGTATCTAGATGTTTGTTGGGCTATAGTTTCAGAGGTTTAGGTGACCAGCCCTGATAATCTTTTAAAAGTGCATTTGCAAAAAGGACTAATGTATTTAACACCTCTGGCCCATGAGTTTCAGGCTCTGCAGGCAGCAGATGTGGCTTGACTCTGGGACACATCCTTGGTTTTAAGGTCAGCAGCGCTGTTAGTCTGTCGTCCTTAATCACCTTTCAAATTAGTATGTTGGCACTGCTGGGGATCGATTGCCTGCCCACAAAATCTATGTGTTCTGGCCTTTGTTCAATCACACTTGTCTGATTTGAACCAACTATAATTTATTTGTTTTACAAGTGAAGGAGATGCATACCAACCCAACTTAATCAGAGTTGGAAAGGCGGTGGTTGATAGTGGATCGATCCCTCATTCTCCCATTACAGGCTTGCCTACGTGGGAGGCACTACACCATCCAGAGATACAAATATAACAACTATGCTTTCTTTCTTATTCCCCTAATTGCAATTTCCAACAAATAAGAACTTAAGGCAGACTTTTTAATATTGCAATGCTTGTTTGAAATCCAACCATATTGTCTATGGTGAGGATTTCTGTTCTGAAGGATGAACAGGTCATTTGTCATAAAGTAAATGACTGCTTTTCACAGAAGAAGTACATCTTTTTTTCTGTAGATTCAAATGTGACTTTGCGTAATAGTATTCAACAAGGGCACCCAACAGATTGCAATTAGTATTTCCGCAATCCTATTGAGACACTTTAAGGTCCTGGCATTTTAAAAACATGGAACTTATTTTGAAAGTTCCTTGAGAATTAATTTACAAAGTGCTCTTTTATACCTCCACATATTCCTTGGCTTTAATTTTGACAGTCTGTCTCAGTGTCTTTGAGTCCCTATATGGATGTCTCACCATCTGCTGTCTCAGCTCTGTATCTCAGCCCAATTTATTCTCATATGGCTTAAGTCATAGAAAATTGCTTTTAAGTCACTAGAGAGAAATGGGTCACACAGTTGAAGGAGTTATGTTAAATGTTTTTATATGCATGTTGTGTGAGAACCTATTTTGTGAATGTACCAAAGAGATTCTCCACACAGCATTCCCTTTCCTCCTGAATTTACATTTCTAAGTATGGCGCATTTTATCACGTTTTTATCTTCATGTTTTTATCTGAACGCTTTACATAATGATGTGTCCTTGTGTAGTGTTTTGCTTTGCATGTCACGTCTCAAGGAATTAGACACACACAAAGCTTCCATCTGAAGTTATTGTTTCCCACAAAATGATCAATTTACATTTCTCATTTCCTTAATTTCTTTGTGTACACGTGTACTGTTGCAGGGCTCTAGATTAACATTTTTTATCTGTGCTGCCAAAGGTACAGCTCTACACAAGCACCATCAAAATAAGGTCTTACAGCACTTTTACCATTTAGATGCACCACATGCAAATGCAACTAAGGATTTTTTTCAACACTTAACATTTTACCAACCCAGTCTCACGCCAGTTTGTGAAATGGTCACGTTACTTTGATTCGTGTACAGGTCACGATTTTCTCATTTATTTCGTGTACGGGTCACGATTTTCGAACGTGACCATTTCACGAACTGCCATGACACTGGGCTGCTCTGGGGGATGCAACAACAGGGAAATGAAATGCCACAACGGGGAAATTAAACACCACACGCCGGCTGCTCTGGGGCAGCAACGGGACAGACCACCACAACAATGGGACGGTTGTGGTTAAGATAAGAAGAACGGGGAAAGGAACCGTCACACGCAGGAGACTTCGACAGCAACGGGACGGTTGTGAAAGTCCTGTGTTGTTTGACCCATCCACCACCCCGACCAACAACCCTGCACGGATTTTCGCCTTATCAATACTACTACGCTACCGTAATCGTTCTGTGATCATGAAATATGCTTCCCATTGAAATAAATTACTTTAAAATTAGTGCTCACCACACAAAACTAACAACATTAACATGTTCTGTACACAAATCAATAGATTCAATAACGTCACCCTTTCACAAACTGCCATGAGACTGGGCTGCATTTTATATGTGCTTCAATCAGAAAGGAGGTTTAGCCCTAAAAATAATAAAAAATCTTATTTTGTGAGTAATTGGCTGAGGAGCCAGTACCTGTTTGTATTTCTCTCACTATCAATAAATACAGCTTATTATAGCAGTAGCAGCAAGAGTGAATGTACATTTAACATTTATGTTGAATTTAAATGTTTAAATTTAAATACGTATTTAAGTTATGGGTTTTTTTGTCATTTTCTATGACATCCTTTTGCCTAGTGAGAAATGAGACAGTTGGATCAAGCAGCCAAGCTGCTTTCCAAAATGTTATCACAGAGGATGCTGTCTGTGTTGGCAGAAAGAACAGGCACTTGCCTTGAACAGGCACAGCAGAGACATCATTTGAATGTCAACCAGTGCAGTTAGGTGTCAGATTCACTGAAAATGCGACACTGAAACCTAACCGGCCAATACAAATGTTCACTGGGACTGAGTATGGAAACAAAATAGGGTCAAACACATTTTAGTATCTATCACCATATCTAAATGTGTAAAAACATTTTGTATGAATCCATTTAAATGTGTGAAAACATTTCCAACCAAACTTGACAGCTACAGTGGCTTGGAAAGTAGCAATATGGGACACTGAATTTGATGAATTTACTGTTTGTCAGACCACAAATGAGACAAGAATTAGGTAGCTAGCGCACCCTGTGGTCCATCCGCCTCACTCCCTGCTGCTAGGAGACTACTTCACGGGAAAGAGAGTGGACAGCAGTGCAGTGGGTCTGATCCCAGACCGCCCCGTCTCCCTGCCTGGTCAGCCATTTGTTTCCATGACTGAGCCGCATTTTACTACGAATGCATACCGCATGTATGCATTTAAATTAGTTAGATTTTTGTGAGCGTGTGTCTATTAGTGTGTGTGTGTTGCGTGTGTAATTAAGATTATCTGGCATGCTTGGATGTAACAAGTGAGTCAATATGGGAAGCATGAAAGCAGCAACGTTCCCTGTAGAGAACCAATTAGATGGAAGCCTTGGGAACACTCAGAGCCATACGTTAGCTTGCCAGCATGTAACAAGCCAAACATTGGGAGGGAGCCTTACTTTCCACACACATACACATACAGAGCAAATAGTCATATACACACAAGAGCACATATGCACAAGCCATAAACAAATTGCCATTTTGAAATGTCAGTGCAACTGGTTTTAAGTGTTGACTTGAGGTGAATTACATTTGCAAGGTGCTCTTCTCGTCTCTTTATATTTAGATGTTTGAGGGGTACTTAAAATGTCAAAAGCACTCAAGAATACAAAGTGTTCACTACTCCAAAGTTGTGTTAGAAGAAGTGGATCTAAAAGAAGTGAATTGTTATTTCCTCTTATAGAAAGACAAGTCTGTGCTATAGAATTATTTTGTATGCACTATGGAATACAATAGATATGTATTTAATTAAGTAAAATAACTAAGATAACTGCTGTTAAGTAATATGTATCCATACATGCCTGTGCATACTGCAAATAGACATCCATCCATTTGCTTTTACAGATTGATCTACAGATCTCTTCAATTTACACTGTTTGATTGAATATGTTCCCGGCTATCAATGCTGGCTTCATGTCCACTAATCCGCAGAAACTCCCACCATTCTGTGCTTCAGGCGATCTATTCAAATGATCAATATCGCAGGTTCTGTGTTTTAGCAAGCATCTGCCACACTGTATAGGATTTTCTCTTAAATCCCTCACAGTTAAACATCACTTGACAGCGGTCTGTAGATGTACATACACATTCAAGAAATACATCAGTTAACTAATGTTGGTGTAATTGTATGTGTGACATTTCATAGAAACCAACCCTCTCTCCCTCTCTGTCTTTCATGCATGCACAGTTGATTTGTAGTGGGCTGGTAATTAGTCAAGCAGGTGGGAAGTCATTAAGGAACAGACGCTCTGTTCCAAGCAGAGGAGAAACCTGAGCAACAGAGAAAAAAGTACTGGAAGATGTGTATAGATTGTAGTCATAATGTGTGGTATCCATTTGTTTTATGAACTGTGTTTATTAAGCAGCTATCAGAATCATAAAACATTCCAGCAAGTGCTATCTGTAATCCAAAAATAAGCTGTTCGAGCCAAAACAAATTTGGAGAGAATCAACAATAGAATTCAGTTAGCACTCATAGCTTTTTAATAGTTTCACTTTACTGGGAATGGGCTTTTAATGGAATGTATGATACAACTATGCTTTCCAAATATAATGCATCTTATCTCTGCTTTTAATTCAGTATTAATAGATTATTTGGCCATTTGCGGAACAAGCTGTAAGCACAACTTTTAAAATTGTTATGTTGAACATGCTTGTAACAATTTTTTTTATTACATTAGGTGAAAGAGAGCAATGGGTTTTTTTAAATTAATTTTTTTGTGGCATTTTAGGCTGTTATTTGTGACAGGACAGCATAGACATGAAAGGGGAGAGAGAGGGGGAATGACATGCAGCAAAGGGCCACAGGTTGGAACTGAACCCTCGGGCACTGCGTCGAGGACTGAGCCTCTGTATATGGTCACACGCTCTATCAGGTGAGCTACCCAGGTGCCTGCAAGAGAACAATGTTGTCATTCATTCAGAGTTAAATTTAAGGCCAATATTCACTCTCCTTTAACCTCTGGTTTGATCTCCACCAGTTCCTGAGAAAATGCTCCAATATGTTCACCAGTTTAGTGGTCTGTCTGCTGTTTGGTGCTGGACAGGCTGTGTGCGGTGGGTGAATCACAACTTTTTCCTGCTGAAGACTGCTGAATGCTGCTGCTGGAAACAAGGTTCCTGCAATTATGCATCCTAAATTATGCATTCAAGACATAAGTGCTTCCTGTCTCTCAGTGGAGGTTTTGCAGGAGCGTCCAATGGCCATAGGATAGACCCACAACACTAGTGAGGGATTACATATTCTGCCTGGTCTGGGAATACCTCAGGATCCAGGAAGAGAAGGACATCTGAATTACCTTGCTAAGTAAACACCGATAATATACAACCCCAAATCAGAAAAAGTTGGGACAGTATGGAAAACACAAATAAAAAAAGTAAATAAATGTACTTTGACTTGTATTTCATTGCAGACAACAGCAATACAATACAACAGCACATCATTTAATGTGTTCCTCATGATTTGTATTGGTTTTTTTTTTTCAAAAAAACAAAATTCCTATTTTGGTTCTTGCAACACATTTCAAAAAAAGTTGGAACAGTAAAGCATTTACCACTTTGTAATGTTGCCATTCCTTTTCACAACACTTAAAAGATGTTTAGGGCTAGACCTTTCTTGGATGCTGCTTTTGTACCAAATCATAATTACAATCACCTGTTGACATCACCTGTTTCAAATCACATCATTATTTAACCAATTTACCTGATTACTAGCCCTAAATTGCTCCTGTCCCAACCTTTTTTGGAATGTGTTGCAGGTCTGAATGACATGAAAGGATGTATATTTACAAATGAAATTAAGTTGACCAGACAAAACATGAAATATTTTGTGTTCACATTGTCTGCAATGAAATATAAGTCAAAGTACATTTAGAAATCACTACTTTCTTTTTTTATTTGTGTTTTTCATACTGTCCCAACTTTTTCTGATTTAGGGTTGTATTAACACCATTTATATGTTGACTATGCTTATTAAGCAGAGCAGAAGAAGTTTCATACTGAAAAAATACTTAACTATTTTTAGTTTTTACTTTAAAATGGGTCAGTTTGACCCGCAACATAACAAGAGGGTTAAAGGAGAGTCAAGTAAATATAATAAATTAATTATTTATGGAGGCTAACCCATTCATGCAGTACTTTTACAACTGATAAACAACTGGGATGTTTGGTGGTCATAAATACGTAGCACCTGGCAGCTCAAGGTCGGTATGTGTTCCAGGCAAGATTTTGAATACTATTTTGAGGATTTTAAGAATTGTAGCACAGTACCTGTTGATAATGACTCCATAGATATACTCCTTTCTGGACCACATTCTTGTTTTCACTCATGACTATGATTGGTTGCATCAACACTGAAATCTTCTAAGAGTGGGATGTACTGTATAGTCTCCAGCTCACAGCCGTGATCCAATACTGAATTTGAATCAGTTTACCTCACTGACATTTTCTCCCTGCGTAACGTGCTGCAGGCAGTAAGGGAGATAACACTAACTCACATTGATCCTCCATTTCAGTTCTTTTGTTAGCTGATTACTGGGGAGGCTTGTGACCATGGGCTGTTACGTTGCAGAGACCCCAATGTCAGTTCTAACTTCAGGCAAGGCAACTAAAATGTATTATGTAGAGTGGTTCTGATATGCCCCTGAGTGCAGTTAATCTCTGATGTTGCGCTGGATTTGAAGGACACTGAAGGTAAATTGCCTTTGAGGTGATATGAATCAACATTTTAAAAAGAAAATTGCGTCAGCATTGTCAGATGCCATCTGATCTCTTGGAATTTTACAAACGTGGCCAACAGGATATTACAGTGGAACGCAACAGAATGAAAAGCACACAAAACCATGCAAAAAGCTTACACATATTCATACTTTAGTAAAGAAACACTGCTATATTTGGCTTGAAACATGACAGCATCCATAGCGACACAAACAGATGTGCAGATGGTGCAACATTCTCTATTGCTGCTAAAAGAAATATTTTACTCCTTGCAAAATCATCTCTTGATGTTGTCAGACACTTTATTAATCAGTCTGTCAGTGGCAAAAAGAGCACTTTTGTGAAGGTAAATACAAGCTGGACAATTGCCATATTAACTTACATTGTAGCTTGTTTCCCCACTGCCGACTACAGAGATCTTGCTTAATACTGGACAAATGTTAAAGATTGTCACTTAGACAAAAAGAACATAGGAAAAGGGGTTGAAAAAACACTGTAGTTACCCTTTAATAAGGTGATTTTGTGTTTACAGCTTGTTGTGCTGCCCTTAAGTGACCCAAAAATCTGGAAGTTTGTTTGCCACATACCAAACAAATGAGATTTTGGCAGGTGATTCAAAAAGGGGTAAAAAACAAACAACTTTATTGTGAATTCAGTCATAAACATCTTCTTTGCCCTTGCAATCAAATGGGACACAAGTAGATTTAGCTAGAGGGAAATTTAATCTTCCAGGTAATGCTCTGTAACTATCGCTTAACTCGCTTTAGTGGTCAGATGGGAGGATAGAACCTGTGAATGAAATTTTGGCATAATTCGTTTTTTCCAGGCAGGACAGTTGAATGTCATGGTGCTCAGAGAAGTGTTTCCACTTCATTTCCAGGGCTTTTAGGAAAACACTTTGCTGACAACGCAGTTGAAACTGTCTGATACCTCAAAGCAAATCTGACAGTTTTCCATTACACTGAATGGAATTCATGAATGAAAGCTTGCCAAACTGTTTTTGTAAAGTGTTTCTTTAGTCCATGTCCTTCACACACAGAGACAGTATAATGGTAATCACTGTAGCATTTATTGAACAGGTAGATTGCAGTTGTTAAGTAATGTGTAAATGAGTCGAATGGGCCACCTTAGTGCATTTAAGTGTATCCGGCTGTGTGATTAACGATTGGAGTGTTTCCAAATCTGTTTTTTATTTTGGCTTTATTCTTTTTAACATCTGATCTCTCATGGGCTGGCAAAAACCTCTAATGTGGATGTTTGTTATGAAGACTTTCCTTCCACTAGTATGGAGATATTATTTGATGACTGCTTGTTTTTTTGAGATTTTACACCAATCGTGTCCAACAAAGTAAAGACTGCCTATCCTGTTTGGCCCTTTTATGCAGCCTCACACTGCTGTACACACACACACTGCACACATATGAACAGGGGGCGTTGGACTGGGGGGGAAAAGGGGACTGAGTACCCAGGGCCCTCATGTGAGGAGAATATGAACACACATCACATTTCTTGGTTCCAATGCTAGTCAGTTACAGCGGACTCTCCTTGGGTCTTTCATAAACCCACTTACCACGTCAGAAGCGGTGCTCGTCGCAATCTGTCTCTCAAGATGCATCATGACAGCTTCTTCTGTCTGCTCTGGACAATGTTCCCTGTGATATAAGACTGAAGGAGGTGAAGAGGTGCCAGGGTAAAGGAGCAGAGAGAGAGAGAAAGAGAGAGAGAGAGAGAGAGAGAGAGAGAGAGAGAGAGACAGAGATGGAGTTTGTGTGCGAGCTCTCAGTTCTCTGTTAAAAACAAATTTGAATGGAAAGAAATGTTGAACATCACAAGGCTGTATGTCACACCAGCAATACACGTCGAGGCACAAAGAAGTGTTGGGCAAAGGGACATTTTTCTTTCACTTGGGGGGAAGAAGTTTATGGTCTCTGTGTTTGAGTGCAGTTTCATTTGAGGAAATTGGTGATATATTGGACTCTCCATCATGTTATTAATTTTACTTGGTACTGCTGGTTAAAGCTTCCAGAGAGATGTGACAAAAATACACAAACAGACATGCACCCTTAAGACTATTGTGACAATGCACTGTACTTTTGACTGAGATTATCAGCATACGTGATGTGACAGAATCAAAAAGGATTATTGTGGTTTATTACAACGTTGGTCTTATTTTCCACCTGATTTCCTTGAAGTTCCGCATAGCACAAAAAAATATGTAATGAAAAAAATAACACTCCACAGTGTATTTTAAATAGGCTGAAATTTAATTCAAAGGGCCAATGCACAACAAAATATTCTTATTCCTCTAATTCCAAATTTAGACTGCACAATAATGCCAGACCTCACAGACATGAGGTGTCTAGAATAAAAATAAATGTTAGGCGGTACTTTTCATGCTCATTTTATCCCGTGCAGTGTGTCATAGTGGAAGACAATCCAGGCAGCATCTGGGACGCCTCTCCTCTGACGTTAACCCACAGGAGCACAGAGTGCTCTTCACACAACTGTAAACGTGGCAAAGCACATTGATGCATAGTTTTACTGTTAGATAATTCATATTTTATGAACATTAAACTTTTTCTTTTTTCCTAATGTACCACTCTGCCATGTATTACATTAAGCTGTATCTCTTTACTGGTATTTGGTTACATCTTGTTTCAAAAGTACAACTGTAGTAAATCAACGCAAACCTCACTCAGAAAACGGTCAAAGTCGAGTACGGTGACAGACCGTGGATGATAAATACAGGATTACAGCATACATAAGATTAAATAGGAACATACATATTTGTAAATGAGGGATTATAGGCTGACGAGGAAAGAGATGGAGAAAGAAGTCAAGCAGATAACAGAAATGAATGGTTATAAGCAGAAAGGAAATAACAAAAGAGAAAAACTAAAGGTAGTAAAGGCACATGACTAATCATTAGGAGCAGAGAAAGGAAAGGAATGGACAATGTCATTTGAGATGGATTGACTAAAGAAATGGGTAAACTAAGAGACTAAGAAAGTCAAGGGAGCCAAATCCCTTTCCTTGGCGTCCTCAGCAAGTGATGAAAGTCATTTCAATTTTACAGCCATGATGACATGTCCCCAACGTCCACTGTCAAATCGATCAATGTGTGCGTAGTTGCACAAGTGTGTGTGGTTATGTGTGAACATAACCCATTTACATTCTGTGACCGCCCTTGGATTGAAATATATCCAGCAAATATTTGTGACCATAAGTCTGATCCTTAAGTGTGAACCTGCATGTGTGATTGCTCTTATTGTCATACGTATTTCTACACATACATGAAAGAGGTGTCCTCAACAACAAAAGTCATCCAATGTTAGAAAACTTGCCTTTTTTTCTTCCTAAAGAGACATTTTTAAGGCGAGGAATTGGGTTTCGGCAGTATAAATGTTCTTTACTGCCTTATCTTTGCCTGATGTTTAAGTCTTACATCTTTTAAGAATATTGTAATTACACATTGCCAACTGTAGCCCTGAGTATCCCTCATCCCCAGTGGAAGTTATATGTCCTGGTGTTAGGGGTTGGAGTATGAAGGCAGTCAATACAATAAAATGTACTTCTCTGACCAACCTTGGCATAGCCTACTTGTCTTTGTGTGTCTATATGTATCTGCTTATCTACCAGTGTATCCCTTTGTGTGTGTGTGTGTGTGTGTGTGTGTGTGTGTGTGTGTGTGTGTGTGTGTGTGTGTGTGTGTGTGTGTGTGTGTGTGTGTGTGTGTGTGTGTGTGTGTGTGTGTGTGTGTGTGTGTGTAAGTGTGTGTACCATTCTCTCTTTTTATTCCTTCTAGGTTGTGTGAATGGACTTGTCATGCTCCAGGTAGCCTCTAGTGAGCAAGCCAAGGCAGACTTGTCTCTGTTTTTTTGCCTTTGATCCGCCCCACTGTCTGGAAAAAAGGGGTGACATGAGCTGTCACACTCTCCTTTGCAATGCTGCACTCCACTCCTCACAGACACCTCAAGGATCACAGAGTCACACAAACACATACACACAACACAGAGATGCACATTTGTATCTGCAGACATTCACATGTGACGCAATGCAAGGAGACACACTGACATGGGGTACGTGTTAGGGGTGTGTGTGCAGACATCAACACACAGATGCATGCACATACAAACAGGGCATGGGACAAAATTAGAAGGTATATTGAAGGTAGACAGTAGGATCTCTGACTGACAGGCTGCCAAATTGACAGCTGGCACCATTCAAGACATTTTTGGGAGTCCAACTCAGGCTTGTTTTGACTGGTGAGCATCTGTGGTATATTCACTCACTTGGTTTATGATGAGTGTGAAGTAGGGCGTACTGGGAAAGAGCGAGAGAGCTCAGCTGACTTTTCCTGGGTAAAAGTGACGATCATCCAACCAAGCATCCATTTTCTTGGAAAACCCACATTCTCAGGTATATAATCTTTAGAAAAACATATGTGTTGCATGTCCAGAAGTGATGTCTTTCAACCTCCAGCATGTCCTATGACGTACCCTTGCAATCTGACTTGCCCAGGCCACATCTAAAGGGTGGAATAAACTGGACTCACCTTGATAGCTTAGTTAGTTAGTGAAGCCACCGTCAAATGGAGTAATCTAAGTGGAACCTCCTAATTCTACGAGCGACTCATGCAAGAAACTTTAATTCCGTTCGACCGGTCTGATCCAACGCTGAGTCCATCTTGCCTCGACAGTATTGAGTTCAGCGAGGCTCACAGGACGTCTGATGACCCAACCTAATATTTATTAGCATTGTGGCGTTTTGTATTCTAACCATTGAAAACAATACATCACTTTTATTAAAGTATGTGTTCAATAAAACCAAATCAAAACTTTGCCTCTGAGCTGGCTGTTTAATTACACTCTGTGATTCACATTATAATATTTTTTTGTCTGTGGAGGGACATTTGGTGTCACAAACTTAAGTTACACTCGTAGTCATGAATTACTGTATGCTGTCATCAGCAATTGTATTGCATCCAATGCTTTACTCAGGCAGTAGGGACACAGCATAACACAATGGAGCACTCAACACATCAACATTTTCACGTGTGCTACGTATTTGACAGCATCACACTAAATTATTCCTCAAAGGGAATTGCAGTCACTATTTGTCTTTAGTACCTTGCACAAGATTTGACCCCTTTTATTTGGTGACAAGGATTTCATGGTCAAACAATTTCCATCTAGCATCTCTGAATGTTGAGGTCAGAGAATAAAAAGACTCATAAAGTGCTTTCTGCTATAGTGAGCGTTCTAGGTTAAAAAAAAAGGACAATTTGAATATCTAACCTTTGGTGTAGCAACTCCCGGGAGAGACTGTAGCAAGTGAATGGCCTATTACAACACTTTAACTGTCCTCTCCTTTTCACCTCTTCCATCATTCCTCTGCTGTTTCCAGGAATAAATACAGGTATGAGGTGTTCACCTGTCAAGGCTGCCTGTGTTTGCAACAGGGTGCTAAGTTTACTACAAAGGTAGATTACAACTTTAAACAGAACAAGCGCTTTTCTCCGCCTCTTGCACGATGAGGGAAAATAGAAATAATAAATATATAAAGGAAAATTCCTCTAAGAATAAACACTGCACATATGCTGTCCTGATTTTATGAATTTGAACTACATAGTGTACCAGCAGCTTATATTGTCTGATAATGTGTGTGTTTTTGTGCTGAGAAGATTTTGTTCCATGCAGGCTGACAGACCTGAGGGAGACTGAGCTCAGAAGGTCTCCACAGAGCCAGATAGGTATCAAAGCTAGATATAGATGCAGAACTGCAGCATATACGCTCACCTCTTGGGACAAAACCTGCAAGTTACAGGCCCTATTTGTGACTCATGAAAAAAGCAGATGTATCTAAAAAAGCTCACCTTGTGGCACATGACAGTCATATGCGGGTCCAGTTTTGCCAGTTAATCTCAGTACCAGAACTGACACATTACCCACAGTTATCTTAAAATCAATTATGCCCACCTTGTAGACATTGTCAAATATAAAGGCTCAGAGCCAACTGCTGCATAGACAGTTTACAGCAAACACAAGAGATACCGATTCCATCTATTTTGCCACTGTCAGAATGCAAAGCTGGATCGCTAACCGGGCAACTCCTTCATTACAGTACCTAAAGTTAAGGCCCTGTTTGATGAGGATCTCTGTGTCAAAATCTAGTTTTATTCCTAAATTATTTCTGTATTCTGTTCACCTGTTGCATTGTCCTAACTTGCTACACGGCAAACCAAGGTGTATGCCAGCATGGGAAAACTGTACACATTGCACAGAGAAGGGAGAGGCCCAGTTTTTCTCTTAGCAGGTTAATTCGGCCATGGCAGAATGTATGAAATCCTTTTCATAAGACAGTGGCAGGTATGTGCTTTACACCTGCAATTTCTAATTTTGCAAATGCACTGCATGTAAAATATGTTTCTACACGTACCTGTATTTTATTAATTGTTGTTTTTATCATGCACTTTTGTGCTAACGACCAATCAGGTATCAGACAAGCTGCACAGAACCTGGCACAGAACATCTTCCCTAGTTGTCCCACACTGTCCTATATGCACTAAAGGGACCTCATTGTCACAAATACTTAATAATGTCCTACCCTGGGCAGTCCCTCTGCAATCACAAGTAAGAGGCAGGCTCAGTAGCGCAGAGGATCTTTATAGCCCCAGATCAAGGCAGGATATTAGCAAAACTCCAACAACAAAAAATGCAGCAGAAGTTGTAGATGGAGTAATTCTTCCTCATTTTACATAGGGAAAAAGAGGGGGGGAAAGAGGAGCATGAGAAGAAGGAATTTTGCATTTCTGCTATCTTGAAGTAGGTCACGTACACAGTGCTGCGTTTGTCAAGTGACAGCTCTATTAATCATGGAAGGGGCTGTGTCAATGCCCAGTGGCTTTGCTCTGCAGGTGGGTTGTCCCTCTGGATGCCAGGGTTCCAACCTTGGTGTTCTAACCGTGTTCCTTCTCCTCTCCCTCAGTGCTTTGTGCACTCTGCACATCCGACTCTCTCCTCTTTCTTTTTCACACACCAATCCCCTCTTTCCCTGCCCTTGGAACTTGTCTCAAAATTTCCAGTTTCAGTTTGTCTCTCTTCTTTTTCCCCCTGTCCAACCACTCTCCATCTTTAGAGTCTTCTTACAACCTATTTCACTTCCTCCTTTCCCTAGACAATGGCTCTGGTTTTTAAGATACTCAGCAGGATCGGCATCAGCAATCAGCCAGTTAGCACTCCAAGCACTGACATGTTTGGGTTCCCAGGTGTCTTTACCAACCTTGTTCCATTCACACACCTCTCTCTTTATTCCATCTACTCTGTGTAGAGAGTTGATAGTACAGGCTTTAAGGGAGAAGGGTGTTAAAGGGAGATGCCAGTGTAACTGTCTGTTTGATTGTCTAACAGGTTGTCTGTGTGTGAACGAAAGCAGGAACATGGGATATGTTAAGATATGACTATATCAGGAAGAGTGTTGGCACTTCATTACTTCACACCCTATAACTGCATATTTGCAATCTAGAATGATTATGAAAAGACTATGTTCTAGGAAAACAGCATATATTGATACACACGTTAACTCAATATCACATAAATCGCAAGGGATAGTAATCTAGAACGTACCTTTAAGCTAATTTAAATGGCACCTGTACATTTGTATTTCATAAATGTTAAATAGACATTGTGTGATCTATTATCTTATTTTGCAAACATTGTACATTTTTACATAGATTATCAGCAAAGATGTACTTTTTCCCTAATGCCAAGATATGCTCGCATAAGAATCACTAATGGCCCTAATTCAGTAATTTCAGTAATATCAGTTTGGTCTCTCTGTGTTTAGTGGAGAGACTCATTTGGTACATGTTACCTCACAGGGACTGGGGGGATGCCTCTAGCCTTGTGAGACCATCCTGATCTCGCGAGCTCCAGTTTTCTGCTCGCAGATCAGTCTGGCATCTTGAGGCAGAGAAAATTTGGAGCCGTTCGCCAAACGACCGGGCCAATCAGCGTTGGTTTTGAGGCGGGTTTAGGTGTGATGCAACGAGGAGCTCGCGAGATCAGGATGGTCTCACGAGGCTCAGCAAGTGGAAGCAACGCATGCAAATCTGACCTGATCTAGACACATTTTCAGACAGCGGTAGCCCTGATTCTGTTAGCCGTTTTCTCTTGGATCCTTCTTTTGGAATATGGACCGGGAACCTGACATGGGGTCTTTTATTGATAAATTCTCGTTACACAAATGGCAAATATCCTTTACCGACATGTTGCTTGCTTGCTGAGCTAACGAGCTGTGCTTTGCCTGCAGCAGCAGGGGGAGCCTGGCTTCGTTGTTGCTCTGTTGGTACGTCATACACTTCGTTGATCTGATTGGTTGATTTGGTCCGTCTATCACCAACATAGCTGGTGATAGACAGATGGTTTATCCAATCAGCTAACTAGTATTTTCGCCCCTTCTCAAACATTCTCCAACGGAAAGTTCCCAGATGGATATGCTGAGCAAAGGTGAAGCAATCCATCTGGCGGAGTCAGGTTAGGATGCCTCTACCAAAGAGGAGACATGTGAGTTCTGGTAACTCCAAAGTTATTGCACTTACAATATATGTTGTTTGCTCTTAGCTGGCTTGCCAAGGTTACACACTGATAAGGCTACAATCAGGAATAATCTTCAGAGTTAGAGGGTGTGTGAGCCCTGCAGCTTCACTGTGAGGTCAGGACTTCTGTGTGAGTGCTGCTTGTGTTAACCAACTGGGCATAACATTAAGCTAGCTGATGATGATCGGGGAATACTAACTGAAGGCTGGCTGCTTTTTTGACCATTTTACATGTCTTGTTTTCCATTTCTACACATGTAAAACTTGTTGCAGAAAATGTGTTTTTGCGACCGCCGAGAATTTGGAGTTGTTTAAAGGCCCCTTTGACAGAGCTGTACTAGTAACAAGTAACAAAAATAAATGTGTGTGCGTGTGTGTCTTTGAGGACGGTTGTGTCCATCACCGCTTCTGATAGTGTTACATATTTCAGTCAGATTCCATGGTCATAAATCTGGGTGCATTTGAGACCTGAGATAAGGGGGGATTTATGAAGACAGCCCTCTGCTAAGTCAAGGTGAACACCGGAGATATGATGCTTCTGTGTGCATGTGCAGGAGTGTGCGCACAATTCAATGTTTTGGAAAGGCAGCACAAACATGATAGACTTGTACTGTCATGTGCATACCCCATAGACATGCATGTCTGATAGAGTGTGTGTTTCTGTGTGCTCACCACTGATGTAGTAATCTCACCTTAACTATTCCATTGTGGAATGTCTGGGAAGGATTTTATGTTTTACGGTGCTTGTAATCCATCCATCCTCAATATCTCAATATCATTTTATTCCTTTATTCATTCTTTTTTTTCCCACCAACTTAATCCCTTTCATGGCCACATGGCCTGAAGCCTTTTCCAGAATGTATCCCTGCTTTCCACCCATTGTAGTGTATGCCATAAATCTAATAAAAGTTAATTCTGTCCCTCAACTATACAGATAAAAAAGCTAATACAGATAACATGCTTAATTTTCCTTTCACCTGATGTTGTCAATCATTTTCTTAGTTTCAGATATTTTCACATGACTGGAAAAAAGATTGATGTAAAGGAGCACTCGTTATTCTCCATATTGTTGCATTGAAAGACATTGCTCCTATCACTTAAAATTTGAACTGATTTCTTAATCCTGTGGTCAAAGCTCAAGTGCCAGCTCATGTTTGTGAAGTAGGAATGCCAATACAATTACAAATATTTTTGGGAATGGAAAAGGCATCACATGTTCAGTTGTGGAGCACAATTGAGGCAAGCTGTGTGTCTCTGGAAAGCCCTTTTTAATTGTTAGTACTCTCTATTTGATGCTTGCTGAGGTAACATTAATGAAGCGTTGCTTTTCCATCTGTCATTTCTTATTAGTAGGTGGAGGATCATTACACAGTGCATTCATTCTAACTTCTTTCTATTTATATGGGTCAGTTGCCAACATGAATTAATTTGCCTTCAAACAAGCTCCACCTTCTCTCACTATGCTCTCCAACAATCATCAACGTATTATCATAACCATGTGAATTGGGCACAAATTCATTAGGGCTCTTACATACCCTTCCAGAGAACAGGACCTGGGAGCACAATTGCACAGGGACAAATTACGTTGATGGTTTTGGTTGATGATATTAACCACATTCTACATGGTTTACTCTAATTATATTACATACAGCAGTGCAATATGCTCTAGCTGAACCACAGGCTTTCATTGGCCTTCTGTAACTCATCACTCCAACTCCAACTCTTATCATACATAATCAACATAATCAATCATATCAACCTTTCTTTTCTTAAAGTTTATGCTTTGCTGATCCACTAGGAGTGTGATTTTTCGCATTTTGTGAAAGTTACTTTTTTAGGAAAGTTGGATAGGTGATAGCAGAAAAGTAAGTTTTAGAGAATAGGTTTGAGACATTTCTGCAGACAAGAGCGTGTTGGGTGATGTGTGTCACTCCCTATTGGGTGTCTCTCTCACCCGTCCAACCCATCCACTGCATACTCCTAACTGACGAGGATCGAACTGCACAGCACACAGTGACTCCTGCCCCCTCGCATTTTGTTATTTCTTCGAAGAGTCTTTCTCTTTTTTGACATTTCTTTCAGGTCTCCCAGATCCCCTTGTCTTCCCTGTCACATAACTTTCTTCTCTGTCCCTTTGAACTATTTCCCCCCTCAAAAAGAACTCTAAAGCCGTTATCTACTTTATTGAACACTCAATCATCCTCACAAGGCATTCTATGCAGAGAACTGGGACAGAGAAAGACAAAAGTTTTTTTTAGAGGGGAATTGCAAATGTGTAACTCACTTATTCAATTACATTGTTTTTGGTACGTCTGCCAAATTCCTAAGATGTTGCTGTATATGTTTAATTTGTGTACATTTAAAAAAAAACCAGCTTGCACAAATGAATTGTTATCAACCTCTCTTTTGACAATAGAAGAGCTCAGACTCAAGGCCATGTGATAATGTGAGCGCTGGACATCTTTATCTTTTATCTGTCACTGTACTTTGTGATTATGTGCAATTATGCATAGTGTCAGTCAAGTGACACCCATGGGAAGTGTCCACCAGGAATATTTTTTTTTTTCAAAAACATTACATTTGGCATTATTGTCACATTCAAGTCCTCTTATGGGGCGTGTTTGTTACAACTAAGATTTTATTTGGAAAGAAACTGAATGATATCTAACACATATTACAAAAAGTTGAACTACAGAAGTTCTAGACGGTTGCAGTGGTTCTCAACTTGTGGGACAGGACGCCCAAGGGGGTTGCAAGATCATTTATAAATGACATAACATATTCTAGACTGGGGAATGGTTTTTACATTACTGTGTGAGTTTGGTACATTTCATGTGTTATATTCAAAGCTTCATGTGTAAATCAGGAGTTCCTGGAACCCAGAAATGGGTCTGAAGGCGGTTCTGGAGCATATTGGACAAGGCTAGGGGCTAGCTGATAATACTAAAACTAAACTGAAGAGCAAAGCATTATTTGTTTACATGTATTAATCAAAGCATTTACAAAAAAATCACTCAAAATCAGCAGGGGATGCTGCTGTCGATACCAGTTTGCAGCTCTCTTTCTCTTGTTGTCGAGGGGGGGGGGGGGGGGGGGTCGCAGACACCAACCTCATTATTCTGAGAAGGGGTGCGAAAATATTCAAATCACTGGTGATTCCAGTGACAAAAGACCATTTTCATACATTGGGATAAGGTAAGAACATTGCCACCATGGGAGTACAGCATAATTGGGATCTTTACTGGTCAATGCTTTCTTTGCTAAATGGGAAAAAAGGTACCCATGTGCATTCTTTATACTATCTGTGTCAGACTGTGGTGTTAACAATGTCCATGCTTCCCGAACAGATTGACTGTACAGGGTAGGTCCATTAGAACACATTGTAGCTCTCTCTTTTCCTAGTTTATTTCCAGTAACATTGTTCTTTCTTTCTACAGTATATGAAGACACACAACTACACACAGCCACAGAAACATGCAGTACACAAAATATAAACACATATAATCTTGTACCCCAACATTATAAAATGACCTGTACCTTTATATTTTGGTACTTATTTTCCTCTATGAATTGGAAAATGTAAACACATTTTCTTTTGTTTACGTAAACCCAATGTTAACACATTTTCTTGCCCTTAATGAACAGGTTTCATCATTACTGGAAATGCCAATACCAATTGAACATTTATTTGCAGCAGTTTTCTTGCAAAAGGCAACATCCAGCCAACTGTAAATAGCAGCTGTATTGACTATATCCAGTAAAGTACATTTGTTTACATTCTTCCTCCCAATGCGCAATGGCAAAGTTCATCATGTACTGAATCAATACACATATCACAGAAGCCTAATTTGAGGTCTGCAAAGAAAGATGTCTGGAGTTTGTATTCATCAGTTTGGTATTTTTTAAAGGGTGTGCTCGGCTAAAATCTTTTATTTTGAGAGTCAAGATTGGTTTAGGACACCAGATCAATACTATTGTACATCTATGTGACCTTGTAGGATTTCTGCCTGCCTATCACTCCATTGCAAAGTTTGATTTGTTTTGTGGTAAATCTTAGATGGGGCCCAAAATATCAAGCCCGATCACCTAATTAATAGGCTACTGTCCTTCGTTACGGTCTGCATGCTGATGCACTGGCCGACAAGGCTCAGGATATAGGAGAGGCCATATCTGCTGCTAAAGGACTTGTGAAATATCTCAAACAATCTGGCCTGGTTGCACAATTATCGAAGACAGTGCTACAGATGCGGGAGACACGATTTAGCACAGTTTACCTCACACTCATGTCAGTGCAGGACATATAGGCCTACCCAGAGCTACGGGGAGAGCCCGGCCCAGGCCGAGGATAGTGGCAGGAAATATCGGTCTCGAACTCTATTTTGTGGTCCGTATTTTGGCAGGTGATGGGCATGAGGCTGAGTACTGTGGGGTGAGTTTTATCGAACAATCACAAGGTTTTATCAAAGCTTCAGCAGGTGAGCTGTTAATAAGTTGTTAAGATCTCTTACACCCGCAGGGTTCTCTAGCTGGATGCAGAGTTTAATATTCATGAAGTCCGCATCTTAGAGTGAACTGGTTTTACACTCATAAGACTGTAGGGCAAAGATACGGTGGCACGTCAAAAATCAGGGCAATAAAGATCAGAGAGATAACTGAAACTAAACTATACCCTTAAAAAAACAGGTGTAGTTAACTTGTCCCAATCTATACCTTGACATTAACCTTAAATCTTAGCTTTGGTTGAATTGGTAAGAGTTTTTTATTGACACCTTTAAAAAGCATTGATAAATTACACCAGGAGACATTTGAGCATATTGTGTCAAGTGAACTGCAGCCCATCATGTTAGTTCTAAAATAAAACTCGAAAGATGCCCATTTTACATATGAGCCCCAACTGCTACAGCCATGGAGGAATTTGGAATTAAGCGACTGATTCTGGCAGTCTCTTCGTATTCAATCTGACGGCTGAGAGTCATCTCCTTTAGTTTATTTAATCTAATTGAGCAACCTTGAAAGTATCACTCCTCTCACTGACCTGCATAGGTGATAATCACTCATCACAATTGCCTTTTCCATTCAGTTAACTGCACCTCTAGCCAGCGGCTTCTAGCATCTGAGAGTAAAGCGTGATTTAGCCTTCTGCGTTAAATCTACGCCATGGCTACGTACATATGTACATGGAGACACGGACCCTCGCTGCGACGCACGTCGCTCAGCCGTGGCTTGGTAGCGTTGCATTTCCCCCTACTCATTTCCTGGTTCTCCTTCTCCATAAACAACATGGAATCAAGGAGAGGGTTAACTTAAACTGCTACAGATTTCCCACCGTGGTCAGAAAGCACAGGACAGGCACTTTGTTTCTCCCACTATGACTCCAGAGTTTGCACTCGTTCCGAAGCTAATCGCCCTCACTCTCTTACTCGCTCTACCACACACTCCCCACGCGCACACACATGCCGACACTGCTATTTTCTTAAAGAGATCGAAGCACACACCAACGCACAAGTATAAACTTCAGTCCTTTTATGTAGGCTACGGCGAAAGCTCTGTGTGGAGCCTCCACACAACCATAAATCATGCTTAATGCCAACTGCCAAGAAAAACCTTCCACTCTGCCAGAGTTTAAAGCTTAGAGCTCAAAACAGAGCATCAACTCCAGATTGAGACTGCACCGTTAGTTAGTCCGTAAACTAGTCTCCCCTGATTGAACTAAACTTAATTTTATTTGCCTGCATTAAAAAGTGATTTGACATTTTTTTCAAGTCTATCTTCTAACAATAGTCACAAACCTACATTATATAAAAACAACAACATTAGTGGTCGCTGTATTTGTCCCTCCCCCAAAAGCAATGGGCATAATCCTAGTTATTTACAAAAATGAATCCTAAAGTTCATCTGAAGGTGGAAGGTAATATGAAGGTTCAGCAGTCTGAGTTAGGCATCATCCACATGTACACAGGTATTTTTGAAAACAAGGTTTTTTCCGGTCTGCACCAGCACTGTTAAAAAAAATGAAAACACAAAAACACAATTGACATATAGCTCAGTGTAATTGTTTCTCCTGCCCATAAAGTGATGATGGGAGACAATATCCACAGTCTTTGTTAGGTGCAAAAATGCATTCTTAAAGTGCTCATATTATGCATTTTGGCTTTTCCCCTTTCCTTTATGGTGTTATATAACATGTTATAATGCTCGCCTAGCTGCTAGCATGGTACTTCATACTCTGCTTCTGACTGGGTAGTAGTCCTTACCTAGCTACTACGCATGTGCGACTCCCAGCAAAGATGGAATAGAATTGTGATGCCTCACTCTGTAGCTAAAATGGAGAGCTCAACACACAGGGTGAAAAGAGTAGCTGCAGCAATGTGCAGAACAAAATATCGTGTTTTTTGAAAATTAAACCATGTAAACCTATTCTGATATAACCTCTAAATACAATTATGAACCTGAAAATGAGCATAATATGAGCACTTCAACACTGTTACAACACTTTGAGATGATGTGTGTAGATTATTAGCAAGCAAACACAGTGACACAATTATTAGCAAGCAAAACAAACAATTTCTCTTTTTTCTCTACTTGCCTCCTCTCTCACACACATTTTCTTTTTATCTCTCTCTCTCCTGATCTCTCTCTGTGCTTCTATCCAGTTAGATACTGTTTGAATGATCACATTCCCTGGCATGAGAGTGCTATATAATTAACCTATGAGATTCCTGCTGTTGCAACGTGCCACCTGCCTGCCTCAGTGGCCCCCACTGGTGGATTTTTACTGCCATCTTCTGGCCAAACAAAAATCTGAGTATCCTCACAGTGAGAGAAAGATGTGACAGACAAAGCAGTTGACATTTTCAATCCCCAAGTATTGTTGAGATAACGGATTACTGCCCAGTCAAGTCATTGACAGGTGACCATGCAAAATGATCTTTGTCCCTCTGTTTCTCTGTGTCATCTCTTCAGAAGTCTAAAGAGGACCATCTGACGGGGCCCTTCTGAGGGGGGAAAAGCCCAGGGTTGTATAAATGACATAAAATGAACTCAGGTGTGGGTTTTTGTTCAAATAGTTCCGAATCAATCAAATGAATGACTATGTTTAATGATTTATTTGTTTTAGCTGCAAAAGAGGAAATTCATCAACTTTCACATTAGCAATGACGTCTTGAAATCAGTCATTTTAGTATTCCTTCATTTAAAAAAACAAAACAAATAGATTGATAGGTTTGACAACACAAGCTGGTTTCCCAAGCCTATTATTCAATGTATTTATGCTGCATGGCTAAAGATATGGCTGGATAAATTATGCATTACCCTGAGTAAGCAAAGCCTGATATAGTTTATATGTGGCATTTTTGCCTAGAAACATTTAACCAGCCACATTGTTGCACTGTTCCCTTACGTACATGGTCGCTAAAATACATTCTTATCTAGCTAAGTTAGCTTACTTGTTTGCTATTATTAGATTGTAAAAGCAAGCTAGCACCCAGTGCTAAATGTCTCATAGTAAAAGAAGAAAAAACTTGCAAACTGCAAACCTGCAAATTCCTTTAGGTTGCTGCTTAGTTGCTGCTCCACCTTCAGCACTATGCTGTTTCTGTTTCCTGCAGTTCTTCCACTTTTTTCACTTTTTTTTTTTTTTTTTTTTTCTGCTGGAAGGACAGCTCCTCATTTTGTATGTCAGGATTAGAGTTTCTGCTTCAAAACAAACTGAAAATCACAGTACGCAGGTGTACTGGAGTGAAACAGGGCCTTTTTAGGGAGAGTTGCAGGTTCATGCCATTGCAGCAGTGGTTTTAAGGAGGCTATTTTGCTGTAGCTGTCAATACTGTGGAGTCAAATCATTCATTCCTTGGAAGCCGCCCTCAATCCGTTGGTGTCCCAAGCAGTTTTCTGCCTTGATTGCTCATAAAATGCACATTTTACATACTTCTTTCTTTGGCTATTCTTATTTCACTGATACATAACATGGGCACTCTCTTTTTCTGTTTAGAGAGTATTATCCCAGCAGGGGATCAACTTGTAGTATTCAGTTAAACAATAATCATCCCTGTGAAAAGGTTTATTTTGTGTCTTTGTAGTTGGTACTTTCTTCTTTGCCTGGTAGACAGGTGTATTAGTATCAATTTCTCTCTCATTATGTGTGTAGTAGGTGCTTACGAAGGCTAATTATATATTGAAGCTGCATTGAAGGAGTTTTATCTTGGAAGCGTGATGTAAAAACACTATAATTATAGATAATGCGGGTGTAATTAGGTACTTCTTAATGAACAGACTTTAAATGAGATGTTGCCTGAATGAGAGCAAGAGCTAGATAGGACTGAGATACTTTTTGAACTTACTTCTAATGTATTGCCCTGAATTACAGAGGTCTGTTTCTCCTATATGAGCTTGCAACAACAATCTTTGATGTGATAACGGGGGACATCTGTGTTCACTCACCTGTTCACTCATCAATGCAACCTCACATTGCAGGATAATCGATCCAGCCGCTGCTATGTCAGTGCCTTGCCACATCTAACATCTGGGATGAGCTTCTGCAGATAAATCCTGAACATTATTCTGCACTTGTGTGGCTGAATTGTGTGAGGTTTTTGTGGTATATGTTCGTGTATGGCTGTCCAGGCTAAGAAATGGGAATCTTCAGCTTATAAAGTCTCCATTAAAAGGAGAGAACCTGAAATGTTTTTAAAGCAGCAGTTTAAAAAAATGCCCTCCTATCTCTTTTTTTGCCCCCCAGCTGGTTTGAGATGCTAGGGAGCTAGGGAAGGTAACACAGTTCACTACCATGTTCTTCAGCAGTGACTTTGCTCTCTCTTAATTCATTTATTCCCCTGCTCCACCTCATCTTCCTCTGGGTACCTCTGCCTTCTTCCTCATCAAAGTGAGGGGATGTGATTTGGTCGCCCTCCCCGCTGTGTTTGATATTCTCACTCTCCTCCACGCTGATGCATCAGTCATGAAACCGCGCTTTGATCCATACACGATTGTCCGTGACATGCGTGACATTCATTGTCTTGGCCTATCACATTCACCACTGTCGGTGTGTCCACTCCTGCACAGTTCAAAGGCTTCGTTCCTTGAAGTTTAAGCTCTCCCTCGCTCTCTCCCTCGTTCTCTCCACCAAACTAGTATTACTCTGTCATATTTTCTCTCCTTCACCCCTGTCTTTGTTGTGTCAGGGGCTCCATTAATTCTCGTAGAACGACGGCTGTGAAGCAACATGAAGAAAAGGTTGATGTGTCAAATGGCTAGCTTGAACACAAAATATAAGCTACACAGTAGTTACCTTTTTTTTGCAAAAATTGTTCCAAATGCCAACTTCATTTTCATTCAGTTACAGAAAACAACATTATTATAGGATAATAAATGAAGAAAAAAAGACATGTATGAGTATTCATGTCATATGACTTCTCCCTCTGTACTCAAGCTGTGTAAAATCAATTGGAGAATATCAGATGAAATGCTGTGGAATAGCATTGCAACTGGTCTCTTTCATTCGATGATTGCCCATGCCTTTAAAGCTGATGGGCCTTAGAATTCCAGTCACATTCTGCTTTGTTGTCTCTGTTAGTTGCTCAGATCGGCTTTTAACTTGCACTGTTGTTCAATTCACGAGAGGGATGAAAGACATGGACCAACATTTGTATATTTTAAAGGATATGCTCTGACTAAATGTTGTTGTTTTGCTCCCTGCAGACTTGGAGAAAGACAGAGACGTGTGACCAGACTTCAGCCCATCTACTAACGTCCTTTGAAAGCCCTCCCTTGGCAGACATGGAAATGCTTTTAGTAGAACGCATTATTTAGACTTTGGTGCCCCCTGTCTGCTGCCCCCAGCGTTGCAGAGTTCATACCGTGCCCTATGGCGCTGTGTTTGGCTGCTTAGGCTAACTAAACACCTGCTCCCCAAACCCCACCAATATGTTTACAAATCGACAGAGCCAAGTGGGTGTGACTGGGCTGAGAAAGCTGGTTCAGACCCACTGAGCAGTTCCAATCCATCAAAAGACCACAGAGCCTTTTCACAAGCCTGTTTTTGTGAGATGTTCCTTTCAACTGAGCGGCAGAAAGACTTCCAGTAATAATCGAATGAAAGAGTCAAATTCATCCCCAGTAACCGCTCAGCTTGTAAAAGGGTGAAATATCGCTGTGTTCTTTCCATATTCTGTCTGCCAATAGCTCTCCGTTGCAGTGCCTTCAACCTTCACAGGGGAAAGCTTCGCTGTGTGCTTTTTCTTTCACAGATGACAGGGGCCTGAATGTCATTTGATGCAGGCCTGGCAGTTTGCTGAAGGGAACAGGAGGGAGAGCAAGGGAGAGTCAGGAGAATTAGAATGTATTTCAGGTCTGAGGCAAGTGCTGCATTGCTGCAACTCGTATCTCAGGGAAGGAGGGAGTTTAAAGGATGGAGAGGGGGTATGGGGGGGGGGGGGGGGGGTTGCAGCAAACTGTTGCTAGGAAACACTTGTGGCATCTCTACTCCGTCTCGTTGAATTGCCAGAACTAACTGATGGAGTGAAATGTCAGTCCTATCCTCCTAGGAGTTTGAAGAATGTGCCTCGTGTTTCTATTTAAGTAGCCATGTTCATCAAAGGGTTCTCAAAGAGTCAACACAAGCCTTTCCTGTGCCGGAGCAGAGAGTGTTTAGGATGCAGGCAGGCTGGCTGGAGCTTCTACTGCTTCTTTCTCGTCTTCGGCTGGCTGTCCTTTCTTTATCTTTGTTTTTGTATCCCCTCTCGCTCTGTCTTTCAAGTTTTTTTCTGCCTATTTTTTCACTACCTCATTTCCTCCACCCCTCTTTTTCACTCACTCACTCACTCACTCACTCACTCACCCACTCACTCACCCACTCACTCACAGTTGAGCGCTATTACTCCATCTCTTATTATTCTCCCCATATTCTTTGTCTTTTATTGGTCTCCCTCGCCCCCTAATTCCCTCCATCCTTTTCAAATTCCAAGCCATATGGTCCATCAGTGTAATCCTCCCTGGCCCGATATTTGATTATTAAAGCTGTCTGGCTGCAAAAAAGCTCAACTCTCGCTATTGAGCCCATTCCCCTACACTCAGTACATTGTAATTCAGAGAGAGTAACCAGTGTCAAATCAGAATGAAGGCATTTAAATTCTCCAGTGACCTCATCTGCACCACAATTCATCAGCAGAGAAAGACTCACTTGGACATACAGATGAAGATCAATTTGAATAAGCAACCAAATACAAACCATTCATTTCTGAGCTTTATTTCCGTGTAGTTGTGGTAAAACACTTTTATTCCTGATATTAATCAAAAAAGAAACAAAAGTAGGGTTGTTTGAGTTGCACACCATCTCTAACTTCTGCTATGGATGAATCATCTTTATACTCATGCCAGATAAGACTAGTTTGTTCAGAGGGATTACGTTTACATTGTTTCCTCAAGCTTTGAACTGGATTACCATACACATAACCTTGAAGAAATCAGATTTTCTGTATTTGGCTTTCACCACATATAGGCCTACTGCACAAAGCAGACTCTTAAATACCCTACACCTACGTGCTTTACTGCATGTATACCTACTGTGCACTCAAAATTCATACCATTGATTGACTTCCATCGCATTGGGTGAGGCCTGAAAGCTAATTATCTCTTAATAGATGCTAGGCTCATGCATGGACAATAATGATTTCTTTTGTCTCGTTAAGGGGGAGAAGCCAGGATCTGACAGCATGAGGCCACACAGCGGTACAACTTAACACAACAGTCTTATGCCTGCTCACTGCACTGCAAATACTAATTGGTTTATATAAAAAGGGTGTCATAAAAGCAGTCATGGTCTTTATTGCATGTTTACTGTACAGTTGCTGCAGTGAAAATATAACATTTGTAAAACCTCATACTGCCTTTTTGGACTGGCACAAAGAATGGCAACATAATTCCTGATCGCAGCTTTGTAGCAGTTGACATTGTACCAACTGCCTTATGTCTGTGAACATAATCCAGGCAGCAATTACATTTCCCACCACAATGTAATTGGGGAAACAAATGGGTACTATTTATATGTGATTTCTAGGAGCCAGGGATGCAATATAATAACTTGAGGAACTGTAATAAGATATCCATCTAATATTATAAACATCATCATTTTGCATTACCTGGTGATTATTCTACATAATTTACGCTGAACTAAAAGTATATAAATAATCCAATGAGTCCAATATCCTAAATAAGAGTCAGTACAGTTTCTGCAATATAATTTACTGTCCAAAGACGTAATTAAAAGAGTGTGATTGAGACTTACTGAAGCAAAGCAAATCAATAATATGACACATGAGGCTGTGATAGCGCATAATAATTTATTTTTGTGCTGTGAAAAACTTTACAAAGTAAAGAAAAAATTAAAATGAAATTCGTCAATGCCTTTGCTCAGTTGGTAATAACTCATTTCAGGTGGATATTTGTTCAAGCCTGACTTCCAGCTGCTTTTTCTCAGAGGCCAATAACTAGCCCTGTGTAACTTTCAGTATAGCGACAAAAAAGTCAATAAAATGAGCCTTTTCCAGCAAGTAAATTGGTGTGTTCTCTAAAGGCCAATATCAATATTGACAGTGGGGGGACGTCCAGTGGACCCAGGGACTACAGCTTCCTCTGGTTTTCCAACAGTCCCTGCTTTGTGTGCCTACCTACTGTGCCGGCGGCGGCCACACTACAACTTCTCCGTAAGTCTTGTACTTATAGTTACATTTTCTCTCTCTAGAAGTCTGAGCAGTATTCAGTCAGATATGGATATTCGATCTGCTTTGATTGGCATTTAAGATTTGAAACAGATGTACTACTGTATAAACTGAGTCAGTGTGCAAGAATCCATATTTCAATCTTAGGGACATTTGCATGTATAAATAACCCTAATATGCACATTAGCCTGCTGCTTTATATGAGAATGACGCAATTACCTGCCTAAGTCTTCTGGTTTTTATCATCATTCTTCAGATTTTTGAATTCTGACATGATTATGAGACTGCTGGTGAGGGTCTGTCTCATTGCAACTCTGCTAGTATGCTGTAAGTAGCCTACTGTATTCAAAATGTACAAGTTTTAACATGCATCACAACATGTACAGTATGCTCGGAGTATTTATGAAAAATTACTTTATTACCGGTAACTTGACTGCACACACATAGAGATACATGCACAGGCACAAACATGCAAAAAACACACACAGCAATTTGCCATTCCACTGTTCACTAATAAGATTCCTGTTACAGAAACAATAAATGGTGTATAAATATCTGCCTGCCCCTGGAGATTACCATGAACCAAGCCCTATTAGGAGACTGTAAACTCCTGTAAATACAAACCTCGGGGGGTTTTCGGGCCTGTTGCTGGAGTGAATGTGGGTTGGCGCAAGTGGATGAGACATTTAAAGCATGATTGAATGCTTAATGCAACATTACATAATTGCATCTAGCTGCAAAGCTTCAGGCACACTCTGACTCTGAGGGACTGTTGAGCAACATGAAAATGAGACAACCATCTTGTTGCATAGATACATTTCATGCCACACAGTGGGCACGACTCTCACTCTGCAGTTCTATTAGAGGTACCCAGAAATCTGTAGCCTATGTGGCATTAATGGACACATGCCAGCCAATCAGAACTGAGAATTATATCTGTCTCTGTTTGCTTTAATCCGTTCAGATTAACTGTTGATGCTCTTTGACTGGATATCCCTTTTTTGTAACTTTAAAGGTTAACTGATCTTAAATGATTTGTGCATGTTTTTTGCTGTACAAGTTTCGGTGGCACAGAAACATGTGTGAAGGAGTTTCTGGTCAAATCAAGATAGAACAATAATAAATATACATATTTTGGCTGTGTTTTGTCATATTGAGCACGCTCATTAAGTACGTGACATAGTTGTGTGTTGCCTGGCAAGCACACTAGCTATACACACAATATCATAAGAAAATATCACATGTAGTCTTGGTGACAGAGAAATGAGTTGGGCTTAAAGGTTTCAGCACCTTGGTTCGAGAAGAGTGAGACTGGTTTGAATTTAGTGGGTGTGCCTCAAAATGCCCTAATAACCACGGCAAATGCCACAGCAACCATTTAGCCAAAACTTGCAGACACTAAGAGCATCAAATTCGCCACATTGCAGCAACATGATGACACCCTAACAACCTACCCAAACAGTGATAAAGTAGCACCCTAGCAGCCCCATAATATAGTAACCACCTAGTAATGCACTAACAACCATTTAGCAAAACACCATTAAAGTCTTATTCCAAGGCAATGTTACTCAGGCAACAGGCACACAACACTCACAACATCCTTGCCATTTCCAATTTTAGTTCACATGCTGAGGAAAATTACTTTTCTATGCCACAGCCAGCTATCCGGCCCGACTGTCTCTCAGTCATTAAGGCCTTCTGATAAGCAGCTTCTTTCAATCACTGAGCCCAGCATGTGTTCCTGTGCCAGGGTAGCATGATTGAAATACTTTCTGTGCCTCTGAGGTTAATAGAGTTAATGAAGATCAAAGACTCATGTCTGGGCAGGGTTATTAGTATTCTATCAGAATGAAAACACACTATGAATAACTGAACTATGACTCTGTCTGTCTATATTGACAAGAAACACAGTTCTTAACAAGTGTGTCCAGGCAGTGAGCTAAGACCAAAAGACTAAAATAGAAATATAATACATACATTAGGTTTGCCACCTGGCTAAAACTAATACAGTCCAATACAAAAATATTTTTTACAGCTGCAGTTTCATATGGTTCTTTGCAGTTTGGCTTACTTGAAGCTAATGTATACTTGCACTTACTACTTGTTGTCCGGAGTTTGTACCTTCAAGGTTGAAAGAAGTCGGATAAAAGTTTGGATAAAATCGTCAGCTAAATGACATGTAATATAAAAAGTCCTCCAGTAAATCCTATTTCCATGAACGTTATAAAGTTCTGTATTTGTTGAAACTATTTTAGAGAGGTTTGATTCAACAATCAAATCAATCATTCTGGCTGCAGTTTGTGGTGCTGCAGGTGTTTCTATTATATTGTCCACCCCATTTACAACCCCAAATCAGAAAAAGTTGGGACAGTATGGAAAACACAAATATAAAAAAGAAAGTAGTGATTTCTAAATGTACTAATGTGTTCCTCATGATTTGTTTGATGATATGTTTAGGGACTGAAGACACCAAGTGATGAAGTGTTTCAGGTGTAATTTTGTCCCATTCTTGCTGCAACACGTCTTAAGGTGGGCAACAGTACGGGGTCTTCGTTGTCGCATTTTGCGCTTCAAAATGCACCACACATTCTCTATTGGAGACAGGTCGGGACTACAGGCAGGCCAGTCAAGTACCCGTATCCTCTTCCTCCGCAGCCAGGACTTTGAATTGTGTGCAGAATGTGGTTTTGCATTATCTTGTTGAAATATGCATGGACATCCCTGGAAAAGATGTCTTCTTGAAGGCAGCATATTGTGCTCCAAAATCTCTATGTACTTTTCAGCATTAATGGTGCCATCACAGAAGTGCAAGTTACCTCTGCCAAGGGCACTGACACAACCCCATACCATGACAGACCCTGGCTTTTGGACTTGTTGCTGGTAACAGTCTGAATGATCCTTTTCTTCTTTGGTCCGGAGCACACAGCGTCCATTTCTCCCAAAAAATACCTGAAATACTGATTCATCTGACCACAGTATACGTTTCCACTGTGTGATGGTCCATCCCAGATTCCTCCAAGCCCAGAGAAGTTGACGGAGCTTCTGGACACTGTTAACATTGGGCTTCCTTTTGGCACAGTACAGTTTTAACTGGCATTTGTGGCTGTAACTACGTATTGTGGTACTTGACAAAGGTTTGCCAAAGTAGTCCTGAGCCCATGTGGTGATATCGCTTATAGATGAATGACGATTCTTGATGCAGTGCCACCTGAGGGATCGGAGATCACGGTTGTTCAGCTTAGGCTTGCGCCCTTGTCCTTTACGCACTGAAATTCCTCCTCATTCCTTGAATCTTTTAATTATGTTATGCACTGTTGAAGGTGAAATAAGCAAATGTCTTCCTATCTTTCTTTGAGGAACATTGTTTTTAAACATTTCAATAATTTTCTCACGTATTTGTTGGCAAACTGGCAATCCTCGGCCCATCTTTGCTCTAAAGGACTAGACCTTTCTTGGATGCTGCTTTTGTACCAAATCATAATTACAATCACCTGTTGACATCACCTGTTTCAAATTACATCATTATTTAACCAATTTACCTGATTACTAGCCCTAAATTGCTCATGTCCCAACCTTTTTTGGAATGTGTTGCAGGTCTGAATGACAGGAAAGGATGTTTATTTACAAACGAAATTAAGTTGACCAGACAAAACATGAAATATTTTGTGTTCACATTGTCTGCAATGAAATACAAGTCAAAGTACATTTAGAAATCACTACTTTCTTTTTTTATTTGTGTTTTCCATACTGTCCCAACTTTTTCTGATTTAGGGTTGTATATCAACAAGGCTAAGGAGGAGGAAGGCTAACTAAATAACAGAAATTAACAGAAACACCTCTCTGTATGATGCAACACAGTTCAACAGCACCACAATTTAAACTACTTGATGTAGGTGGGTCATTTTAATACAGACAGTAAAATCATCTTAGTACATTTTAACTCAGATTTTCTGTAATAATTATTTACCATACACTATTTTCAGCGATGACTCCCATGGAAATCATCGCTTTCATCGCATTCTCTCATCAGTGAACATTAAAATAATGAGAATACAAAATACAAATTTGAAGATAATCATAAAAACAATCTCACAAAATAGTTTGATGTAATCCTTAAGAAAGTTGTTACATTCTCATTTTTAATCTTTCCTCCTTAACTCGCTGAGTATACCTTTAATCTCTCCTTCAGATGTCCTGTTAAGTTGTGCTTTAGAACATGAAAAGAGGAAGAGCGAAGAATTCCAAAGCCCTGACAGGAACGCTGAGAGTAACATCAAGGTGATGAGAAATTACACAACGGCAAATGACGGGAGACATAGGGCAGTGGCTCCAAGGAAAAAGGTCAAGAAGACAGGAAGTATGAGAGTTTCCATGGGACCAAAAAGTGACATTACCTGCACCAGAATGGGAGGCATCTGCCAGTCGGTCCGATACATCTGCCAAGGCAGATACCTAAAAGACAAGTGTTCAGGGGCCCAGACGCGGCAGTGTTGTGTGCCAGGTATAGTTACACATGACTGCAAACACACACCACATATACATACTTCAGACACTTCTTTCACAGACAGTCACACAAACACACTGCTATTTGTTTGCCAAGTAGGGATTAAAAGGGTTGTGTACCGTTTTTTCCTGTCTGAGCCATAAAGCTGTGTCATAGTGGGTGTGAGGTTGTATCAATGTCTGACACACCACTGATATAAAGGACATGACTAAATTGCATTCAAATAGTGACTTTCTGCTGTAATTGGCCTTATTTCCACATGAATAGAACATGAAGTGTCTCAGATGTTTAAATCTATTTTTATGCTTGGCCTTTTGGAATGAAATGCAGCAACCTTTAAATATGATGTATTTGGAGACGAACAGTATTTTTTTTTTACCTTTCTCTGTAGTTGCAGCCTGGAGTGTCCTTTGTGCTGGTCACCACAACAACAGAGTGAGGGCGTGCGATGCACATGGCTGTGGGGCTTTCAACTCCAACAGGTCCTGATCAAATTTTTAATTCTCAAAAGATTGCTAATGCTGCAACATCAGAGCTACCAAGTGCAGATGAGTTGATAATGCAGCACTGGTGTTGCATATTCTCTCAAACTGTTCACTATGTGGCTTCTGACATTTCCTCCTGCATGGTCAACCTGTCTATGAGGTAGACATGACAACAGCTCCACATCAAAAAGAGAAAATAGATTAAGTATTTCAGGGGTGATGTCATTTCAGGGCACAACTCAATCACATCCAAATGTCTATATTAAAGTGACAAGAGAGACCAAAGTTTTATATAAGATTAGTCCAGCTTCCTCTGGCATGTAGACACGTAGGCTACTGCATCCATAGAGAGACATTAGAAGTTCCTTCCTTGAAATATGACTAATTGAAACAGGCCTTTTACGATATCTATGTAATTCCAATTTTTCCTGTCACTCCTCTTACAGAGGTGATTACCTACATAAAGCAGTGGACCTGGTGTGTGATGACTATGGCATTGTCAGCGCTCCATTCTCAGGCTCTTTGGTGGGTCCAGTGAGTCAGAAAGAGCCCACTGGGAATCAGTTTGATGGTGTCAAACTTGTCAATGATGGTAAGAAGGACAAGATGTCAATACAGTACTTGGAAGTGAGTGCAGCAAGGGAAAGATATTTCTGGAGATTATTAAAGGTCCCATGGCATGAAAATTTCACTTTATGAGTTTTTTTTTAAACATTAATATGAGTTCCCCCAGCCTGCCTATGGTCTCCCAATGGCTAGATATGGTGGTAAAAAAGTAACTAAGTAAAAGAAAAGTAAACAGCTTATTCTACCAACTTAATGATGACTATACGGTATAATAAATCAACAAGACTAAGGAGTGTACAGCCACATTAGCTCTGTTTGGCTATAATGCTCATAGTAAAGAAAACCAAACTGTTAGATAACCCATGATGCTGCTTGATGAAAAGTCAGGATCGCCAACTGAAAGTGGCGGACCAACCAACTGGGTGACCGCCAGTGCCTGCTAGCGTGGTTAACAATCGCTAGGCACATTTGCTCTGTTTTCTAGAAATTACTTTTAGAAGTCATACTGATATTTCCTATAATAGAAAATAATGAAAACAAATAGGTTTTATTAAGCCACTGTAATCCCTTTACTGTTACATCTGCAAGTAAATTCCTATAATCTATAGTGTATTATGGTGATGAAAATAAGGAGGGATTTAGAGGGATTAGTCAAGGTGTTGGAGAGAAGGGGCTGAGACTCCATTGAACTCTTGGTTGCCATTAACACCAGGACCCAGCTGCATGTCAAACCCCATCAAAGGCTGTTCATGAGTAATGACCCCTGCTATAACCCACCATTACAGAGCAAAGCAGTGCATCAGCGTTTGTCTGTTTGTGTTGATGGAACCTGGCGGAAGAGTGCACACATGCCTTTCCGATGTACAGTATATCTGTGTCTGTGTATATGTGAGTGTGTGTGTATATTTTGAGAGCATCCTGAGCTGATAAGGCGCTGGAGTGATGAGTAAACATCATTAGTCCTCATTCTGCCTCTACCTCTAATTGAACTGTATTATCAGAAGAACACATGTACCGTCAGCTCCTTTCATCTCAGGGTAAAGCACAGACATGATTAGACATCACAGAAGCACATTACCTCGCCATGATACCCACATTAATGCTGAAACACTGATCATTAGGAGCTTGTAGGTTTTAATGATGGTGTTGCGCTGCAGACTAGCCTACTTTTAGGTTGCTTGTTTCTAAGTTGGCAGCCAGCTTGTTTTTGACTGCAGAATGATGAAAGAGAGATGGTCAGACCTGAGTCTACGTTAATCCATTTGAATTTATAAATGAGCAATTATGAGCCAGCTGTCTCCACATTTCAAATTTGTTGGGTGGCCTAAGAACATGTTTGTCAACACATGTACAGTATGTTATACATTTGTACAAACAGTATACAGTGCATGGACGATTTATAGCAAGGAAGAACCAGTTGCCCAAGATAAGGTGGTCCAGCACCGGCAGCCCACTCACTCTGACATCTCTCCTTTTGTGCATGAATAGGTCCTGAGAATGTGTGTGTGTGTGTGTTTTAGGCTTGTGTGTAGTGATTTCTAACAAAAACTGAGTGTAAATTGTAATTAACCCACTGGGGATCAATAAACAGTATACATTATTATTAAAAATTATTATTAATTTACATACTAAAATTGTTGAAGTAAAAGGTTATGCATATAAAAAACAACTTTTCAACACGTCCAAGCTGGAGATAACAAGGCAGTGATATCCACAAAACTATATATATGTTTCTATTTTATCCAGTGCACTGTGTGAAGATCTTCAACATCCGTCCTTACCGTTACATGGGCCCAGTGACTCAGGGAGAAGCCTTGGGCTATCTGTTGCCGCTGCAGGATCGCTTTTCCGGCATCACATCACACCTGGAGCTGCAAATGTGTGACGGCACTGACCCTTCACCTTTCATATGACCTATATCCTCCCATCTTTTATATGGCGTCTCAGTCTTTACCTTTGTGACATTTCACAATGCCCTATACTCATTCCAATTACTTTGAATTTTTGTATTTAACAGTTATCACACTTTTATATCACATTTAAAATATGGCCTCTGATGCAATGGATGATTTTGGGGGGATATTTTGGTATTAGCATTTTTCCACCGAATGTCATGTTTATTTTTATAAAGTTCAGAAGAAGAAGAAAATTCCATTCCTCAACATAGACTCATATAACCGCTTTGACGTAAACCTCTTTATATTTGAATGATGCAGTACATCCTTACTTTCATTTCTGCTTTTGATTAAAATGGTTTGGGGAGTCCCATGTTGTCATGACATGAAAATGTCATGACAACATGAAATTTTCTCAATAATTATAACTTGCTATGAAAATTTTGACTCCTGACATTTTCTCCGTAATGCAGCCATCATTTTTATATCAATCAGCTGTCATTATATAGCAAGGGCTTTGCTTTTGCAGATAGGGGACAACTGCCACATATGCAGTATTAATGTAATGAGTACAGCACACCAAAAGATGGAGCTGTTTTGCAACAAAACTGTCAGTCAAATCTCAAACTTGGTCATTGGTCTTTTTAAAACCTATAAATATGAAAGTATTGACTTAGCATTTGTTTTAGTTACTTACAAAATAATTACAGTTAAATCTTAAACAACAAATTCCAACATAACACTGGGATATTAATAGGTAGGAAACAATGACAGCTTTATATTTACAAAGTACTTTTCTGGAACCTAATTAGCACATTTCCAGTTTAACCCATCCCAGCTTTAATCATCTCATGACTGAGAGACATTAACCGCATACATGATATCATGTGTTGCAGTCTCAGTGAGTCATTTAGGTTGAAAAACAAGATCATGTTGCTGTCCATATGCACAAGCAATAGTGCAACTACAAGTGCACATGTGAACAAATTTCAAAATTAGCCATAATTCCCATAACTACCTATAATACATCATTATTATCCAGTTATCATGAAACTTGGAACATAGCCATATGATGTTTCCTTTTAGTCATTTTCAAATCGACAAATAGTCTATTTTATATTACTATTTGTTTGAAAAATTCATCAGGTTTTCTCAATAACTTTCATGTAATGTGTCTAAGCGACTCAAATTATATACCAAAATGTAGGCTATCACTACACTGGACACCTGTCAAAAAAAGTGATGTGCTCCTAAAGAATGCAATAGATGTCATAGCTACAGTGTAGACCGAAATACCAATGGGAAAATTAGGCTGCAGTATAGAGATAGAATGACAATATAAGATAAGAAGAGTGCAACATACAGTATATGCTTTGCTTAAGTGCCCTTGAGCATGATGCTGCGTTTGAGTGCTGCCTCAAAGATTTGTAATATTCCCAGTCTAAAATAGCCTATAGACTATTTCACTCTCCACTCCCATTTTAGATCTGTGGATTATTGACATTAAGAGTGTTTGCTACATGTGGATCATCATGTTCACACCCAGTAACGTTGATACACCTTTAAGTGCATGGATTGAACCCGTGGCTGAGTGATCCTGCAGCCTGTGGTCTGCTCTGACGCTTGAGACCAGTTGATCAAATGGGAGTGGGCGAGCTGGGATAGGCTGGGAGTTTGGTTGGAGCCGTCAGCGGGACGGTACAAGGCACAAGAAGGGGGGGGGGGACCGACCGACCGACTTAACTTCTTGCTTCAGAGCGGCTGGATTGTTGGACAGGGAATTTGACGTAGACAGCTTTACGGAAAATAGCATTTGTTGCATTCAGAGGTCGCGGATCTGAGCGGCGCGGATGACAAAGAAGCGCCGCCGTGCAAACTTTCTCAACCGGGTTTGAGTGCTCGTAAAACCCAACCGGGAATTCTGTTTTTCTTTGTAACGGAGGCGTAAAGAAGAAGACGTCATGCCACGGCGCACCGTGCAAGAAGTGACAGTGCAAGATGTCCAGAAACGAAGAAATCCGAACAAACACTACGTAAGTCTAATTTAATTATCACAACAACACCGCCTTTGCCGCTTAAAGTGAGAAACCGATCGAGGATATTTTGCAGCTCTTCACCCTTTCCTGTCGGGTAAAGTAAAAACAAAGAGAGTATCAGATTACAGTTTACCGAGCCAGCCGAAAGGGACTGTTCAGACTCTTAGACCAATCAGGTTTTTATAATGAAGACAATCAGTTGACAAACCAATAATTAGGTCCCAACAGCCTATACAGTGAAATTAAGACAACATACAGTGACGTTTGACAGCCTTAAATAGTAACAAAGTCTCGGTTAAGTTGTTCCTGAGAGTTTTTCAGGTTGACATTATCTTACTATTCAATCAGAGTGGAGGGCATCATGTTGGGTTTATCAGTTCTTTGTTTGGGTCTGAGATTTAAACAGCAACTTGTGCAGAGGAATTTCAGTCAGTGTTGTTTTTTTGCGCATTTGAAATGGATCTGGCTCATGTGACCTATGACCCTCTCTGAGTCGGCATTCATTCGGTTATCAGCTATTTCAGTAGGCTCCATGTGAATATAGTCATTGTACTAATTCTACCAGTCTGCAGTCTAACATCATTTCTAGTGCTTCTCATATGCCTGCTGGTGCCACGTGTGTGCCATCAGAAAATATTTTAATAGGTAAATCAATCCAGTCTACAAAACATCTAGACTAATCCCCAACATTTCAAATTGAACACCCCAGTTTTGTCATGCCTCAGATTCTCCAATTTACTCAGAAAAAAAAACCCATACCTACAGGCACTGGTAACCAGGAAGTATGACTAACAGAGTTTCTATGGTAATACCAATGAACACCAGGCAATGTTTGAACAAAGGATCGGCCTAAGCAGTACAAACCATATGTCATGTGGCATTTGTCGTTTTGTTTTTACTGTTTTTTATTATGTTTGTTTTAAAAGTCACCAATAGTCGGGAATTACACGGTCAAATGCAGGGCACAGAGTACATTTTACTATGTTTTCATGTGTGCCTCCGTTAGGGCTTTACTTTGATTGGACATGTCTTTTAGCTAGGGTTGGGTATCATTTAAAAATGTTCGGTACCGATACCAATACAGTGACCTTGAAACCGGTTCCTAAACGATACTTTTTTCGATACCAATTTTATAAAACAAAAAGAAACATTACACGTTCCGGCACAATTTTTTTTATTTATTTTTCAGCTCCTACTACATGAGCCCCATCTCTGTGTGTTACGTACATTTTTCCTTCCTGCCTCTACACTGTGTAACATTAGACAGCCAATCACCAACATTATTAGATCTTGGTAGAAGCATGCTGCATGCTTATTGGCTCACTGACACTGATGAGATACTCGATACTTTAGAGGCAATTCGGTCTGTGCCTAAAAAGTATTGAATTCGGCACCCAGCCCTACGTTTAACCAAATGTACTGATAATTAGACACAGAATAGCTCTAGTTCTGCAGTGTAAAGTTGATGGCAACCTTAAAAGTGATAATGCATTTCATTCATTTAGTTGATGCTTTTATTCAAAGCAAATTACAATAAGGGCATTCAACCACCCAAAAATTGCTAGGATCATGCGAGTACATGCAATTCATCAAATAAGCATATATATCCTGATCCGGTGATAATGCTAGGATTATCTCATTAACAGTGTCTCTCTATTGGCATGCACTGTCTGGGCCAGTTCAGGGAATCTGTTCCACTCCTGTTACTGTGTGTGGGGGCAGGAGAAGAAGAATCAATGTGTGGATATTTTTTACTGTTTCAACAATCATTCCCCACTGGTACTGCAAAGTTGTGTGGGAGACAAAAATGTCAAAAAGGACAAAGACCCATTGCTCATTTTTCTGCAATTGTTAAACAATGGAACTTTCATCATTCTGGGGCGTACATGTGGGCACATTTGTCTGCACAAGTGCACAGAGTCAAAGCAACACATATGACATCATATGATCTAGAGGGCCAACAGGGAGAGCCACTGCCAAGGCCTTAGCAGGTGTCCGTGTTAGTTCCGTGTACATGGTGTGTGCGCTCGTGTGGATATTGGTTTGCATCCATATATGTGTAATAAATGATGCCCTGGTTGAAGAACCAACAGACCCTATACCGCTGTGAGTGTTAGTGGTCAAGGACACAGAGTTCTCGAGGTCCCGTGTCCTCGCCATCTGTCTGTTTGCTCTCTGGTGCAGCCCATGTTGTTTTGTGCCTCTGGTACTCACTCTGTATGCAGGCTGGACACTGCAAATCTTCCAGAACCCTGGGGGTGTGGTTAAGTGTACAAAAAGCAGCTTATAGCTCTTCTGCTCATCAGAGTTGAACCTTTCCTGAAGACAGAAAAAACACCTGAAAAATCACATTCCTAAGAGACTTACAGATATGACAGCATTTTATTGCCAGGATTAGTGTATAATTGCAGCTTTTTATAGCTAAAGTTATAGTCTTTTTTCCTCCGAGCTATGGCTTCAGCCTCATTTGCCATTGTAGGTATTGTACTTTGACTATAGAGTAGCAAGGAAAAGACCTTTTGACTGTAACTGTTATTCCTCTTAATTGTTGAGAGTTTAGCACATAGTTGTTGGCCACAGACAATACCCTGAAAATAGTCACTATGCTCATGTTATTGTATAGATGGCCTTCCACTGGTTTATACACGCTGACACATAACTCTTTTTATTTAATGAAGACAGCCTTCCTGCTGATCTACATTGCTCCTGTATTTGGTCCATCCATAGCCATATCTGACTGTAGTACCCTGAAGGAGAGGCCAGGGAAGGTCTGGGAGTTGGGCCAACAGCATTCAGCCAGACACAGCGAGCCACCAGGGAGTTTCCAATCACCTCCCTGCCTCGTCTTCTTCTTTAGAGAACAAAATAAAGAATTGTGTATGTTGTCTGTAAACTGCAAGTATTAGGCTAGATGCTTTTTGTTGGATGCTATGTGCTGTTTCACTGTTGTTAATATGAGGCTAATGGAATTTGCAATTGTACATGTACAATAGGTAGTTTTCTTTTATTTAGTGCCACAAAGGTAACATGTTATCTCTGTATTCTAATTGTGTTCTCTGCATACATTTTAAGTATGACATTGAAGGCTTCACATCAAACTCATGAACTGATGTTTATGTGTTTGTTTCACACACATAAATACAAATCTCATTGAAGAAATGTAAAATACATGTGAGAGCATGGTAGAAACACATTTTTCCATTGCTGCTTTTGCTGCTCAGGTCATTATGACAATAGCTGCCACAACAATGTTTGTCAAAGAACTGCAATATTTAAAAGACAGCATTGTCAAATCTGCTGCATCTACTGTGTTTATACAGGATAATGACTTCCTCTTCAATAGGAAGTGATGCAAATGGACTGGGAAATTAATTAACCGGATATTCCTTATTGTGTTCATGTGAACGGATGATGACAGTGTCTGCTGCCCGATGTTGCATGAAAGCCTTTCCTCTCACTGGCACCATGAGTCAGGAGTGATGCCCCAGGGTAGGTAATGGTAATGGTTGTTTGTTAGTTTAAATGTTCCACTTATTTTTGCCTCTTGTTTTTCCAGGTTTACATCATCAAAGTGTCCTGGAGCGATGGCAGTACAGAAATCATTTACAGACGCTACAGCAAGTTCTTTGACCTCCAGGTGAGTAAGTGTGTTAGTGTGTGAGTATGTCACTGTGCTATGGTATGTGATTTTCTTTTTATACTGAAGTCGTTTGTGCATTTGCAAGTTTCAGGGTGCAGGCTGTGTGACAAGTTCTAACTTTTCCACCAGTGAAGGCTGGCATAAGTCAGGAAGTGAATGGAAGTACTCTCTCCATACAACCCTGTCCCCCTAGTGCCTGTAGAAAAGCTCTCCCTGCTCCACCCATTTGACACTGGTAATTATATTGTGCGAGAGGAGTCGGAAAATGTCCCAATGAAGTTAATGGAGGACAGTGATGAATGCGACGACCACAGAAATGTCTGAATCATTCTCGATCGTCACGCTGGCAGTGTGTGTGTTGCACAAGGAGGAAATCTCATTAGCATCCTAGTTTCCCTTCCTCTTTCGAAGGTAATGGATCTGGGTCTCGGCACACATCTGAGCTTAAAGAGCACGGACTCCAGGAAACCCAGAAAGGCAACTGCTTTTAATGAGCACATACTCATTTTAGGCGAAGCATACTGTCAACTCTAATTTGATTACGTTCCTTTTAATTGATTAGGATGGTCAAAGCATGAGCAATGAATTAGAATGCTCCACCGAGGTTTTTCTGAGGCTGTGTCATGTTAACCAGAAGAATATAAACTATTCCATTACTAATATCATTAGTTTGACCTAAGGCTTCAAAAGCTGCCAACAGTCTTACGTATAAATCAGCTCATTTCACATTCATGATTGTTTTTTTTAATCGTAGCACCTTTCTGTTGTTGAGGACATGCCAAAGTAAAAGTCCTAATGAACACTAATCTTTGTAGTGTAATGAACACAGATTTGCTAAAACATTAAGGACTGTTATCTGCTCTTTATTGACAACATTTAATGGAGCAGTATGTCCTCTATGGCCACTGTTGAACTATTGTCAATCAATAAGGCCTGCAACAACAGGTAAAGAACCTGACTCCTCTTACACAAGCGCAGACCCCATCCCTCATTAGTGTTTGTGCCAATATAGACCCTCGTAATCAAAGCTGCTTTTTCATCATCCAGCCTTAGCACTGCTTTGCTTTTTAAAGTGTTTTGCTCAAGATGAGCCTTTGTGAGTGGCGTGACAAAGTGAGAGCAGATAGGGAAAACTTCAAATATCAATGAGAGTGGAGTTTTCTCTCCAGAAAGGGCTGGATAGGGAGTTTTGAAAGCCAGAAATATTAGCAGTGCCAGCGGATGAAGAATTGCTGTATCTGCATTGCTGCATTTGTATTGCTATAATGAATCATTGACCATATGTTATCATATATGTGTATCACTTTCAACAATATTCATTTTATTTCATCCATACTTCAGCATATTACCGGCACACATTACTAGTTACATTGCTAAAGCCCTACAGTGTTGGATCAATGGCACTGAACCAGATAAGCATATGTGAGATATTTTCAGCAGGGGCATTCCCCGCTGGTGTTCGCCATGCCTTGCAGCTGCTTCCTGCTGTGTTGACAGCCTGTGGGTGGGCTCTCATCGGTGATGGAGATGTAGATACCCATCCAGAGAGCTTACAAGCCAATCTCTTATCTCCTGTTAGATTTGGCATTGACATACAATATTCTAAGACATCTTGAGGCTGTGGTATTTCTTACAGAAAAGTGGCGAGTTAGAATGTTTAAAATCTCACCAGTTTCACTATGATAAAGGGATTATACATGGTTTTTATGTGCCAGCATTGTTTGTGGAATTTATTTGAAGTTTTTCGTAATCTTTTTACCATGTTATTTAATCATTGTTGACCTGTTACACAGTGGACTATGATGAAGAATAAGGCAGTGGTTTTACATCATGAGGTGTCATCCCTAGCCGCACCCTAGCGGCAGCAAATCACATTTGCTGCCAGGGTCGTCTAGCAACTCTCTGTTGGCTTGCTTGGTCAGGCCAATCACATCGTGTATAGAGTCGGTGAGCGGGCTTAACATAATGACGGCAGAGTTGCTAATGGTGAGTTCCCAGACCCAACATCTTGATGTGGGTCTGGCTTGTCAGGCTACGTCATCCCAGCTGCCTGACCGACAGGATAGTGACGTAGAGCTGAGTCATTCAGCACTACCCGTTACCATTTCTTAATTTCCTGCCATCCTCCTTTGCCTTTTTCCCATCTTATCCTGCCTTTTCCCATCAGCTCTGGTCATCTTTCATTCTGTAGCTTGATGCAGTTGTTTTGCCTTTCCGATTCAGGAGTTCATACAAACAGAGAAAAAATGATACTGCTAAAAAAAAAATGACACATGCTAGACAGGAAGTGTTATTCACCACATCTCATCAACACAGCTGGCCCAGCCTTTAGTTCAACCAAGGAAATGTGTGCTTTTTCTGTGATCACTGACCACAGACTGTGTTTATTCACTCAGTCTGACTTTAATATGATTTCTACATTTCTTAAGGGGGTTGTATTCTTCCAGATCTACTTTGGATGGCACATAATCACAATACCAAGCTCGGTTGAGCAGACAGTGTTCCTAATGATGAGGGGGGAAAAACACCCAGGGTGTCATTAGATAATTATATACTTCATACTAATACTAAATATAGTCTTGCAGCATTCACTTCCTGAGAATACTTGAAGTGAGCCCGACGCTTTTCTCACCGAAGATATTCATGCCACTTCTCACGCACCTTTTTCATGCAGCACCCACACCAGAGTCTCTATGTAGCTGCTACCCCTAAATAGCATCAGGTAGTTTAGTATTTAGTAATTACTCCACAGACAGAATTAATGCCCACACTTATGCATACATGTTTTTTCAGTGTTTAACTGTGAATTAAAATAGACTGGGCTGTTGCTTCAGATAGATGGAAAGTGCAGAGATTTTTTTTTTTGCCATGGGGTCAACCATTTTATTTCCATGTCACTAAGAACAGTTTCCATGCTGCACACGTGTTCACTTAACTTCACAAGCTTAGTCTTCCAGCATTCCCAGTCGCTTTGGATACAGGATAGACTTTTACTCTAAAGCTGTAGGAAAAATATCCAATACATCACTATTTGCTTCAGAGCTGCACAGCTGTCACATATTTTCCATCTGCAGTAATCAAGTAACGAAACATTTTTAAAAATGGGCAGGTTATTTTGCTTAGATCAATGTGGCTGCATTCCACCAAGGAGCAGCAATGTGCTCATTTCCGTCTTGTACACAGTAATATTCAGTCATTTTCAGAATAAAATGTACCGTATGTATCCTTAAGCAGTGCACTTTGTTCCTGGAACACTAACCCACAGCTTGTGTTTTTACTGAGGGTACACGTTACTGAAGTTCTGTTAACATTATTTGTGATCTAGATGGTTTGGACTGAATATTGTGAAAGAAAACAACGACAATCTGAATGAATCAGTCGGCAAATATTAAGTGTGCTCTCAAAAACTATTAAATGCACTGAAATTGTCTTTGATAGATTAAGATCAAATACGTGGCTGTAGTCTTGCAGACCTACTATCTCTGCAGCGCTGTTTCAGTGCTGGAGTAATGTCTGGCTACACCACACATACATCCTGGGATAGGAGGGAAAAAAAACGCTCTGGCATGTTTGCATTTCTTTAAACCAATCGCAATCATCTTTGGTGACGCTAAGCTCCGAATGGAGCGACGGTGCCTCTGAAAAATAGTCTTGGGAAGGAACTTGTTTTGGTGGAACATTTGCACGTTGGGAGGCAAGCTCTGGAATTCCCCATGAAAGAGAACACCACATAAAATTCTATCAATATATATCAAGCTGAAATATACAATTACATATACCACGATAGAAGATTTCATTCATATTGCCCACCCCTATTAAGTGATCAGGGAGAAGATCCTTAAAGTGAGGATCCAGGTTCAAGTTACTTTATTTACTGAAATGTACTTTGAGCCACAACCAGACCCTTGGGTGCTGTTGTTAAGATGACCTTCTGCTGTGACCTCTTTGGAGGTGGATCTGTAAAAAAAAAAAAAAAAAAAAAAAAAAAAGACCCTACAGGGACTTACTAGAAGTAAAAAATATTTCGTTCATATCTACACTGAACATACTAGGCCATTATCATCCATGAGTCACCAGAAATTGGCCTTGGTGTTTACTATATGCTAACATTAGCATATAGTATTAACCAAAGTAAGAAAACCTGTGTGTTAGTATTAAAACAGGGACACTGACGTCATCCATCCATCCATCCATTATCTATACCTGCTTATGGATGACTTCTTTCTTCTCACTACTTTTACAAGTGGACTAACAGCTCAGCCTTCCACACATGTGGGGTGTTGCGGTAACAGTATGGTTGTCTGTAAAGGGTTAAAAATGACCTCAAGCATGAATGTAAAGTGGACTGAGTGAAAGAGCTGCCGAGATAGGCATGTCGTAAAGAGAGCAGCTATTGTTCTCTGGCCTTTTAGGCTATACCCTCATTCAAGAGAGTTCTTGTGCATCTCAGATCTTCTTTATTATGCCTTTTATTTCAAGGCTTATGATGTGGTTACAGCGGATATGGACTAGACATATTATAGCCCCTTGGAAGATTACATTTGTCTAAATCAGCAAGAAGTTTGGTAAATTAAATAATGGTGTTTAACAGTTTACAGCATTACTGGGCTTGTTAACAGACTAATAATGTGATGTGTTGAGAATGGAAAGTTTTTTTTTTTTTCTTCTTCTTGCTTATATCCCTGCTCCTCATCTGTTGGTCTAACTGTAGTCAATCAATTGGTAAAATGTGTCAAACTATTTAACATTGCAGTTTAGGGTTTGAATTTAACTTTTGACAGTTTTGAATATTCTGACAGCATTGGCATAACCACAGATATATATAGTACATATCCAGACCTGATGAGTTCATAGAATGAAGTTATCATTTTTGTAGGCTATTGTGTGTGATGTTCACAAATAACTATAGCACTAATGTGACGCGCATATCCTTTCGAAACTCTGCAGGATATAATTTATAATAACATACTTCAGAATAGCCTTGTAAAGTCATGTGGAGATTGACTGTCATCCTACTGCCTGTAGAGCATGAATATTTGATGTTGGGTGCATGATGTAACTGGTATTTTGAAGAGGCATCTTTACTCTCTAGATGCCTTTTGTTGTTTGAGTGGCTCTGATTACAGAGTAGGTACAAGGTTTAGAGTAGACACAGAGACTGGGTGTGCCTGCAGTCAGACACATGGGAACAATTACAGCGTGTGGGGTATTGGCTCTTCTGTGTTCGTCTCTCTCTCTCGGTCTGCCTGTCTTTTTGCTTATGCTGTCTCTCTTAAGGTGTACTGTGTCAATGATGAAGCATCTGACTCATAAGCCAAACAGATTGTTGCTTTGAGAGTTGGCTGCTGTTTGTTGTCCTTGTAATGGCAAAATTATATTTTACCTAATTAACTTTGACTTTCTGTATGTACTCTTCTTATTTATTCCACAAGGAGAGTTATCTACACCTGTCTGTGAGAAAGCTTGCATTGTTCTACTGAAATACACAGGAGTCACAGAGTCTACAGCTAAAAGAACGTGGCCTCTGGGTGAACTGATAGAGGTCAGGTCAAACTGTTAAATTATCTTGTTCTGTGACTACTGTACATCTCCAATTGATGGACGGGGCATCAGGTCCCAAATGGGGAATAGACTTTCGGGCACCTCAACTTGTCTTTATGATTTGCATTGTACGTCAAAGGCCAAGATAGGCTGGAGACTTTATGAAGAAACAGATGTCATTATGCATGTGTTGATGTCACTCCTCCGTTCCTTACCTGTGTATATAAGCCTGTGAATCTTGTATGAAGGTTGAAGACTATTCCACACCTTGCTGCGTGCATTCTGTGAACCAGTCCTCCTATTCTGCAGAATATATACTTTAATAAATTACAAAAACCTACATTGGTTCAGTCTACAACTATTTATTTGTATTTGTTTCATCCTCAATTATTTTAATTCTTAACTAATCTACCCCTGCTGCACTCTGAAATAATTTCTGCCACATCCTTCTTCGAATTCCTTGTTTCCTTCTGCTGTATCTTAAGATACAACAAGACAAAAAAACTGACTCACCGCTTTACTTGTCTTGCTTTTATAGACAAAGAGGGTGCATGGGTCACTTTTCTGCCCCCTTTCGTATCATTGTTTTTGTCTAAAAGGGGAAATTATGGCTTTAAAGGGGAACTATGCAGTTTTTTTTAGCTTAATTTACCTTAACTGAACAGCTTTGGAGTCATTGGAATGGTTATATGACTTGTTTTGAGTTGAATGGTGGTCGTCTTGCTCCCCCCCTAGCGCCTGTGAGCTGAAAAACCACCCTTGCAAATTTGGGCCGGCGATCGCCAGCCTCAGCGATGTAACAAATTGCTTCATGGCACTGCACACATACACACCGCTACACGCCCCCATCCAGGAACCTGCTAAGGTAGTGATGGAGTTTTTCACATTGTTGTCATGGCTGAGCCGGCAAAAAAGAGCAGAAAGCTAGGAAAGCATTGTCGGAGGAACAGAGAAAGAGGAAATGGCAGACTGACCGAGCGAGTAAACGAGCAAGCGAGAGTAAACATCGGACCTGCGTTTTCAGAATGGCGAGAACTGAGACAAACAGAAGCCTGAAAATCCGATGCTGACCTGGCTTCTTGCTGTTGCACTTGTAAGTATCTTTGATCAGAAACTTTATCTGCCACAGAGTTTCTTGTCAGCTTGATGTTGGCAAACGCTAGTTTCTTCTGCTCCGACAGTGTTCTAAGGCCGTTGTAGAAAAAAAATAATGTTACGGACCCGGGAGAGAAGGGTAATATTCCGAGAAACACCTCAGTGGACATGGCTCTGTGCGTTCGCCGGCTTCTTTGAAAACAAATGCACATGACCAGAGAGAGAAGATGGGAGGGGGGAGAGTCACCAACGAGTTTTTACGACAGTGTTGCCAAATATCTATTCCAAAGCTGTAGGTGGAGCTCTATAGAGAAACCTGCGACCGTATATGGCTTGATATTCAAGCCTGAAGGCCGCTTGCTACCTTCCACTCTCCGTATATTGCTTTCTCAAACTCTGTTCGCTACGGGAAACCACAAACTTCGAGCTAACAAGCTAAACACTGAAAATTTTAAGAATATTTGGATCGTGCAACAAGGCATGCCTGCTTGGTTCTTTCGGGGAATGATTGTAAGGCTTTACAAAGAATATGTTTACGGCATTTACTATCTTATCTGGGACCGATTGGTGGGGAATGCTGTGAAAGAAGTAGCCTTACACATGGCGATACACTGGTAAGAGCAAATTATGTTTTACCATTAATTTAAATGGCTCACGTTAGTGTATTGTGTGAACAGTTAGCTTCATTTAATATTGTATGTGCCGTTTTCTTTTGCGGGGTGTAAATGTTCCACCATGACAAGCCAGAGCCACCGAAACTGCGTCCAGAGCTTAGCACCACCCAAGAAGATTGTGATTGGTTTAAAGAAATGCAAACAACTGTTTTTTGTTTCTCTCCGATCCCAGAATAGAATCTGTGTGGAGTGGCCAGACCTTACTCCACAGCGCTGTGGAGATAGGTCTGGCAATGCAAGACTACTGTGATGCATGGAGGACATCTAATGCAGTTTTGCATTCACCCTTTAATCTATTCTTCTGGCTGTCTATTCCATTTGTCTTCAAAATAGAACAGTATAAAGCCCTATCTACTTAAGTGGTTTGATGCTGTTTTATGTTTATGCTCATTGTTATATGGCAACAACACCTTATTTGGCACCTGACCAGACTGTGACAGTCCATAAAAAGTAATAGAAAATACTATTTGGCACAGGTCTCTGCCTTTCCCAACACCTCTCCATCACCTCACCCTTACATTCCACCTCCCCCTGTCTCTGAGTTAGGTTTGGCATAATGCAACTTATTGTTTCTTTCCAATTTACCAAAAGACATTTAGTGACAGCTTTACTCATTTATATTGCTAGAAAACTTATTGTAGAAACCACATGATTACACTGGAAAAAGTCCCAACGATGAATTTTAATGAATAACCAAAGCCCATATGAAAAATAATGTCAGGTGAATAGATAAAATGCAGCACCCTACAAGCATCCTTTACCCAGTGATGTTAGGTTACACCAACATTTGATTAATCTTGATAGCAAGCTGGGTGCTTCTTATTGTTAAATATGGGATGAGTGGGATCACCAAACCAAATACAAAATCTGCCATACATAACACATCAAAAGTCCATATTTTTGTTGAAAAAAACTTAGCCCAGAAAAGACTAATTGTGGATACATCGACATATAACACTGCGGGATCTGAAATTTAGCCATTGAGGGTAAACATACCAAAGCACCAACTCATTCCTGTTGGGTATTGCCAGTACTGCATATTCTACAAATGAGTGTCATAGTCAAGGTACAGGGAGAGATAACGGTGGGAGGGGAATGAAAAGCATCCCTGGTTTAGATATCCAGAAAGCTAAATTTTGACCCTTAAATGCCTCTATGGAGCACAGCCTTGATAGATAACATTTTATCAGGTTGACATTGAACAGACCACAGTCAGACATGGTATAAATCTCATTATGTGATTAGCCTTGTCATAGTAGCCTACACGTGGGCCAGCTCTAACTACATCTGCAGACCTTCTTAATCCTTAACAATGTTGTTTTTCTTAGTTTGGAGCAGAAGATCATACACACAAGAGCAGCCATTTTCCCCTGTTGCCATGGGAACGTTATGAAGTGACGTGATTACGCCTAGTGAGAACAGGGTGTTGGGGGAATCACTTTTTTTCTCTTTTTCATCAAACCGCAGTTTTTGCAAGTTCCCACAATTTCATCGCATAAAATTGCATAAATATCCCGCATATTCCATCACATTTTTTTAAGATAATGTGCTGCGTAATCAAGGATTTTTGCCCGCAACAATCACAAAAAAACTCAAAAGTGAGAAAATGACAACTTTTTCTGTGCTTTGATGATAGGAAACTATACAGCAAAAACAATCGGTACAGGGTGGCCTGATTAGTTTTGAGAATGCCCTTGTTTGAACAAAAAAATGGCACATAAAACACTTACTTGAAACCCCTTAACAATGTTTTTCTGTAGTCAAATAAAACTTCCCTTGGAATATGAGAGTATTCTGTAGTCTGGGTGCAATATCCAAGAAATGTCCAAACATTTCTCTCTTAAACATTCAATTTAGTCAAGTATTTTTTTTTCTCACCCTAAATGTTTTGGTAAGAGGTATCATGTGATTTTTCCTCCATACAAGGATCCATAAGTGAAGACAATATGCAGATCCACCATCAAAAAAGTGTCTAAGAGAAAGAGAGTGTACTTTGAGTTCATTGGTCAGTATGCCCAGGTGTCATTTTATTGGCCTCAGCTGCATGGAGGACGGATGAATTGCAGAAACACACACTCGTGAACAAACAGAAATATTGATTTATATACAGTATGTATGTATGTATGTATGTATGTATGTATGTATGTCTGTGTATATATATATATATATATATATATATATATATATATATATATATATATATATATATATATTACGGCCAAGAAAAGCGTAGGTGTGCAAGACAACATACAGTTTCACATTCAATACAATAGGCTGCATAAAGTGCAGAATTAAGTGAACATAGTTCAATGTGACAGAGGGAGAAAGCACAAACTATTAGTAGAAGTAGAAACAAAAGATTGACTCTTCAAGACTGAGTGAGTGAGTGAGTTTTAAAGAGAGAGAAGGATGATAAAGAGAAGTGGTGATCAACAGATCTAAGGAACGACTGCTCTCTGGCCTTTGAAAATTATGGAAACAGAAATGTTCCACTATGTCAGTTGTGCCTTGCTGCTAACAGCCCCATTGCTGCAACAACATATTGTATGAAGTAGAGGGGAAAAACCATACCATCTGCTCAGGACATTCCTAATCATTGGCAGACCTTCCTTTTATTGGCCGAATTCCTTGTAGGAACTGCTGATTTGTAAAATTGTGAACCCTTTCTCTCCAGCCTCAGCTATCCTGTCGTGTGTAATGTAAAGGACATGTTTGTATGTATACAGTACGTGTGAGTGTAAATGCTTTGTGTGCTACTAAGTCCTAATTAATTGTGGTGTTTCAGATGGAATTGCTGGACAAATTCCCGGTGGAAGGAGGCCAGAAAGACCCTAAGCGCAGGATCATTCCATTTCTACCAGGTAATAGTCAAACACAGTTTCCCCCAAGGCCCTTTCACACACGTGCATAGCACGCACACAACTGTGGCTTGTTTGGAGTAAACAGAGGAAGAACTATTTGGATATTAAATCAAGAAAAATGCCAAACATTCCAGCTTTTAAAATTTGAGGATTTGCTGTTTTCTCCTATTTATATCAGTACTTTTGCGGTTTTGGACTGTTAGTTGGACAAAGATTAAGAGATTCATAACTAATCTAGATAACGTATAATGGAAATAATTGTTTGTGGCAGCAGTACTTATGATAACATGTTGCCAAAATAGGCCCATGACAATACTCAAAGAACAGTGTACTCTGAAATCACTCTGTATTTCCCCCTCGCTGTATTGTTGTGCCTTTTCCTCATTCTTGCTCCCTTTAACTTGTCCATCGCACACACATGCACACATTTGCTTAATATGTGAAAAACAATGACTCACTAATAGGCTTAGAATGAACCAGAGAGAAGCAGAATATTTTGCACACAAAAGAACCAACCAGGACAATCTGCTGCAACCATAATTGGTCATAATCTCACTGTTTTGCGAATCAGGAACTCTTTAAACATTCAGCTGACTCAGCTGATCTCTAACCACATAGCCCATAGACATACTAGACAAGTGAATAGAGTAGTGTTAGAGCCTTTGGGTGAAACATTAAATATCTGCCATTTTCACATAAGAACACTATACCTGTGATCATGAAACTAAATGGTTACAATGCATAACATTCATTATGAGCCGTTTTCTTAGCTTAGCTGCACCTTTGTCCTGGCTGAATCCTCATCTTGTGTAAAACCTGACAGGCCAAAATAATGGTTTCTTCTGTTTAGTTTCCATTACTCTATTACAGGTACAAGAGGCAATTATGTGTTTTTCTTTTTTTTAAATAAGGGCTTTTGGTGTGCACAAGCAACTTTTGAAATAGTTTGAGATTTAGATCCTGCTGAAAGTAATCCTTTATGAGATTTTGGAAGAAAGCCTCACCCAAAGACCCCACCCACATCTCCCCTACCAGGCGAGTGGGGGATAGGATTTTTTCTTTTTTGTGGCCATGCAGGTCTGGAACTCATTGAAAGAAAACACCCACACACACACACACACACACACAGTTCAGTGAACTCTAAGTAGGAGGAGGGGAAGAGGAAATAGAGATAGAAAAACACTGCTTTTCATAACATCCCTTGCTATCCCCTTATACAGTCAGACAAAGCACTGATGGACACTATTATAAGTTATCATTTACATTAAACTTTGTCTACTTCTGTCCTGCTTTTACCTTTTTAGACCGTGAAATTCTAGATTTTCTCCAAAGTTTCTGTCTACTTCCATTGAAGCTCTGAGTTATTGGTAGAGGCTTTCCCCCCAAAAAGGCACCAAATACCCAACTGCTCTTTTGGAGCTGCTCAGACATCAAAAGTTGAAAACTTTACATGGCACCCTCTAGGAATACCACTGTGAACTGTTTGCTTTTGTTGAAACATATACTGACAAACATTATTTACGCCCAGAGGCACATACATTTTTTTTTAGTTTAAGAACTAGATCCGAGATCAGGTCGTACAGCTCTCTTGAGATGGATCTCAAGCCAACATTTGCCTGATTTGCTAAATAGTTTTCCGGACAGCCAAGAAAATCCTTTACTTACTTACAAGGGACGGAAGTGGTTATTCCCTTCTCGGTTTGGTTTGTTCAAAGCCCTGAGCTGTTTTTACTCCTTTGGTATCTCCACATCAGCAAAGTGGCTTGTCTGCATGTGTGGATAGTGCAGAATGTCTGCTGCGTTTAGTGCCGGGTGTACACACCAAAAACTACGTTGCTCCATTTTCATCCATTACACTGAAAAAAACAAAAACATATCAAGATAACCTTTAATCATTTACCTCTAAGGGGAAGTAAAACATAAAAAAAAAAAATTTAAACTTGACTTAAACACATAACTTATTATTGTTTTCATACAGAAGGTCGAGTCTTTTGTTATCTCAAGATTGCATGATATGTCCAGAGTATCTTATCAGAGGCCATTTGTAATCGGAATACCTCTCATGGTGCTAAACTCCTTTGATAGGTTCATACATGACATTTAGATAAAAGTGATAGATTTGATTATTGATTGATTATTAATTTACCCAAGAGCCCTGAGCGATGCTCTTTAAGGCAGTGTCAGCAGGTCAGCCTTTGAAAAAGAGCTGATACCAATTATCTAAAGTTGGGGTTGAGTCAAAACCCAAGATGGAATGTGGGTCTGTATTTTTTTAGGGCCCCTGCATGATAAAAGAGGTTATATTCTTTCATGAACTGATCCCACAAGTATACTATGAATTTCAAGTATACTATGAATTTCCTCTTAATTAAAGATCTATGGTACAGACTTTTTTCAGCTGCTCTTGTTTGGCTGGGGATCTCTCTGCCTGCCACAGTATGGGGCACAGTAGGTTGGTCAGGTCAGATATGTTTCTGTGGATCTGAATAACACATTCCCCAGTCGGACCTCGATGGAAGGCAGAAAATAACCGAACGGTTACAATGACCCAGTTGCTTATGCCTCATCCATATCACGTTTATCTCCTGTCTGCAGGGTAACGCAATCACTGCTCTTGTCTACTCGAATGTGGTGTACCAGTAGCAGGCTTGTCTTTTACAGCAGCTTATGGAGTTGTGTCTGCCCTTAGTCAGCAACTTGCCTAAGAACACAGTAATTACAACACACACACACACACACACACACACACACACACACAGCTCATTCTTGGAAACTCCACACATGCCTTGTTGTAATGCTATGCAGAGCCTTTTGGGGAACTTGAGACAAGTTATTTCTTATAACAACTTTTGAGTCACGCTTCAACTGCTATACTAGCAAGTTAGTCAAATGTAATGTTTTGTAACAGCAAGCCTCAAGTCATGTCTCAGGACTACCCCCCCCCCAAGTCTCAAGTGAAGTATTTAGGAAATCAAGTATCAGAGCAGCAAAGACAATATAGGTCCTCAGTTTCGTGACTACAGATCATGTTTTAAGTCCACAGTTTTGGTGTTATGTAAAGGTTTTAGCTGCATAAAATTCCTCTGAATAGCCAATATTGGGTGAATAAACAGCGGGAATTCATGTGTGGTGAATCCACTGATTAAGAAGTGAGTGCTGAGAACAGCTTTTTATATGTAAGGTGTGTAACAAAGACCCTCTCTGTGTTCCCATCTCTGTCTGTCTCTTCTCTCCATCTAAGTCCCTCACTCTCCCCAGGAAACAAAAGTTGGTTCCCTTGGTCACTGCTTGCTCTGAGATTTTCCATAAAATTTACGCGACCTCAGCCATGGCTCCAAGGCAGCAGCTTTCCTTTTCCCTCCCTCATCCCTCCCCAAACAAGCCCTTTTCTCTGCTGCACCCATGAGCTGCCCTGCATACAGAGTGGGCAGTGTTGAGGCAATGCTTCCCTCCTGACCCCTGAGAGCTTTGGAAAGCTGTCAAGAAAGCTTTCAGTCTGAGGAGTAACGAGGGGAGAAGAAGAAGAATGAGACAGTTCAAGAGAGATGAGAAGTACTGTAGGCGTTGAGGGGTGGACTTACAAATCTTCTTTTAGTTTTCATGAGCTGTCCAGACTTTGTGTCCTTTCGGTTGCTCTGGCAAGATGTTACAGTACCAACACCTTAGTTATCTGGAATGTCTTTTCTAATTCTTTATCTAGTTAATCTATTTTTTAATAGTCTCCCTTGCGTAGTATTAAACCGTTCTCTGTACAAATGCAGTAAGAATTTAGGCTGGCTAGACCATGCAGACCATGTTGTCAAGAACATAATAGTCTACATCCATGCTAGCGGCTCTGGGGAGGCTGTAATACTTGTCATGTACCACATTGTAAAGTGGATAAATGTTGAGGTCCACTGTTTCTTTTGGATCCTTAGTGTGAGTGTTAAAGTGTAGACATTGGCCAGTGGGTAGTGGCAGAGCAAAGGCTGTGAGCAGTCCATCCAATAATTGTCGACATTTCTCAAATGCACACAAAAATTTCAACCTGCTAACGGTGCTAAATGAAGGGGCAGTGAATCACTCAAGTCATTATGACACATTGTCTAGGAACCATAAATATCTGTACCAAATGTCATGTCAATCCAAGTAGATGTCAGGATATTTCACTGTATAAGTGGAAACGTTGACCTAACCGATAAACAAAGTCATTAGGAGCCATAGTCTGGGGACATTGAATACCTGTACCAAGTTTCATGACAATCCATATAATAGTTGTCCACTCAAATTAAAAATGGTCAACCTCATGGTGGCGCAAGTGGAAAAGTCAGGGGTTCACATACTGTAAGTTGGTAGGATTCATCCTCAAGGGACTATGATGGTCTGTGCTAAATCCATCCAATAGCTGTAGAGATATTTACTGGGAAAAAATAGAAGTTCCTAAACAAAAGCCACAAGAACAAGAGCTACAGGAACACCCAGGGCCAGATGTACTAACGCTTTTGCGCCCACTTCAGGCGTATTTGTGTCGCAACGTGCGCGTAAAATCATGGCGAGGTATGTACAAACAGGCCGCAATGATGTAAAAGCGCAAACTGCATGTCGTGGGAGCTGAAAAGGGCAAATTGCGTTTTTCGTGTCATGCATATTTATTCATGGGAGGGTCGCGGGGAAAGTGGGAGTTTACCGTAAAGAGATGGGAGGGGAAGCGTAAAGAGCGCTTAATTACGTATTCCGCGGTATGTACAAACACCGGCAGTAATAGCGCGCCTCTATTTTGCGGTGAAAATTCTCCGCCTCTTAAAAGCAGGTGTAAACCTGGAAGCGGGTTTCCTCACATATGCCTCCTGGTGAAATGACAGCAGTAATCCGAGCAAGACGAAGACATAGGCCAAGGAGACGAGCTGAAAGGAGTTTTGCCACAAGGATCACAGATTAAGCAGCCATGCAAGATTACAGTTACTGGAAGAAATCAAAGATGACATCGAATCTCCGACTCAGAGTTCACATTCCAGCAGTTGTTAAACTCCTCGCTACATTACAAATATTGGCATCAGGATAATTTCAAACAGTCATAGCATCAGCAGTGGGAATATCGCAGTCTGCACTCAGCCGTATCATAGCACAAGTACTTACAGTTTACGCTATAGTGGGCGGAGAAAGGCGCTAATTACGGATGACCTGCAGGTTTTTGTAAATATGGCGTAAACTACGGTATCATTGCGTTCGCTATCTGCGGGTGAGCCATGGCGCTGATAACGCTACGTTCGCAAATGTACGTACATCTGGCCCCCAGTATTTTGAAGATCTGACTTTCCTCACAAAATCGACCCACCTATTCATAGCAACCAGCATTGATCCACAAACCAATCAGGTTATTTAACTCACTGACAGCATAACAGTCTGGTTCTTTGATATTGTAGTAAGCTGCGCTCAACAAATATTAGGTATGTAAGTAAGTGTATGAATATGATTTCTTGTGGCTTTTGCCTTTGTTTTTTGTCACACACCTGAGCCAACTAGTAGGTTGCAGTCAGTTGGGTGGTTGGCTAAAGTAAAGAGGTGGGGTTTTTGAAAGTTTGGTGTTTTGGTTTTTGTGTAAAATGTGTGTGTTCTGAGTACTTTTGAGGAAGTCGCCGCACATCCATTCACTCAGCAGTCTAAACTCATTGCACATTCTCTCTTTTTATCTTTATTTAGTCTTTCCCTTCATGTGTCTTCTTTAGTCTTGATTCACAAGCAGTAAATCAAGGGTACAAATATTCTGATATATATTCAAATATTGATGATCCCAGTCTCTGTGTTCCCGTTTTTCCTCATTCACTTTAGGGCTGTGCAATTAATTGAAATATAATTGTGATTATGATTTCGGCTCCCAATTATCACAAAAACAGAATAATTGAGAAAAGCAATTATTTTGCTCATTACGTTTTGCAAGTAAACTCTTATTTTCTCTTGTGTTCTGAATGAAAAAGATACAGTTTAAGTAGGAAAAGTATTAAGACAAATTTCACAGTTGTGTGTTTTTTACTGTTGATTTATTTAACTTTTCCCACTGTTTTTTAAGTTCAATAATTGCAACATCGTAATCGTGTTAAATTATCGTCATTTCAATATTGACCGAAATAATCGTGATTATATTTTTTTCTATAATTGAGCAGCCCTAATTCATTTACTCACACACACAAACAAAACAAGCATTTGTGGTTTGAACTGGGTCAAGGAAGCACAAAGGCGTTTTAGTAACATGGGTGAAACGGTGAAGATGAATGCAGATAGATTCATGTTTCAGCAAGTCTGCTTTAAGTATTCTCAAAATGAATACTGTAACCCCTTGATGGAGGTAATACAGTAACTTCTCAAAACATTTCCCTTTTTGTGTTCAGGGTCTTGTTACAGACTTGACTTCCTGCCCAGTGTATACGTTTGCATTAGAGCTGTCTCAGTGAATTTATTGGAGGAACAGCTCACACAGGGAGAAAATAGATGCTGGCTCTGAAATTTCTTGCATAATGTTAAGCTAGAAGAGTGTTTTTAAAAGGCCTATTTGTAGCCATTTCTTGTTGTGTTATGGCGACCCCGCTCGTCTGTGCCTGCGGTTATTTGGGCCTGGAGATAAGAGCAGGGGAATAGCATTTAAGCTGTCATGCTCACACCATTTGCTTTCCCAAAATCATTTATTCATGACTTGGAAAGGCCAGCTATTCACCTAGCTCCTTACCCACCTCATTGTGCTGTCAGTGTTATTGATGACAGGACTGTATTGTGTCTGCATGCTAATTCACTAACCATGTTTTGTGAAAGCCACTGTTTTGTTATTGTCCTTAGTGGATTCCTAACTGTTTAAAGTTGCTCTTGACAAGAGCATCATGCAAAATCCAAAATATCATTTGATAATATTATTTTTATTTATGTTACAGACAAATACATGCTAATTGTAAAGAATAATGACATAAGACTATGTTGTTTTTTGCTGTGGAATACCGGTAGCAACACTGATATTGGATTATAAATGTGGCTTTTCTAAATCCTAAAGTTTTTTTGCTTTTGTTACAGGAAAGATCCTGTTTAGGAGGAGCCATATAAGAGATGTGGCCATGAAAAGGCTAAGGCCCATCAACGAGTACTGCAGGGTGAGTATATTAACCAATTGTTGACTTTAACCTAGACATCTGGGATGGTCATATCACGAGTATCCAACACGTAGTGTCATCTTATTCATGAATATACAGTATTTGTGAATATATGAGAAAGACCAGTCGCAGTTTATTTCAGCACATTCAGGATTACACTGAGCAACCTGACCATCTGATTTCAGTAGAGATGTTCTATTGTTTAATACATGTCTTGGATTCCAACTTTTGGGACTTTGAAATCACAAAATCACAAACCCTTACCTTCGTTTGTCAGATATTCCAATTCAAATCCATTGGTATATTCATTAAAGTTAAGCTCATAGCCACACTGCAAGATTTGCATAACAATCACATGTATAGGATTTAGGGCTGTCAATTAATTAAAATTGTGATTAATCACATCAGTATCCTCACGATTAATCGCAAATTAATCGCACATTTTTTTATCTGTTCTAAATGTACTTTAAAATGGATATCTTTTCAAGTTTTTTTTTATTGCTCAAGTGGTATTTGAGACCTACTTCTCCATTGGTTACTCAATTCACATTAACAGTACTGTACGTGCAAACAACTTTAGTCTTGTGGAGAGAACCACGTGGAAGGGCTTTGAAACTCAACTTGCCATTCATAACGTCCACAACATTACTGCTGCAGCTTCCTGATTTCCCAAACTATGGAGCGAAATCCCAGAACATGCGTGTATAAATCGTGCGTTTAAAAAATAGTAGCATTAAAAGGAATTTGCATTACCTTGTTATTAACACATTCATTTTGACAGCCCTAAAATTATTACATTGTCCCAAGAACTGCTGTATGACTAATGCCATTACCCTTGCCTTGAACTCTGTAGTGTGTGCCATGCTAATCTCCTTGGAACAAGCCTTTGTGACAGCAGGCGTCCACACTGCCGAGGTGTCCTAAAAGCTCCACAGGTGCTCTGTAGCTGACCCTGAACTCCCCGCTAAAGGAGATGAACTAAAGGAAAATTTCTCCCAAGGGATCGATAGTGTATGGGCAAACCGTGTAGCAAAATGTGAATAAGATGTCCTTGTACCTTCTGAATGTACAGTAAACCCTCATGATCCCTCTGGACAATATATTTATAAATGTACTTTATATGTTTATGCTGTTTGTCAGGGATAGAGGAAAGACATGATGAACTCCACTTTTATAGTGTATTGTAATGTGTTAGGGGTGTCTGTTTTATCATTTACAATACTGTAGCTCTTTCCAACAGTTGAAACAGAGATCATGTAAAACACATGTGCATTATCCAGCCCATAACATGGCTTTTTAACCAAAGAGATTATCACTTGGCCTCACGAGAAACAAAATGCAACTGTACATTGTCCAGCTCCACTGTAGCAGAACTACAACCATAAAACTGCCAATAGCTTGCAACAAATTGCTACAATGTGACAGAAATGTAACCACAGCAACCTAAATGAATACACTAGGATTGATGTTCAGCTTCCTAGCAACAAGACAAAGTTGTATGCCCTTGAAATAAATTAAAAGCAATCATTTTAAAATTTCCATTTTTTTTTAAAAATTAGGTTGCCAACTGTTTGTCTGCAGTAACTAAGGAGTGAGGGTGCTTATCCACCCGGGGTCATTACTGTTTTATGATCAGACATCTCCAAAAGCACATCTTGGCCACAAAGTCACATGATTGAGGTGTGAAACAGTTGCTCTGGTATTCAGGGAGGATGAGCTGTTGCATGCCATGTTGTTGTGGTAACTATCAGCAGAGAGTTGTGCCAAAGGTGAAGAGCTTGTGGTGCTGAGCTTGCTCCAGTCAGCACATCCACAACCCATAGGTTGTGTTTTTGTTAGATTTTACAGGCTTGCCTTAGGGCCTCCAAACCATACACACCTCTGTCTGTTTGTCTAAGAGAGGAAATTTGAGGTTGTTTTTACAAGTTGGTTCTGACTTTGCTCTTACTCATGCCTTTGTGTATTTTCAACTGTATTATCTTCTCCATAAATAGCCTCATTAACTGTACAAATCAGTTGTACAGTGAATCATCAGTTTTTGAATAGAAAATAACAATTCACAAGACCTTAGAGTGAAGAGAAGGAGAAGAATAGTACGAATATAATATATATAAGAATATGATAAAAAAAAATGTTGAGGACTGGAGGGGCTGGTGAAAATACAGCTCTACTCCATCAAGTGTCGTCTGGGGTTAAAGGAATGTACAGCTGGTGTAGGCAACATCTTTAAACACTTCTGTGAAAAATAAGAGTTTGGGGGAGGAATGGGCGAAGTTGCTGGTTCGTGTCTATGGGTGTGGATGTTAATGGAAATAGCTGAGAAACCTGTACCTTTACACTGGTGTTGCCGTAGTCAAAGTTCTGATTGTGGAAAAAGTTATAAAGATTCTATTTGCATTGCATTTTGAAGAATGTTTAGTTTTGGAGTTGAATGATCTTGATTTGACATCCACATTTTGTCTAAATTATTTAGGGTTTAAGGCTGAGTGATGGTGATATTTTTCACATCATGATTTTAATGAATAGTAAAAAAAGATTTTTAAAAATAGATCAAGATTCATGAGTCTTGAACCAAGAATCTGCCGAGTGAAACATTGTGACCAACAGTGTGCAGGATTTCTGATTACTTCTCAATTTGTGGACAGAAGCACCTGTCTTTAAGATGTTATGGTGTGCAAAAAACGTTGAGGTACTCTGTCCTGAAATATTACTTTATCAGAGTATGTGAGAGAATTATTTCAGGTGGAAAATTAATGTCATCCTGTCACCCTGAGTTTTAATCCAGCAGTGGGAAGTCACAACTCGCCAGCCTTTGAGCCAAATGCTATCTCACACATCTAACCCATCTCACAACCGTGTCTGTCACAGGTGATAACATTCAGCCCTATGGCAGGTCGGTTCTCGTAATGCATTGTTAGCAGTACATTCTGGGTATTTCAGTAACTTTTGAAACAAATCTGAACTTGACTGTAAGCAAAGAAATGGCATTTTCATCCACCCCACATGCACCCAGGATGACAAGGTGAAACTTCATGTTTTTCTTAGGGAAGAGCCGAGTCAGCGCTTCTGGTGTACAGCTGAGGCTTTAACCTGACTCATATGGAATTCCCCCCAGTTGTAAAGTCTTATGTTTTTTTATTCAAGTCAGGAAACGCTGTCTGAGAAAAGAAAGAAGGAAAAAAAAAACATGGAATCAGGGATTGTTTGCATAAACCAAGAGTAAGACTGCTGAGCTACGGTTAACTAGCAAGGTCAAAAAGGTTGATAAAATGCATCACGTGAAAAAGTTTTAAAAATAATTAAACTTTCTCTTTTTTTGTGGGTTTAAATAAAAATATAACACTGTAAAGCTCCGTTGTTGGTGTGTGTCGAGATTGAGGATACTCATATGCTGTATTTGCTTACATATGAAAAGTTATTGTGCATACAGTCCCAATGTACTGTACCTTATGGAAGTGCACAAGTAGCTCTCTCATTTCCATTACCCATTTTTCCTTGGAGAAAACAGACATGCGCACACACCCACATGCAGGCACACACAATTACCTTAATGCTGCCTGCTGTAAAGAACACCCATAAAGTCCATTTGCTGTAATGTACCCTAAGCCTCCCTCCCGTCTCTCTGGGGAGAATTGTAATGAGTGGACAGGCCACAGGCTGACACGAGGAGAGGAATAAATCTGAGGAGAGTAGCCTGTTCAGAGTGAACTCTGACCTCAGGCATAGTGCAGCATTCTGGGCTGCAGGACTAGAGATTTTGGGGGGGGGGGCTTGAGGTCACCAGTAAAAAAAAAAAAACTCTCAACTTGGCTACTTAGCTTCGGAGTCTCTTGTAAAAAAGAAGATTTTGAGGTCATGGCGCATAATAATCTAGTAATATTGTATGAACCATGAATCAACAAACAGCACACTCTTTGTGACTTTGCAGCTAATGGAAAACACTAGTTATGGTTTGTCCATGGCAGTAGTCCCACTCCTTTCCTTCAACACAAACTGTTGGCATTGACTTATGTTCATAAGTATGACAAGGCAAATGTGGCACATGGGACAAGGGCACCTTGGGTGGGTCTTTGGCTCTGTCAGCCCTGACGTTATATTAGTATGTGTCAGAGAGTGCGAGACGTAGACAGAGACTCTGCTCCCTTTTTAAAGGACAGCACTGAAACACTTAGGAGTATTATAATCAGAGGTATAGGCCTGCAGAGGAAGCTTGATGGATAGCATTGAGCTTTGCCTGCCAGCGAAAGGAGAAGTATAAGCACAGCTCCCTTAGCTGTAAGAGAAATAGTCATCATGGGGTCGGTTGTGACAGTTATTCTGTCTTCTGGTTTGGGGCATTGAAGCTGTTGGGGTGATTATCTGTTTCACTGTTGCCCTTTAGTGGTTTGGTTGTAAGAGAGTGAAAGAGTAGGAGAATCAGATAAAAGACAGACTAAGGAGAGAACCAAAAAGAAAAGGCTAGAAACAGAGACTATGCAATAACATGACCAGACGTGTGCAAGAGAGAGATCACACCAATAGAGAAAACTGAATGTGGCTGTTTGTCCTTCATCTCTAGCCTCGCTGTCAGGGCCCATCTCTCTACCGCTAGTGATCCTCCACAGAGGCATATGATGAGAGAGGAAGGCAGGCGAGACAGATCAATGAACTGAAACCAGAGAAGAACCAGCTGGTGTGATTGAAAAAGGCTGCAAAAAGACAACTGAAAATTACTAGTTTTACTTATTATTGGTGCACTTTTATTCTGAAATTGTTTATATAGGCCACACCTACAAAATGTGCAATTAAAAAAAAAGGTTTAGGTCATCCAAATATATGTCATGTATCAAATATGGAGAGGATTGGATTAAATGCACAGTGCTGAAACAAGAATATTTGTTGAGGCAGAAATGGCTGAGGCATATAGTGAAGTTTTGCCTTTTGCTCTGTACTGTATTTATTTTTTTTTACTTTAATGCATCACTGTTTTATGAGATAAGAGCATGAAAGCAAAATGTTTATTAAATGGTTACTAACTGTCAAAGAAACAAAAAAAATATAATCTTCCTGTGAAGACGAGACATTTTTTAAATGTATAACTTCCATTTCTGTGAAGATTGTACAGAGGTACTTGTGGTGACAGACCGGTATATTTGTTTGAAAGACTTATGACAAATGAATAGTAGACAAAACAAGTTGCTCGATGCCTTTTGTACACTGTATCATGTGTCCCTCGTCTAATGCCCTTAAATACTGTTTGTAGTAATCACTTGCTCTGTGACTTTATGGAGGCCAGTCACCAAATTAACACTATATTTAACCCCTGGTTGGGGTACTGAAGAGTATGTGATTACCTAAGTCTCTTGCTATCTTTTGTGCCTGCAGGCCCTCATTCAGCTGCCAGTCTACATCTCCCAGTGCGAGGAGGTACGAGTGTTTTTTGAGACCAGACCTGAAGACCTTAACCCACCCAAGGAGTAAGTCTCTTTCAGTAGTAATTTGTTTCTTTGTCCTGCCCTTTATCCAGCGCTCGGTTGCGCGTTTGTCTTGTTTTTTTTTGGCCATTTCAGACTTTTGTTTAACGATGTATCTTCTCCAAGTGATGAATTAGAAGTAACCCCGGTTTGTTTGCAGTATTTTCGCTTGGGATACTCAGTAAATCAAAAGTTTGTCAAAAGGTTTGTCAGAGACATGTGTCTACGTCTGGCATCTGGTGGCCATCTTCAGTAAGTACCACACGTGGGCACACACATAAACACACACATCTCCTCTACTATTAGAAACCCTCAGGCTCACATACAATGGAAAACACCCATCATTGTTTCCCTGGCTGATGTCATGTCACGTCATGCCAGCATTTATTCTCAGCCTGCTGGTAATGAGCAATTATTACATCCTCTAATGGATGTGATTTCATACTATTGCACTACTTCCTGTTTGATTTTTTTCAAGCAGAAACAAACTTAATGGGTCCTTTTTTAAAATGCTGAGTTAGCATTTAAGCATGTAGCTGCAGCTCAGTTCAGCCACCCGGCTCGAGACAGCTGAGGCTGCATGGTTGCTGTGAAGGCGTGCAGACCTGCTCTGTTGTCTCTTGTAAATCTCACTCAACACATTAGCGTCATGTCCAGCGCTGACAGTTACTATGTGCCAAAACTAAAACATCAGTGGGCAATGAATGCCAGCGTCCAACACACACAAGCCATGTTGACATGCACATAACTTCACACATGGGCCTCAGTTGCAAATGTTGTGTTAGTAAGGTTACCAGCACAGGGCAGCGGGGTTACGGGGGGGCTGGTTTCATAGAGACCATAATGCCGGGTTCACATTTTGACCCTGGAGATGGTTTTTACACCAACAGCTGTCTGCTCAGTTATTAGTTTTAACCTCTCTGTCATCACATACTCATGTGTGGCACCGGGCGTTGAGACGTTGCCTCAGTCAGCAGGAAATTGAGTTAATAAGTCCTGTGATATACGCTGGGATTGCATGTAGGGCCAGAAGTAGCTGGTGCGTAAAGAGAGTGGGGGTTTTCAATTTGCAAGACTTGAAAATCTGGGTCATTGAAGTGAGAGACTATCCCTGCGTCCAACTCCCTTACCTAATACTATACTATACAATACATTACATATACATTACCACCACTAAGGTGCCCTTGAGCAAGGCCCTTAACCCCAACCACTCCAGTGGAGCTGCTCAGTGGCCAGCAGATCAGACTGTGGTTGTACTGGGCAGCTTCCAGGTATGAATGTGGAACTGTGTGAATGTGAAAGGTGACAGGTCGTCGTCGTTGCAAATGAGAATTTGTTCTCAATCGACTTACCTGGATAAATAAAGGTTTCTCTTACAAAGAATCATGCAAAAGCACCACTTTAAATGTTGTGTTTACCATAAATGTGCTCATAAGTTTCTTGGAAATAAATCATTCAGCATGAGTCTGAGTCATCTTAGTCGACTAAGACCAAAATTACCGAATACTCGACTAATCGACTTAGAAGGGGCAAAACCACATTAAAAAAATCTAGTGACTACAGTCATATAATAATATACCAGTTGTCCCCTACAGTCACCAAAATGTGGCTCCACTTTTGGATTTATTTTTAATCCTTTAGCTCATGGTGCATTTGACCCAAAAGTGTGTAGAATTTATGTGATTTCAAATTTTCTGAATGCCACAGTATGCTTTTGATACTACATAGCGAGAATTTAGCAATTCTATACATTGTGGCTTCACATTTTATTTAGATAGCGAATTACATTAAGTAATGTAATTATTAACACATCTTGTGGAAGGCGGCACGGTATTTCCATTCATATTTTTAGTAAGTAGGTAATGTCTATCAGGAGTGACACACTGAGCAAGCAGCTGGGGGTTCTTGCTCAAGGACAATTAAACAGGACACATTGCTGTTATAGGGATCGGATGTGAGATTGGTGCTTGCACCAGCCTGCCATAGTTTCATCTATAATGTGAATGGATTTAATGTCACTTTGAAGTGTGCTGTCATTTTCAGAGAGGTGGGTAACTGAGTTTGGTGTATTGCTCAGACCTTTGTCTAATTGAGTTGTTTTACATTATGGTTTGTGCTCTTACTCTTTTTATGAAGGAAACGTTTCACTCTCCAGTAGCTGTCTACCAGTTGTATGATTCCAATCAGAGGTGGTTGTCAAGGCCACTTACCTCCGTACTCCTCCTAAAACCCCAAGCATGTGTTGGAAGTGGCAGGAAGAGAGGCGGATGAATAAAGGAAAGACCTTGGTTTGTCTTCATTGAATTGGATTACTGCTTTCTGCTGGTGTAGCCTGTTGTTTGGCTGACTTACAACAGGACTGGTGTACAGACACAGCAGCCACTGTGGGAGAAGATTTATTATGACCAATAAATCTACTGCACTGCGAGGGACATCTTAGACTTTCTCCTTAAGAGCAGCAAAGTAAGAGGAGAGGAGAAGCTGGAGAGGAAAATGAGTGCTTAAATATAAAGGGGAAGTAGAGGGTCAGAGAAATTGATACAGTTGGTGAGAAGGCAAAGAGTCTGTAGAAAAAAAGGAAGTGTAACAAGGAAAGGGAAAGTATGGAAGATCATAGGGGGAGACAATAGAACTAGATGGTGGATCAAGATGGAATAAGAGCTGGATGGAAAGAATGCAGAGGAGGTCATATACAACAAGGACAGGAGGAGAAGAAGGGATGGGTTGAGGTGAAGCAAGAAAGGGTAGGGATGAAGGGAGAGGGACTATGAGAGGAGGGGTTTCATTCACCATTTGAATCAATATTATATGAGTGCCACTAGTTTACTGTATTAAGGTTTGGCTCCAGGTTTAGAACTGTATAGCTTTTATTTTAATGTGTCTGCAAGAATCGGAGTCAATACGTCACATCGCCTCTTTTCTGTAACAGCAATCCTGTAAAGTGTGTTCTCACGATTCCCCTGTAGTTATAATTTGTTTTTCTTAATGTGGCAGCCATGACTCAATCATAGCTGCCTGATGTGAATGTTCACATGAAATTAAAGTTGGGCCCATGTTTTTGTTTTTTGTATAACTAGCCTCAGAGTAACATGAAAGAAAATGTATCAATGGGTGATTTGATTTGAGACTCTAAACTAGTTACAGTCATAATACAGTCATATAATAATCATATTAGGCCAAGGATTCAGGTCAGTGGCTACGTCCGGTGCATTATATGACCCTGGTTTCATATCCGTTCAAAACAAGCAAACAAAGCTCACACATACTGTACAAACACATTCTTGCTTCATTATAATACAGATCATTGCTACTGATTTGGTTTGCCCGAACAGGGATTTCTTTTTATAGTGCATTAATGGACACGCTTATGGGTATAGATTTATAAAGACTTAAGCCTCCGCAATTAACAGCTCTGCTGATCGAACAATGCTTTATGTGGCTGAGAGCATTCATGTTGACGCAGGGAAACGGAGAGGCAGTAGTTGCCAAGGAAAATGAGGGAGATGAAGGAGGGAGTTAAGTTGACATGGAAGATGTGAGATGGAAAAAGAAAGGCGATGGAAGGCCATTAAGTTAGAGAGTTATATTGAGAAAGAGAGACAGAGTAAGAGAGTAATATTTAGACAAAGAGAGAGACAGAGTGAGTAAGAGAGTAAAAGGCTAAGCATTAGCCACCATTGACTTTCAGGGCATCTGGACATTGAATTCTGACTGCTGCTGTGGAGTGATGGTCTATTTATCCGGATAATGTCTAAAGCAGACACAGCAGATGCTGCATTGAATTTAACATAAGACAACATTTCAGAGATCAGCTATCGAGAGGCTCTTTATTCACAAAGGCCTGCATCGGAGAGAGAGGCAGAGAGACGGATCCTTTTCTCATGCGTCTGTAGCATATTAACAGATCTAACAAGGTAACAATAATGTTAGCAATTATTGTTTAAGCTTTGCTGGAGTAATCAATGTTAAGTGTTGTGCTTTGGCACCATGACACATTAAAAAATCAAATGAAACAATTCAAAATCGGATTAAATTAAAACAATTGAAAGTTTATTAAAAACGCCTAATGAGTGTTTGGCATGCAAAATTGATAACTGAAAACATCAGTAGTATCAGAGATGGTACTGGTAGCAATAGCAGTAGTATAATGTAGTAAATGCATACATTTAAAAACCAAAACATTTTCTTTCTTTAAAAGGGCCATTCATCCTGCAACGTAATGTTAAAAGATACAGAATCACTGAAAGTAAGGAGTCTGATTCAATAATTAGGGCCGCTTATCTTTTTTCAAGTTGTTAGACGTGACACCCATCAGATGATGTGAATTTTTATGCATATTGATAATAGGAGTTTTAAGTCAGGAATATCTCTTCAGCTCTGCAAACTGATTTGGTGTTTCCTGGAAGTAATGTGAAGATTTCCTCTTTTTAACAGGGAACCCATTGGAAAGAAGAAATCAGGTAAGACAAGGCTTTATTTGTGTATTTGAAATGAAAATGGGGTTAAATGGGCTCGAAAGTTGGTGTGTTGGGGTGGGGGAATCAGAATCAGTTTTACTGCTTTTAATAATAATAATAATAATAATAATAATAATAATAATAATAACTTTATTTGTATAGCACCTTTACAAACAGGTATTACAAAGTGCTTTTACTGAGAAAGCAAGGCAAAAGCAGGATATCCAGAGGTCAATAAAACAACAGAGAGCTAAACAGTGGGGCCAGACAATAGCAAGGCAACATTTTGGTAAATAAAAACAAGAAGACAAAAGATGCAAAACATAGTAGTGAGAAGACTTTATGGGACTCCACTTTCTATGACTTCTTTTTAGAATACAAGTCTTCTGCAATTCATCTGTACTATATAATATGACATTATCGCCATCTAGTGGCCACAGAGTTTAACACAGGTTAAAAAAAAAACAGCCTGAGGAGTTTATTTTCATGAACAAAGACGCATTCTGTCTATACTCAGATGTTTTCCTGGAGTTGACTGTTATAGACACCACCTTTGCCATTGTGTGACTGTTTCTTTTTATATTCTCTCTCTTCTCTCCATTCATCTAATATTCTTAAGTTGCATCCATGTCATCCAATTTTTTTCAGGTTTCTTTTTCATTCATTTTCCTTTCCATTAGGGATTGTGGAGAGAGCGACTACTTTCCTAAAGCGAGGTAGTAAACACTTGGTTGTGATGCTGTGTGTGTGACCCAGCGGGTTACTAATGGCCTGCCCCCCCCTCTCCTCCCCTGGCCTGGGCAGGTGGGATGTGGCTCTGTTGAAGGCATGGGGCTTGAATTGTTTTGTAAAGGAAGCATACTATATACAGTAGTTGGAGATCTGCAGACCCTGTGTGGCTCATGTATTGGTTGTATTTAGGTATGTTGCATCGGGACACAGTAGAAAATAATGGCATTTTCACTGTGCGCCTAAATGAGAGGGATTTACCGTGTATTGTTGCAATTCAGCATCAGGCAAAATCAGGGAGATCGAGGTCATGTGAAATAGTCTTCAGTGCAAAGCCCTATAGGCAAAAGTGTTGTCACGGACTTAGATGTACATAGTTGAAACTAAAGAGCCATTTTGTTTATTAGGAAAGTGAACTAGTTATTCAAAAGTGAACCTGAGTAACTTGGGTTAGTTTGTTAGTCCAGCCAATCTTCCAAGTTCAGACTCGCCTCAGTAAACTGGCGCATCCATCTGCTTTTAGCTACAATTATTTTCATCACATAAGTTTCATCCCATTTGTCAATTCAAATGCATATATACATTTTGTTAATATTTGAGCTAACTGTGGTTGTGGTTGTGCTTACTCAACCTGAAATTGCAATACTAATCTTAAAATTTCTCAAATTAAGAAACTGTTGCAGGTGAATTAAAAATAAATATGGCTGTGTAATTAAACCCATTTGCCTAGCTTGAAGCTGCTCACTGAAGGACGTGCATGGAAAGACGAGCTGTAGTTTTTTTTTAATGCTGTTTTTAAGAACCATGCAATTAGAATTTGACCACATCTGTACTTTTTCAGATTTTCTGTCTGCCTGTGTGATATAAACACGTTCGTTTTAATATGTGTCCAATCAGCACCTTCATAGATTTGCATGCTGAGGCAGATTTGAATGTCCTTTAACCATTCCTGCACTTGCAAAGGTCGTTAAAGTTGCCACACTATGTGTCAACCAAAAGTTCATTTGTTTTCATTTCATTTTTACATGTAAAGTAAATTACATCTATCAGGGTTGGTTGTCGACACATTTTTAAAGAACATAAACCAAAGGGAAATGAGCCATAGTGATATCAATTTGTGCTACTGGTTGTATTGTGAGCCGTCACGTGGGGTAAAGTAGATTTTCTCGGGCTTCCTTGGTGCTAACATTGGTGGCAGGTCTAAGTGGTGCTGGTTTGTTTCTGTGTGGAAGTCACAGCCATGTTGATGATTGACTTAACCCTCTACACTAAACCCCTACCTTTCACTCCCATTCTTTAAATCTCCCATTATTCCTCTGTCAGTTTCCCTAACACCATCTCTCCAATCACATCCGCTACCTCCTCTGCTTCATGTCTGGGTGAATCTCCATACTCTAAATAAGCCTCCTCTCACTTAAACCTTTTAACTCAAAAGCTTTGCACACATTTTGACCTTTGAATTATTCATGGAATTTCATCAAAAATGAGTAGTTTACTTATTGTATGCGTTTTGGCTCTTTTGTAAAGACACAGCTTTTATTGGCTTTTTTCAGTAAAGTTCCTTCAAGTGTGTGTAAAATCTGACATTTTAAAGGTCACTTTCTCAAATCCACACAGATAAAATCTTGCAATTTCAAGTTCATGGACATTTATTTAATATCACATTAACACATATTAACAAATATCCTCACTGAAAAGCAGAGGGTAATGAGTGGAGGCTTATTTTTTACATTATTATTATTGAGATTTCATCCTAAGCCTGCTTAACAATGAGCAGAAAGGGGGGGGGGGGGGGAAAGAGCTAAATGAGCCTTTTGATTCGTTCCTCTTAATAGGAGATTCCACCTCAGCAGACCCTCTCCTCCTCGACCAGTATGTGGCAGTAACAGACTATGAGAAGCAGGAGAGCTCTGAGGTCAGCCTGCATGTGGGTCAGGTGGTGGAAGTCATTGAGAAAAATGAGTCTGGTAAGTTCTTTATATCCAGTTTACTTTTTCATTATTTTCCAAGTCTTTCAGATTGTGCAAAGATTGCTCGAAAAAGATCGAAAAACAGCTTGGGATAGTTTGTATGGTGGAGACATCAGTAGCTTCAGTTGACAGCTGTGGTGCCTTTGACTAAGATGCTAAACTCAATGGTGTCGACCAATAAGGAGATTGTAACGTTCCTCAAATTAATACATGAAGTGAATTCCATCATGTTTTCCACATAGTCCTCCGTTGTGTGAGGTTTGACTGTCACTCATTAAATTATGCCATCTTGTTTTGCGCTCTTCTGCAATGGTTTAATGGCACCATACTGGAGAATTAGCACCACCAACTGTTTCGCTATGTGCCCAACATCTAATATTTGCACAACATTAGTGGATGGAAAGGTTATTTGGTAACCATTTTTTTTTTTTCTGGAAAGTCGTTTACATTCTGACGGAAATTTGACTTGTGTGTAACAAGTATGTGGGTACTATTTCATTGTTCAGCTTCCCTGTTAAATGAAATATGAAATTGAAATAATACACATTTGTCATGCATATCAACAATGGATTCTCAATGAACAATGACATACTTAAATTTAATAGAACTCTCTTTAGATATCAATGCGTTATGTGTCAATATGTCAATGCATTCATATTCTTCTTGTTTAGGGTGGTGGTTTGTTAGCTCAGACGATGCCCAGGGCTGGGTCCCTGCCACCTGCCTTGAAGCACAGGATGACCCTGATGACTTCAGTCTTCCAGGGGAAGAAGGTACATATCGCTTTCTATCTTGAGTGTTGTTTCAGATTTCCCTAAAGGAAAATATGAGATGCAAAGAGGAAATTTGGCATTTACTCTCAAACCCAACTGTATGCAAGTTATTTTGTACCCTTTGAATAATGAATACTAATTTATATGCAATTTTGACTAAATTGTTTTGTACTGTTGTCTTCCTGTTGTGGTTGAGATTCCATAAAAAAGCCCAATGTAGATGTTCAAAGAATGATACTGTAATATACTGTAATGATACAGTACAGCACATGGTAGGAGCCCTATGAAGTAAAGAAGGGTACCCAGCCTATAGTAGATTAGATTAGATTCAACTTTATTGTCATTGTGCAGAGTACAAGTACAAAGACAACGAAATATATTGCAGTGTTATAAGAGCAGAATTAATATGGCTATGTAATATGGACAAAGTATGAACATCATGTACAGATATGTGCAATGTAGTAGCAGTGACATTATAATAGTAGTAAGACTGATATAGATATATGCAGTGTATTAGCAGAATATATAATAAGAAAAGCAGAATAAATATGGATATTCTCTATGAACCATATAGACAGATATGTACAGTATGTACAGCTATGTGCAGTGTGGTAACATTATAAGAGTAGTAAGAATAAGTGTATGTGCAGGATGAATAGTATGAAGAGCAGTAGAATATGGCTATGTATAGGTGTAATTACAGTATGTACATTTGTATATATGCAAATTACAGACCATATTTCAAGTCTTGGCAAGCCTAAGAAGTATATGGTTTAACAGTGGACATTGAGCTGGCTGCCCTGTCTTTGTTGGGCAGGTCACCCCTCCGAGCTGTGGAAGTAGAGATCCATTGACATTATCATAGACATATGGAAATATAATACAAAAACAGAAGCAAATAAATTACCAATTAAACATGTACATAATAAAGCATGGTCAAGTTGTCCCTATTTTAGTCAGCATCAGGTCTGCATGTGTTCCATTTATGAGAAAGATTTAATTACATAGTCCCAAGACAATACTCAGGGCCAACATCACCCCACAGATCATAATTAACCGTGAACTATAGTGTCTCTAACCTACTATTAAAAGAATGAGTTATAAATTAAGCTACCCTCTGTGACAGTAGCATGGTACAGTAGTTTTAGCAATATCCTGGTAAGGTCAGCACATGGGGTTTAAGACTGGAATGGGGATCCAAATGGAAATGAATCCATCTAGCATGGATTCAATCTGTTACACTATTATAAAACAAAAGCATAAAATGTGCACAAACGTAGAGGGATTATTTGTCAGTAAATAGGTAAAACAGTATCAGACCTACCAGGAGTAGAGCTTTGATTTGTTCTAGGTCTACCAATACTGAAAATGCTTTCATTTAGGATCGGCACATGTAATATTCACTTCCTATTTTGCCCCACTTACTGTGCTGGGATGTCAGTGCCTCGGAGATTCTGGTCACTGCCAAGGCACGTGGGTCGTCGCAGAACTTTAGGGGATCTATTCAGCACAGGTTTTGGGCAAGGTGGAGCGCACGCCTTTCTTCTCCCCCTATTCTATTTGTGTGTGTGCACATGCATACACAACTGTGTGCATGTGTGTTTGTCCATGCGTATGCATGACGTGTTTGTTGCATGAGAGATCCAAGCATGTGAATTAAGTCCTTGCATGAGAAGTGGATTGTGTATTTTTTTTATTTTTATCTGATATAAATAAAAAACAATAAGAATAGTAGAAATGGCTGCCTTTCTAGTACAGTAACAAGTTTGTCCTGTTTGTGGTCTACATTTGTGGAGGATGTATGTGCGTTTTGTGTGTTGCACATGTGTGTATCTCACATCTTCTCACTCCACAAGATGCTGCTCAAGCCTTGCTCCATTCAAATCAGTTAGCTAATGTGTAAAACCAATGCGCTTATGTACCATTTACAGTATATCATCTGGAATTACATAGGGAGAGTTTTGTGATGGAGAAAGGATTTAGAACCTTTTTATTAAAAGCTTTCAGATATTTTCACTGCATAGCAATAAACAAGTTTAAGCGATTTCATAAATGCAAACACTACGCTACACACAGTTAGTTTATTTGTGTTCAAAACAGACAACATGTTCTTATATTTAACAATATTGTCTTTTTATGACGCCAGAGGAGAAGTATTCAGTGATTTACCCGTACTCGGCCAGGGACCAGGATGAGATCGACCTGGAGAGAGGCATGATTGTTGAGGTGATTCAGAAGAACCTGGAGGGCTGGTGGAAGATCAGGTAATGATATCAATGACATTAACTCTGGAAAAGTAAATATCATGAGCAAAAAAGTGTCTGTTTTTTCAGTGTTCTCACCTGAAGCCACTGATTGTACCTTTCTTCTCCACTCAGGTACCAGGGCCGTGAGGGCTGGGCCCCAGCCTCCTACCTGAAGAAGACTGACATCCAAGGCCAGAAGCAGTCAACGGGCGCTGCTGCTCATGCCAGCACCAATGACCTAGATGGGTTTTCTAAACAGAACCAGCAAAGCAATGCAGCCAAAGAGAACCGAGACAACGGCCAAAAAGAAAACAGGCTCTCATTTTTTTCTGACAAAAGTAGTAAGTGAATTCCAAGTCTTTTAACAGTCAGGCAAAAAAAAAATGTGCGTAATGCCAATCTACTCAACACACTCTAAAAGTAAACAAAAATGTTCTTGTTGATGTAGTAATAAAGCCTCTATCAGTTGATAATGTAGTGATTTATGTTAGGCTACAGTCTAATTGCCCAGCCATAGTCAGCTCAACCAGTATTCTACACCAAATTCAAATGAAAACCTGCATGAAATGAATAAACAAAAATAATAAAATAAAAGAAATGTGTAAGATGTTACAACTGCTTTGCAAATGTAAAACTCAGCAAAAAGTATTGATTTCTTTATGTCTTTCCCCTCTACAGAAGTGGGAGCAAGACACAGACCTCCTCCACGCAGAGATCTGACCCTTGTAAGAGATCCAGTTCAAATCTCTGTTTGACACAGTGGGGATTCCTATTGTAATGGAGAATAGCTTAGTTTTTCTTCAACTCTTCTTCCCGAGTTTACCTTCATGTGTCTCTCTCACATTCCACAGCCACGTGGTACAAACCTGCCCAAGCCACCCATTCCTCCTCAGGTTGAGGAAGAGTTCTACACCATAGCAGACTTCCAGACCATCATCCCTGATGGTATTAGCTTCCAAGCTGGAGTCAAAGTTGAGGTGGGTCAGGCACTTCCTAAAGTTGTATTAAGATAGGTAATATTATAGTGAAACATTTGGTACATTTTGTCTTTTCATTTATTTCCGTCATACATTTTAAAGTGATATTGTAAAATAAAATGACTCCTTTTTTACCTACCAGGTGATTGAGAAGAATAATGGTGGTTGGTGGTACATCCAGATAGATGACAAAGAGGGCTGGGCCCCTGCCACCTTTATTGACAAGTACAAGAAGACCAGTAATGCCGTGCGACCTAATTTCCTTGCCCCTCTGCCCAATGAGATGGAGAAGCTGAGACTGGAAGATGGTGGTTCTTCAAATGTTTCAGGCGCAGATGACAGCTGGTCCAAGCCTTTACCAGATGAGCCAACCACAGCCCCTGACTCCTGTGCTCGGCCCAAGCTGAGAGATTGGAAGTCCAGTGCCAGCAAGGGGGCTCTTCCCTTCAGTGGACCTTTACCTCCAGCCCCAGCCACCCCTCCAGTCGAGGACAAACCAGCTCTGCCACCTCGAAGGGAGTCCATTAATAAGAGCTTTGAACTGGAAGTATCAGAAAAACCAAGGGCTGATCATTCCAAACCTTTGCCTCCAAAACCCCCGGCTCCTGGGGTCATCATGCCACTGGTTCCACCCAAAGCAGCCCCCTTCAAACAGGACAAACCACCAGAGCCCAAGAAGGAAGATAAGAGCAAAGCTCTTCACCTTAGGAATGAGATGGGTCTTGAATGTGGCCACAAGATCTCAGCCAAAGAGGTGAAGAAGTTTAATCTGAAACCTGTACCCAAACAGCCACCAAAACCCAAATCAGAAGCGCAGGAGGAGAAACCAGAGGCAGCTGGCCCAGCTGTGTTTATGAAGCCTAAGCCAGTTCTTCGACCTAAACCTGTTCCTGCTGCTAAGCCAGATCCTCCGGCAGAGAACAAACTAGACATCACCAACCTGAGAAGCAAGCTGAGGCCATCAAAACCTGTGGATCCCGGCTGTGCATCAGCTGAGGTGAACCATCAGAATGACACCTCAGCAGCAGTAAATAGTTCCTGTCCCAGTCTACCTCCTAGCTCTTCCCCCATCCATATCCCTACTCTCAACAATGGTAAGCACTGCGACGAGCCAAAACTCCCCCCAAAACACATTAATGGTCACAGCCAGCAGAGCTCATCACCCCCTGCAAAACCAGCAGTGCCTCCCCACAAGGAACCCCCACAGAGACCCCCCACCATGGCTCCAAGGAGACCTCCTCCTCCAAAGAAGACCGACCCATCCAGCCCAACTGAGCTCAAACCTCCACCCGTTCTCAGAGAAATCCAGGACATTCCCAAGAGCCCCCCACCCCAACTCAGCAGACCCCCTCCCCCTAAACCCAAAGGGTTTGTTCAGGCACCTCCAAACAAAGAGAAAGAAGAGCCCAAAGTTAATAAAGTCCCGGTTCCTCCCAAGCCCCAGTTGAAGAGTGAGAAGCCCGGCCCGCCCAAGGACAAGCTTCCACCTTTACTCATGGAGCCCAGTAAGGATGAGCTGTATCTAGCTGTGGCAGACTTTGAAGGGGATGACCAAACATCCAGCTTTAAGGTGGGCACGGTGTTTGAGGTGATGGAAAAAAACAGCAGCGGCTGGTGGTTCTGTAAGAAAGCAGGACAAGAAGTTGAGAGCTGGATCCCCTCGAATTACCTGAGCAAGAAACCTTAGTGTGAATGTGCCATCGCCAAATGAATAAAGAAACCAAGTAATGATTTAAATGAACAAAACATATGTAGCTAATTAGCATTTTCTTTTTATTTATAGGTACCTTTTGTTTTTTTTAAGTGACACATTATTGTTATGTTGCATTTTGATAAGAATATTCTACCTAAACTGAACCAGCAATAACACATGACCTTGTTGGGTCTTGTGATGTTTACGTTTTTTTCTTTTTATCTTAATTTTACATGAAATAAGTTCTTTGCTTTCATTCATTGAATATGCTACAGTAGTCGCAGCCTGTCAGTCGTGCCATTACTTGGGGTAGACGCTACAACAATAGTAAATGTATCTCCACCCATGCCTTCTATGATATGGTGCCTCTATATTATATGCAAAGTGCTTCAGTGATTGATATACTGTATGCAACTGTAGACATAGTACTTGTTGGAATCTTAAAAAAACGTTGACTAAAAATCCAAACTTGACATTAAAGGAGAAAACACTTGATGTTCAAATCCAACAGTACACAAAGTCTGCACATGAACTCACCAGGGTAGTTCAATGTCTACATCTGGGCTTTCAAGTGCTATTAGAAATTACTAAAAGAGAGTTCTTTGCCAAGTAGAAGTGCTGTTTGTTATATGGGAAACATGCAAATTCGTCTTCGTGCTCTTGTAATGCTTTTCTTCGTCGACTGCATAATTATTGTTGCAGTGACTTGTAACAGATGTGCACTTTTTCAGTCATTTTCTATTAAATCATTTTAAGGTTTGCGCACGCTGAAGGAAGTGAAAGAATGGCAGTGTTTTTAATTTCTTAGTTTCATTAGCTATGATTTTTTTATACTCACTGTAACAACTATCCACCAATGTAAAGATGAGGCTAGAATATTGAAACTGACAAGTTGAAAAGAAGCTCTCTGTCAAAGTATTTTTAACATAATCTTGTTATCTCACACCCTAAAATATGTGTGAAATGTCACTTGCAGAGCACATCTGCATATCTGTACCAGATGTCTGACCTAAGAAATTAGTAATCTACAGTGAATTGTGCAATGATTTCCAGTATTGTAAGTGTAAAGTCTGTTCTTAATTAAGGTTTGGTGCTCAAATAACAGCAAAGTATGACCATTGTATAAACATAATCTTTGACATTAATGCTTGACTGGTTTCAAGCATAGTCAGTATAGCTAATTATTTTTTATTGTACAGAAATGAGAGGCATATCTTAGCTGTTGTCACTTTTTCTTTGATGGTCTACAGGTATTTTACTCTGTGCTGATAATAGGGATTAGAGGACGTAAGGCTGGTTGATGAATGGGATTATCTAATTAGAGAAAATACAGAGGGTTGCCGTTTTTTGTTTTGTTTTTCTGTCAATAGATAACAAAAAGTCACTTAAGAAAAGTATTTAAAACAAGTGGCTGCTAATTTCACACCCAGCGGTCCACAAATGATTGTCTACTATACATTTGTCATTGAAGTGTTAAGTTTACTTAATAAATAAGCAAAGTTAGAATAAAAGATGTACGTTTGTGGTTCTCTAAACAATCAGACAAGGCTACAAGCTAACACTGCTTCTAGTCGCTAAAATGTTATTCCACCTTCCACCCATGTTTTATAGAAAAAAGACGGTATGTTACCAACTAGAAAGAAGAAATTGTATTGTTGGGGTTTATTTTATGAGGACAAAAGGCAGGAAGGTACAGTACAGTATAAGTAAGCAAATTTATGGGTTGATGGTGTCATCATTTCAGTATTGTAATCTTATTTACTTTTTTTGCTATGTATTTTTCATTACATTGAATCTCCTTGTACTTAAGTCAATAAAGTTTTCAGATTTTTCACTTCAGCTGTCATACTGTGTCTGAATTGGTATTTCAAAGATCCCTGGACAAATGTTCACTGCTGTTATGTTTTTGGGTTATTTATCTATTACTGTTTTTTGAAGAAGTGAAAAGCTGGTTAAATATTGTTTATTGTTGCACTAATCAATATTTTTATATGAAAAGGTACCTTGTAGAGTTTTTGACCACTAGTATCGCTATAGAGCAACTTACCTGGCCAGTGCCTTTGAGGTGTGAATCTTATTTTAACTGTACTACGAGTTTTTATGACATTTTTATGGCATACTATACTATGACATTTTTATGGCAAACTATTGTCTACTATGCATTTTTCATTACAAATATACTACTATACTTTTTTATGACTTCTCTTATGACATTTTTAAGCAAACTATAGTTTAGTTTTTTCATGACATACTATACTTTGACTTGTTATGATTTTATTGGCATACTATACTATGGCATTTTTTATGCCATTTGTATGACATACTATACTATGATTTTTTTACGGCATATGGCTTATTTATGGCAAACTAAAGTGTGACTTTTTTTAACTGAATTTCTCATGACATTTTTAAGCAGTTTTGACTTGTTTTAAGGCATACTATGAGTTTTTATGACATACTATACTTTTACTTTTTATGGCACACTATACTTTGACTTTTTATTTTATGGCTTACTTTATACTATGACTTTTTTGACATTTTTCATGACATACTATGACTTTTTATGGCCTGTGTGTGGCAAACTACTATGACTTTTTCATAACCTTTCTTAATGACATATTTGAGCATACTATACTATGACTTTTTATTGCATACTATAGTATGGCATTTTATAACTGACTTTTTATGATTTTTTTATGGCATACTATACTATGACTTTTTATGACTATTTTTGACATACTATACTATGACTATTTTTGACATACTATACTATGACTTTTTCGATATACTACATAGCATGACTTTTTTTACTGACTGTTTTCGACATACTACACTATGCCTTTTTTTACTTTTTTCAACATACCATGCTGGAACTGTTTTCAACATGTATTCTTTGGTGGCAAGTATGCACTGCAGACTGACCCACGTTAGATTCCCAGTCCAGGTTGGCCCTTTTCATGATGTTTTTTATACTGTACAATATGCACATATATATGACTATTTTTGACAGACTATACTATGACTTTTTCATTATACTACATACTATTACTTTTTATCATTTTTCTTCGACATACTGTGCCATTACTGTTTTCAACATACATTTTTGGTGTGTCAGTAGCTCAGTGGTTAGCACTGGTCCAACAGGCAACCAGCAAGAAGTCATTGTAGACTGGGCAGCCGGGAAGCTTAGTTGGTAGAGTTTGCACCCATATGTTGAGGTTCATTCCTCGTCGCAAAGGCCTACGGTTTGAGTCGGACCTGCGTCAGTTTTCTGCACGTCTTCCCCCTCACTCACCTCTTTCATGTCTAAGCTGTAGGCGGTTATGCCCAGAAAGTAATATTATTATTAAAAAAACATACTAGAACTGTTTTCAACATGTATTCTTAGGTGGCACAGTGGCTTGGTGGTTAGCACTGCTCCAGTAGGCAAGTATGCATTGTAGACTCTAACCCAGCTTCAATTCCCATTCAAAGTGGACCCTTTTCATGACGTTTCTTTCAACATACAATACTATGACTTTTTTATTACTTTGTTCGACATATTATAGACTTTTTTATCACCCTTTGACATACTATATTATGGTTTGTTCGACACACTATGCTGTGACTGTTTGGTAACTCAGTTGGTAGAGTGCATGCCAATGTGATTAGGTTCATTATGTGGCGCAGAGGTTGAAGGTTCAACTCCCTCTCTCTCTCTCTCTCTCTCTCCCCCCCCCCTATGTCTAAGCTGTATTAAAGGTGGAAATGCCCAAAATATAGTCTTAAAAATAAAATAAAAGTCACTGTAGACTCTGACCCAGGTTCAATTCCCAGTCCAGGTTGGACCTTTTTTTCGACATACTATACTATTATTTTTTATCACTGTTTTGATATGCTATACTATGACTTTTTTATCACTTTTTTCAACATACTATACTATGACTATTTTCAACAACTACATTTTATGACTTATTTTAAATAAGTCATAGTATGTCAAAAAAGTGATAAAAAAGCCCTAGTGTAGTATGGCGAAAAAAACCCTAGTATAATATGTCGGAAAAAAAGTAATAAAAAAGCCATAGTATAGTATGTCAAAAGTCATATTATAGTATGTCGAAAGAAGTGATAAAACTATGACTTATTTTAAATAAGTCATAGTTGTGACTTATTTTAAATAAGTCATAGTATGTAGTATGTTGAAAAAAGTCATACTATTGTATGTTGAAAAAAGTGACTAAAAAAAAGTCATTTATCTTTCTTTATTTTTCTTTATTTTATTTTTCGACACATTATACCATGACTTTTTTATCACTGTTTTTCGACATACTATACTATGACTTTTTATGACTTTTTTTCAACTTACCATACTATGGCTTTTTTTTGACACAATATGCAATGCCTGTTAGTTGGTAGTGTGAATGCCCATATGTTAAGGTTCATTCCTCGTCGCAGAAATCCAGGGTTGAACTCTGACCTGCAGTCATTTACTGCTTTTTTTGACATACTATAATATGACTTTTTTATCACTTTTTTTGACACACCATACTATGACATTTTTTGACATAAACATACTATGGCTTTTTTGACATGCTATGCTATTACTATTTGGTAGCTTGTTTGGTAAGGTGCATGCCCTTATGATGAGGTTCATCCTCGTTGCAGAGGTCAAGGGTTCAATTATGACCTGCATCAATTTTCTGCTCCTTCGACACACTGTACCACGACTTTTTTTCTCAATATATTGTGACTTTTTTTAAAATCATTTTTGTCATCACTTTTTTCGGCCTACTATACTATGACTTTTTTTTCAATATACTATGACTTTTTTTAATCATTTTTGTCCTTACTATACTATGACTTTTTTTTAACATACTATACTATGACTTTTTATCACTTTTCTCAACATACTATACTATGACTATTTTCGATATATTACATACTGTGACTTATTTATGAGTTTTTTCGACACATTATACCATGACTTCTTATCACTTTTTTTCGACATACTGTACTATGACTTTTTTATCACTTTCTTCAACATACTATAATATGACTTTTTTATCACTTTTTTCAACATACTATACTATGGCTTTTTTAACATACTATACTATGACTTTTTATCACTTTTTTCAACATACTATAATATGACTTTTTTCGATATACTATACTATGGCTTTTTTAACATACTATACTATGGCTTTTTATCACTTTTTTCGACATACTATACTACGTTTTTTTTTCGCCATACTGTACTATGGCTTTTTATCACTTTTTTCGACATACTATACTACGTTTTTTTTCCCGCCATACTGTACTATGGCTTTTTTTCGCCGTTCTATACTCTGGCTATTTAATCACTTTTTTCAACATACTGTACTATGACTTATCACTTTTTTCGACATACTATAATATGACTTTTTTCGATATACTATACTATGGCTTTTTTAACATACTATACTATGGCTTTTTTACCAATTCTTTCAACATACTATAATATGGCTCTTTTATCACTTTTTCGACATACTATACTATGACTTTTTTCATGATATACTATAGTATGACTTTTTATGAGATTTTTATGGCGTGCTATAATATGACTTTTCATGACTTACTATATTAGGATTTTTGTGACATACTATACTATGACTTTTTTTGTGATATACCGTACTATTACTTCATGGTATTTTATTACAGTGGTCCAATAAATTATCACAAACTAAGACCATCGAGTTGGGTTAGTTTAGTTTAACTTACACTTACTATACATTGATTGTAAGATAAAGTGTATCGGTGACGTAACCAGTTCAAACTCAAAATGCCGATAAGGTCTTGGAAAGTGTGTTGAAAAAGATTATTCATTTATCTTTAGGATTCCTGCATATACCTTGACAGATGATCCTCCTCTTGTCTTTTGTTAAATGTCCTGCTCTTCTCTCTGTGTAGTCCTTAACTTTCAGAAGGACCATGCTGATGGTGTTCCTGCCAGTGCTATAAGAAAGAGCCTACACCACAATCCACTAATTAGAAAATCTGCCTTTATTAAGAGTTATTTACAACAGTGGTTCCTTCTAATGGTTTCATTCACACTCACAAACCCTCCATACAAACAATATATGTAAACTGAGGAACAGAGGAAGGAAAGACACGGAGCCAATAAACATGACAGAAAAGACAACAAATGTAAATACTTTTGAGAGATTGAGTAAGAGGGAGAGAGCTGTACCTGATTGCTGGCCTAGTTCAATGTAAATCTGTTGGCCAAACTGCTCTAAAAACACTTTCTCACTCAACAAGGCAACAGTTCCTCAGCTGCAAACCTTAGGTTCCAGGTTTTAAGATCAAACATTTAGAGGCATCTAACAGCATGCTGAATTGTTGCACTCCCTTACAAATAATATGAGGAGTCCTGTTCCAAACATCAGCATTTGAAAAATGAAATTATTGCTTCCCAAGTACTTGATGAAGATGGAATCATAAATTTAAAGCAATGTGATTTCTTTCAAAAAGGTTGTTCTATCTATTTTTGGAGTTAAACTCTATATATTATTTCCCCTCTCAGTGCAAAGGAAGGCAAATATTAAGAAAAATAAAACCTCTTTAAGCTTAGCAAAAACATACATGTAATATTGCACTTTGGTTAGCAGGCAGTGCATTTACTGCACACGGTATAACAATTATACATTGATACATTTCTTAAATCCCCTATCTAACGTCCTTCAAAGAACAGTATTTTGCTTTGGCTTCGTTAGTTCCCATCCAGTGACTGAATTTACAGTAAAAATACAACAGAAAAAACAAACAGAGGTCATAATAGCAACGCTATGTGAATAACAATGAGCCTTGCCTTGTCTGTTAAAATATCATTCCTAAGTAATCATTTAAAAAATAATTACATTCTGATCTGGATTTAGCATCATCCCTCATTTCAAACAAGATACAAAATAATAAGCACATCCTTCATCCCATGGGTGTTAAAAAAAAGATAAAATATTTAAATACAGTGATGATTCTGGATAAGGTCATTTTTTTTTGTCAGTAAAAATAAATAAAAGCAGACTTTAGCCGCTATATGACATGCATCTGATTTATGGACAAAACCGGTCAATGAGCCAAGACATACAGAAAAGGAAAACATCAGAAAAAGGGAAGTAAATTATTACATTTTGGGTGTGCTTTTGGTCATGATATTTGGAAGACGGCACTGATAATTTAACAAAAGATAATTTAAGCAAAATGTACTGGCTCACCAGCTTTCATAGAAACACATTCTTTTTCTCTTCATGCAAAATTAAATTCCTCTTAGCCAAATAGTATTTTTTATTCAATGTTTTTTTACTCATTGAGTTTGATACTGCATGTTCTGCTCACAGCCACGTATCATATTACCCTCATGTTTATCGGTGAGCAATACGAAGCAGACAAGAAAAGAAAAAGGTTAAAACACTGTATAGAAGCAGATGCTATGTAATCGAGTCATGTGAAGCACATGGTGAGTTTTACATCCATCAAATACTACAGCACTTTTCCTAAATAAAAAATCTTAGAACATTAGTTAAAACATAAATATTCACTAAAACATTAAAGGAACCTAAATTAGGGATAAGTATGCTGCCATCACAGGCAAAGCAAATTACAACTGAGGCAGCAGGCTATTGTAACGCCTGTGGGTGTACGGGTGAGTGTGTGTTGGTGTTAACGGTTGGCAGAAGATATTGCAACGTCGCAGCGGCTGGTTTTATGTGGTTGAAGAGTCTTGGTAAGGCACAAACTTGGAGAGCTTGTTCGGAGAACTTGGGTTTGGGCAATCAGAACTCTGACTCATCCTGAAGAAAGCCTCCTGCTCCCTTTTCTTCAGGTTTAGCTCCTCTTCAAGGGCCTAGGAGGGTTGGGAACCAAAATATGTGTAAGATTACCTAACCAAGCGACATATTTAAAACACTTGTCTTATGCTGTACGTGTGAAATATTCCTATATCAAGATAAGAAAAACTATTATAGTGTGTTCTGCAGCCTTTATTAAATGTGGTAACTAGGTAGACTGTTTATACTCAGGTTATGAGTTGTTTTATGGAAAACAATGCATGCAGTTCAAAAATGTTTTGTTTGGATCCTTTGTGCTCAAGTCCTTTTTCAAATTAAAGGAATAGTTCTGACATTTTTGAAAATATGCTTTATTATCTTTCTTGCCAAAAGGATGAGGTGATTGATACCACGAACAGTTATCACTGGTATTGATCGTCTCAACCCAGTTTCAGCTATAGAACAAGTGAGCATGTTTCTCAAAATGTTGAACTACTCGTCTAACTCCTTAGCCATTTTGTCTTAAGATCACCTGTGTTTTTAGATATACATGTGTATATAAAACGTCCTACCATGTTCTCACCTGTCATAAGCATTTCAATAATTCCAGTACATGTATGATGTACATTTATATGGTATGTGAACCGTAAACCTAATGAGTGTAGTTGTTTTGTGTTAGAAGCATGCATTGAATTCATTATGATAAACCTATGACAGGAAACAAGTACCTTTTTTCTGGGCTTTAGCTGATCCCTCCAGTCCTTCAGCAGCTGGTTGTGTTGTTCATCCAACTGCTTGAGCCTCTGAGTCTCATTCTCAACCAACAGGTGACATTTTTCATTCTGAGGCAGAAAACAAGCTCTTGTTAACAATTGGAGGCCATTTATTGTGCTCATCTAGAGCAGCACATCCTTTACACTGGACAAAAACTCAACTAGAGTGGCATAGAAAAGTGATAAAGTGTAAAAGATGAGAAAGTGTTGCCCATCATTCACCTGTAGCTGCTGCAGCTCTCTGATATTGCTGTCACACTGGCCAATCATCTCCCTCATCTGGTTCTCGTGTTTCTGCTGCTGATGCAGCCTCTCTGCCTTCTGCCGCTTATCCTCCTGCTGAGAAAACTATAGAGAGACAAAAGGGGAGTTACTAAATAATCAATTTAATGCTTAACACTAGAACCACATTTTATCATGTTTACCCGCCTGGCATTTTTTAAATACATGTAACTATAATAAAACCTCTTTATCTCTCAGTTCATGATTTTCTAAAATGGGTTTATTAATCATCTAGTAAGTTATGGGGGTGTGATATAAACAGAAAAAAATATATGATCATTTATGCCTCATAACGCCATGGGAAAACCCCTCGCTAGCCCCTACCTGTTTGATCTTCTCTCTGTCCTCTGAGGAGCTGCCCGTTGAGTTGATACGGAGGCTCTTCTTGAACATGGCCATGCGGGTCTTGGCCTCGCTACGCTGGATCTTAGGCAGCCGGTTCTTCTCCTGCTGCTGCCGACCTTTCAGAATCTCAATCATTCGCTGATTGTAGCACTGCATCTGTTCCTGCTCCTGTAGTGACACAGGAAATAGACACATTGTCACATTCATTTCATGTGTAATGTGCTGAAGGCCACGTGAAAAAGCACAATTGAAACAAGTGGAAGCTCTGAATAACATTCAGCTCGATTGCTAAACATAAAATGGAAAGTTAATTCCTGATTCAAGACTTGATTTTGACATGTACTTGTACCCAAAATTAAATGGGTGTAGAATGGTGGGTGCAGACATGTTGTGGAGAGAGCAGTTGTAAATCCACTGATTTACCTTCTCGTGTTTTTTGAGAAGCTGATGCCTCTGCAGGAAGTACTGGTCTTTCAGCTGCTGCTTCAGTAACTGGTGTCTCTCGTAAAGGTTCTTCTCCTCGATGTCCCATATCGTAGCTTCACGCTCTAATCAAAGTGAGGAGGGGACACATGAAATTACCAAGAGTTATTGGAATGTCAATACTGCAACATCCTACTATACAAGGAGTGGCTAAAGAACAGTAAGACCCTACGCCTAACAGAAACTGTACCTCGGACTAGTTGGTGTTTCTTGTTAAGGCATTCCCTTTCCATCTCTGCAATCTCTCTCTTGTTGTTGGAGATGATTCTCTTCAGCGTTGTGTCCAGGTGGTTCTTCTGAGCGGCCAAGAATTTCTCTTCCTAAAACAAGGAAAAGACAAAGACATGGATGGAGGGAAGGAAATAAATTGCTAAAAAAGGCAGAAAGACTGTGGTAGTCAAATACTTACTCAACAAGAGAAAAAAAAAATGTTTGATTGGACTAAGAGGTTGATTTATTATGTCCGTTTATTGTGTCTTTTTCAGCAACGTTTCAGGATTTCTTTAGTATTTAACATTTTTCAAAACCAGTCCAGTTAAATATGCATGGAAATACAGTGAGTCCAAATGACGGTTGACCAAACAACTTACCTCTTTTATCTTAGTTTCTTGGAAGGAATTTATCATCTGCTTCAAGGATTCTTTACGCTGACTTCTGGGCAGTTTATCGGCAGATTGTTTTACCTAAATATACATAAAGAAGGCACATTTCAGCAACGTCTTTGAAAAATGAAAAGCTTCCTTTGACTGGTTTTCATTTCCTTCTCAATATCCCTATCTTTAATGTACCTCCTTTTTCTTGTGTTTTATCTGATCCTGGAACCTGTTGTAGTCGCGTTCCTGCTCTGCTTTGATGCGTTTGGTCTCTTCCTTGAGTTTAACATGATGGTCTCCCTCCATCTTCTCAATAGTCTGCTTCTGGTGCTTCTCTAGGTTCTCCAGCTCCACATCGTAGTGCTTCTTCTTGGCCTGGGTAACAAGGTAAACAAGCACACTACTGTATGAGCTTCAGTGGAAATAAAAACAGCCCTACAGCATTGTGTATCACACCACTAAAGTTTAGCAATCACATTTCATGATGTCCGCCAGGTCTTATTAAATATTAAATGTTGAAAGTTTGCACTGTGTAGACGTGTTATGTGATTTTGTGTACTTAATTTGTATAATTTATTTATAGTACTAGATTTTACATCATCTGAAACTGACAATCAGAAAGAAATCGTTAGCACGCTCACTGACCCCCTGACTGACTGACTGACTAGTCTCACATTGCCAGACCTTCCTCCACAGCGCTGCGGAGGACGGTCTGGCTAGTCCACACAGCATTCCAGGATGAGAGAAAAATGTGCTTTGGTTTATTGGCATTTCTTTAAACCAATCACAATCGTCTGGGCGGCAGACAGAGCCACAGTGCCGCTGCAAAATAGCCTCGGGAAGGAACTTGTTTTGGTGGAACATGCGTACGTTGCAAAGGTTGTTTTAGTCGTGCAACAGAAAACTCTGATTGGACAGATAGTCTAGCTAGCTGTCTGGATTTACCCTGCAGAGATCTGAGGAGCAGTCAACCATAGTCCTCATAAATCCACCAGAGTTTAGAATTCCAACACAAAGAAAGCGGAATGTAACGAACGAGACATCTGTGCAATCCTGGAAGTGAAACGTCGTACAAACTGACTGAATGACTGACTGACTGACTGACTGATCACCCCCAAAAATTATCACAAGTCTGCCCTGCTCCTGCCAATCTTCCTGTGAACAAAAAGAGATAAAATAAGATAAACTGTAACTCACGTTCAACTCCTGGTCAAAACGTCTCTGCATTTGTTCTTTCTGTGTTTCCAGTTTGGCGTTTAGGCCAGCCTGAGCGCGGTGCTCTTCCTTCTGCATCAAACGGAGCTCACGCAGCTCTTGACGTCTAAACACACACAAACACACACATAATAATTTATTTACAACATGTACACAACTTTAGTTGATGAGTTTAATATTGTCGCAGACACGCATAGTTAATACTAATATTTTAGCTAATGCAGTTACTCTGTATTCATTCTTTTAAAAGCGGTACATGGGGTTAATATCAGAAATATTCCTTTTGCTCTCAGCCTTTGAAGGGGCACGTTTGTGTTGTGTTTTTGTAAAAATACGACCAACGTTTGTTGGTATTACTGTAGTCACACATACAATGTCATATTCTTACCACTAGATGGTAGCAGAGGGCCATGCAAAGTGTTTAAGACTGTAACTGTACAAATTGTTCATTTAAAAAAAAGGTCAAGTAATGTAATGTACAAAAATAAAACTGTATCAATCATTCTATCTGAACATTTAGACTACCAACACCCTTGTCTAAAAGTAACTTTTTTTTAATAGAGTGTATAGGTCTTTTTCCATAACAGTTTGAGTATTTGTAAACTCAAAATCACAAGGGGCTAAAGCCCAAGAGCGCAGGATGCCTGAAATAGTATGTGTAGTAAAAGCAACATCCAACAGGCCACTTATCACTGTACAGACTTCACTGTGAGCTGAGGAATAAACAGGCCGCTGAGTTCATGGCTCTTATCATCAGAGAATGAAAACAGAAACAGAATGTGTGTTATGTAGAAAGACCAAGTCATTCACATACCTCAGGAATCTCATCTCCTCGTCTTTCTTCTCATCATCCCTGATGATCTTGGAGGTGGTCACGCTCACCTCCACGCCGTCAATAATAAACTTCCTGGTTCGCTTCAGAGTCTTACTTGAGAAGTCCTGAGAGGCAGACAGGGAGGAACAAAAGGTCAAACACAAAAAGTAGAACATTGGATTAAATCAGACCTTAAGTACAAGCACTTGAGTAACATGTATCACTACATGAGATTGAGAGTGCATTGGCACTCTGCCAGGGTGGTTACTGCAGTAGTTTAGTTGTTAGTGTAGTAGTTTAGAGACATAATGGGGGGCAAAGAGGATTGCTGTGGAACTACTTTCTAACTCCTGAGTGTTTTTTTCATTTTTAAACTTCAGCCCCAACCGATGTTGACTTAAGTGACATCACCTAAGGCAATTTATCAAATTTCAAGCATCTCCCTCTAGAGCCACAAAAAGGATTTATACAAGTTTTTTCATAGTAGTACTCCCCAAGACCTGTAAAGAGACTTTGATGTGTAAAATCTGTGGAGTTTCCCTTTAAATATGCGTGCTTGTGACTCTCAATGTTTTCTTCTGGCGAAAAGAGAGGTTGGTGTGTGTGTGTACCTGTGTTGACAAAGGCATTAATATTCCTGTTAATCTGGCTATACTGTTACAAGCAGCATGGTGCTCAATCTGTTAATGTAATGGGGTGTGCCATGCAGGAAGTAACCTTGTTTGCATAGTTAATATGACACAGTGTGACTTGGCTTCATCTACAGTAAATTTGGTTTTGTCACGGTTTAAACCAAACACAAACAGTCCATTTCTGTCATGGGCCTACCAAGAACAGGCCTGTGACCTTTTTTCTTTGCTCTCAAAGTTGAACAAACTCTGTTGGATTGACCTGCGCTGTCTCGCTCATACCTCTTAAATTAGACGATGTCCAGGGAAGTCATGATACATAATAATTAAATGTTTAATATGAGTCAGAGCGTGACCTCGCCTTATAACTGAACGGAAACAATTGTTATGGCTATCAAAGCACGTGTCCCCTATCTAAATCAGCCTCCACGGACAATATTTACAAGATAGGGGATAGGAGAGGGTTTGCAAACACTGGTTAGATCAAACCCTGGATGTCGTCATTTCCTGGTTTATAAATAGTTTGTATAAGAGGAGAGGAGAGGAGAGTAAACTGAACCAAAAAGTGGGAATTAATTTGGTTTGTGAAAACTGCTGTCCACTCTGACAAAGCTTCCTTATTAACCCTCTACAGCTGAGCAAATAGACTACATATGAGGCTATTGCCATTGCTGACAGCTACTAGATGTTTAATACTGTTGATTCCCTTTCTACATAACTGACACATTTACAATAGCAATAAATCGATGCAATTGTGTGTGTTATTAAGAACACACTGGCACTAAAATCAGAGGACATGTGGGTCATGCTGTAGCTCAGCTGCATTGTTTGTGTTTGAAGTTCTAACTTCCTATCACTCGTCATTCACAAAAACACACGCAACTCTACTTTGCAAACAAATAAATTCATGAGCACATGCACACACTGATGCTCACAATCATACACACTCCGTACAGAAACACACACTCGCACAAATGCTAGTGTCCTCCTGTCCAAAAAACAAAGATAACCCATTCTGCAGGCTGCTGCTAAATAATCTGTTCTGGAAAAACTTAACATGCCACAAACAGACACGACTCCACGCGCAGTCAATAGGATTTCAATCATGGTCGGTCCATAAGCCTCCAGAAGCAGCAGAGTAACAATGAGCTACATAGAAACTTCCAATTGACACTGATGAATACTGAACTGTTCCCACACAAAGGGCACTATTTGTCCCGATGAATGGGAAATGTTGCATATTTTGCTTCAGAAAGGCTTGGTGATAAATGATAAAAATGGTCTCTCTCTTCTCTCCCTTCAGCTTCCTAACTACCCTCCCTCATTGGGACTGTCAATCTAAACACAAATCTGGCGATTGTAAAGTCCTCTAAGGATTACGGGAATTCTCCTTTTGTATTGGATGATGTTTAAAAGAATGCATTATAATGATATAAGAAAGTTTGTTTATGTTAAAAATGCCAGAGGTCTTTTAATATACTTACAGTATGTCCATATTCACCATGAATCACAACCAATTTAAAAGAATAACGTAAGCTTTAAGAGCTTAACTAGTATCATTCTCCATATCCTCCCCAAATGCAATGTGTAGTGCAAGCCTAATGGAAGACAGGCTATCCTCTGTTTCAGATGGTTAACACCCACACCCCAAAACACAACACAATGCAGTTTCAGTTCCTCTGTGGGTGCCGAGAAAATCGGTTTTCCAACGAGTTTTTCTTCCTACATTTCACCTCAAAGACATGCTCTCTGCTGAAACACTGTAGTGAATAAAGGGTATACATATATCCCGGGTTCATTCATCTTTGCATTTAAATAAGGAGACTGAAGGATTATTCATACATGACAGATCAGGCTGCTTCAAATAGAGAGTTTTGATTCATGCCGACTCACCCTTGCAGACATTGAGATGGTCTCCTTGTGGATCGACATGTCCATGCTCTCTGATGCCATGCTGCCTGAAAAAGAGTACCGTTTGTTGATAATCCCTCCATTGATATAAGGTGAGACAGCATCTGCGTTTCCTGCTGTCGGTGTCTGCTCTGGGGTACCCTTGGGTAGGCTACCATTCAGCTTAGAATGGGGTGTAGGTACTGGGGTAGGAGCAGAAGAGGGTGCGGGAGTGGGTGTAGGAGTGACAGTGGGACTTTGGCTCGGAGTTGGAAGGCCTCCATTGGCCGCAACGTTGCTCTTCTTCTCGGTCACCTGGACCTTGGGCACCTCTGGGTCTCTTGAATCTATGATAATGTCAACATGTTGCTCAGATGCCTCAGGCTGAGTGGGAGATGGTGGCTGCTCCGTCTCTGGGGTCTCCACAGCAACCTTAAAATTAATTTTAGTTATTATTACTAAACACATGACAGTCAATACTATTTCATTTTCTCAATCTAAAACTTCAAAGAGCACCTTTTCCTCCGATGTGGGGGTACTCTTCCCATCCTCAATCCCTGAATCTGAGCTGGAGGTCCTAGTTGAGGCCTCACTTTCAGACTTCTCAGACTCAAGAACGACTTCATCCGTCAGTTTGTCATCCAACCCCTCTGGACCCTTTGGATTATGCCGTGGTAGAGGAACAGGGATCACCATGACGGCGCCTGGCTGCTCCTCTGTTGGTGTACCTGGCTCGACCCCCTTCCTGGGTGGAGGTATACATGTGGTTGGGGAGGGTGTGGTGGGGCTCGGGGTGTCCGGAGACTGGTCTGCTTCTAAACTGGTCTGACTGGTCTGGCATGGCTCCTTTCCTGGAGACTTAAGGAATAATGGGGAGGGAGAAGAGAATTGTTGTTATGAGCTGATGAGACAAAACATTTGGTGTTTCAATGCTTTAAGTCATTAGTGGTCTCCCAAATGTTGAAGTACAACAGAAATCACATTTTGTCATCCCTTTCTGTATTCTTAAAAATAATGTCAACATGTTTTTGAATGTATTGTTAATAGTTTTTATTAAAAAGGAAGAAAATTGTCTTTGGGGAAATATCAGAAATGCTCCTTTCCTTAGCAGGAAAGTGGGTTGTTGGCCCTTGTGTTGGGTAGCAGGCTGCGGGCAGCGTGACCGACTATTTAAATAAATGCAAAACTGTGGGGCGCCATCATGAAACAAAAACACTTAAAATACAAATTTCCCCATTTTGGTTTCTATTTATTTCTCAAGTGGAAATAAAGGAAAAGTGATTTTCAGAGCAGATATGTATGCTGTAGCAGACAATTTCATTTCAGTTGGATTGAATGCTAATGTTTCTGAGGCTGATTGCTAATGTGCTTCAAACGACCCACCTTCAGTGAAGTAACCTTTACCTCTGCTTCAGTAGGAATGCAGTCATTCCTGCTTAGCCTGCTACTTCTCACTGTGGCTGAGATGGCTAGCTAATCTGTAATACGTACAATACTAATTACATAGGCTTATCATGGCTGACAACCAGGGAAATAGTGTTTAATTTATTACCAGGAATTAAACACAGCTAAATAAAGCATTGGGTAGTCCTCTTGTAAATTGTAAAATCCTTAAGAAAAATGCCAATAAAAATCAAATAAAAATAACATCCTAGAAGCAGCCTAAATAAAATGCAAAAGCACTCTAAAACCATCAATAAAAATAAAAATTATCTTAAAATATCAAAAAATTAATGAATAACACTCACTAAATGATTGACTAATATACCCGAAAACATCAGTAACCAGAAGGAAAAGTATAGAGTTTCTGCAGCAGTTATATAAATTCTCAGAAAGATACAATTTTCACAATTTAAAATCTAATTACAGAAGGTTATAGACGCGCGTTAGACGTGGGAATTCTATGGTCTATAATTTTGAAGACCACTGAAGATATATTAGATATGTGCACAGCCATCTGTCATCTGTCAAGCAATTCGGCTTCTCGAAATACCTCTCCGCTGTCTTCCACTAGAGGTAAACAATGCCATTGGACATCTTTATGATCTGCTTCAGCCTTTCTAATGTCTCAGCAAACATCTCTGTCTGGCTGCGTGTGATGTATAGGAAGAGATAAACGGTCAGACAACTGCTTGGCTGGCTTTTCAGGGCCTTGTAACGGTATATGTGTCAAAATGTTGCTGTGTGTGTACAAGAGTGTCCTTGCTGGAAGAAATAAGGAAACAACTGGAATGATATCATAGTAAACTAAACACAGGGATGATTCATTTTAATATTTTCCCATTAATAAATCCAGACTGAAACAGCTCAGCAATTAACACAATTTGTGATAAATCTAACATTTTGTGTTTAAAACCCTCCTGATCTATCAGGGGGGTAAACTCTTGTGACACTCTAGATGATGAGTTTCTAATGTCACTACAATTGTGCTAAGTTATTCCCTTAAATAAATTTGAATGTCATCGCACTAACTGTTCACATTAGGGGAGGAGGAGATACGTGGACAAACATTCTTTTTGTGGAGAGAAAAACATCCACGTTCAGCACATTGGTCTGGTCACGGCTTCCTGTTGGCAAGGGTATTTTTAGTGTCTTCTATCACTACGAGTCCCTGGTGTTCAGTAAACTGACTGTCTTTAGTTAAGGGTCACAGTATAGTAACAGAACAATGTGCTACCTTAAATAATTTACTCCATCAGGGGTTGTTCGGTGACAGCGTTTCTATACAGGAGCGAGGATGAAGGCAGCACCTATATTTAACCATGTGTGGGTGTGGGTGAATGCCAGTATTCCGGTTTCTGTTCCTGTGTTTGTGCTGAGGGCAGGAGGTAAACTGCACTCTCATACTGTATGTCACTTTCTAATCTTATTACCTACTGTGGATGTATTTGGCGTCTGCAGAATAGACTTTCAGTCCTTTGGCAGGAAGGCCATGTTTACCAAAACTGCAGTTCAAAGGGGTCAACAAGCAGAGACTTCAAAAGCAGGGGAAGTGTACGGTTAAGGCAGAACAAGTGTGCTTTTCGGGGTAGAGGTGCATGTGCAAGTAAGTGCATGACTGTGTGATTATGTGCATGAGTTGCGGTGACACTAAAACGAAGGCCCTTTTCTAATTCTAACTCGTCTCGACAGTTACTGTCCCATTGTTGACCTAGCAAATCCGAATCACGTGTACTTAGAACCCAAGCCATGGACTGCCCAGTCTCCTTTTGGAAACAAACAATGACAGAGAAGAAAAAGAAGGGATAGAAAAGAAGAAAAAAAAAAGGTTTGGTACCACAGTGAGCTCCATAACGTCGTCCTCCTCTCCTTCCTCTCTATTGTCCTCTATTTCCTCCATGACTTCAGCCTTGGCCTCGGCCACCAGCTCCCGCAGCGGGCGGTTAGACGTTACTGATCTCACAAAAGGGTGCTGTGGACAGATGGGGCGGAGAAGAGATGGTTAATTAATTATCAGTTAAAATACACAGAGTGACTGATGCCTAAATAGCAAGACAACTTACAACTTCTAGTCTAGCTTTTGTTGCCCTTGTATATCATTGTAGGCATCATATTCTAAGCATAAATGAGCTTGTAAACACCACAAAGTGTAAAAGGCTAAAAAAAAGCTAAAAGGCTTGACTCGACCACAGGATAAACACCCTTACAACCATAAAACAATATTTCCTGGAGGGCAACAGAACACATTATCCATGGATCTGAGTGTCATTAGACCATGAGACTATTGCTAAAGGGGTTGCTGCAAGTACTAGACTGACAATAAAAAGACCGGAATTAGACAAGGAATAGATGAAGGCAATACATAAAATCAAATAGAATTCTGATGAAAATAAAGTAATTGCGGTTAAATACATTAACTTGCCCATGGGGTTGCAAGAAACAACTTGACATAAGATGCAAGGCTACAGGAGACTTTCACTGCAGGGGAAACTCTATCTGCCACCTGCCAGTTCCTGAACAGCTACAACAATAGTGGCTCTACAATACAACTCTACCTTTAAATGGCACACTAATGTAGCAATATTCAATCCAACATCATGTCCCTAAAATTGCAAGCCTATCTTTAGTTCTACAGCTGCTAAAAAGAAAATGTGTGTTTGCCATAGTGCAAACGGGGCAATAAAAAGTTGAGTGCAAGGCGAATGAAAAGCTAAATTAAAAGTTGAGTGCATCTGAGTGCATCTATTATTCAGATGCTTTGCACTACCTTGTAATTTAATTGGAACAGCTGACAAAGGGAAAAGGCTACAAGTGGTGCTGGATCATTAAGTGTGCATGCACATTTGTTGATCACAGTTGTTTGTGTGCAAGTGGCTTGTCCTCGAGGACTGCATTAGGCTTCAGCTTTTAACGTCTCAAAATGACTAACAACAGTCAGCTCTTGTCTGATGAGTCAGGTAGTGTAAAGTGCCATCTAACTTTTTATTATACCACAGTGGAATAAGAATGCATGCATAAGAGTATGACAAATACAACCCTAAATCAGAAAAAGTTGGGACAGTATGGAAAACACAAATAAAAAAAGAAAGTAGTGATTTCTAAATGTACTTTGACTTGTATTTCATTGCAGACAATGTGAACACAAACTATTTCATGTTTTGTCTGGTCAACTTAATTTCATTTGTAAATATACATCCTTTCCTGTCATTCAGACCTGCAACACATTCCAAAAAAGCTTGGGACAAGAGCAATTTAGGGCTAGTAATCAGGTAAATTGGTTAAATAATGATGTGATTTGAAACAGGTGATGTCAACAGGTGATTGTAATTATGATTTGGTACAAAACAGCATCCAAGAAAGGTCTAGTCCTTTAGGAGCAAAGATGGGCCGAGGATCACCAGTTTGCCAACAAATACGTGAGAAAATTATTGAAATGTTTAAAAACAATGTTCCTCAAAGAAAGATGGGACGACATTTGCTTATTTCACCTTCAACAGTGCATAACATAATTAAAAGATTTAAGGAATGAGGAGGAATTTCAGTGCCTAAAGGACAAGGGCGCACGCCTAAGCTGAACAACTGTGATCTCCGATCCCTCAGGCGGCACTGCATCAAGAATCGTAGAATCTATAAGCGATATCACCACATGGGCTCAGGACTACTTTGGCAAACCTTTGTCAAGTACCACAATACGTAGTTACATCCACAAATGCCAGTTAACATGTTAACAGTGTCCAGAAGCGCCGTCGACTTCTCTGGGCTCGGAGGCCTCTGGGATGGACCATCACACAGTGGAAACGTGTACTGTGGTCAGATGAATCAGTATGTCAGGTATTTTTTGGAAGAAATGGACTCAGTGTGCTCCGGACCAAAGAAGAAAAGGATCATCCAGACTGTTACCAGCAACAAGTCCAAAAGCCAGGGTCTGTCATGGTATGGGGTTGTGTCAGTGCCCTTGGCAAAGGTAACTTGCACTTCTGTGATGGCACCATTAGTGCTGAAAAGTACATAGAGATTTTGGAGCACAATATGCTGCCTTCAAGAAGACATCTTTTCCAGGGACGTCCATGCATATTTCAATAAGATAATGCAAAACCACATTCTGCACACATTACAAAGTCCTGGCTGCGGAGGAAGAGGATACGGGTACTTAACTGGCCTGCCTGCAGTCCCGACCTGTCTCCAATAGAGAATGTGTGGCGCATTTTGAAGCGTAAAATGCGACAACGAAGGCCCCGTACTGTTGCCCACCTTAAGACTTGTTTACAGCAAGAATAGGACAAAATTACACCTGAAACACTCCATCATTTGGTGTCTTCAGTCCCTAAACGTCTTTTAAGTGTTGTGAAAAGGAATGGCAACATTACAAAGTGGAAATGCTTTACTGTTCCAACTTTTTTTGAAATGTGTTACAAGAACCAAAATAGGAATTTTGTTTTTTGAAAAAAATAAACAATAAAATAAAAATCATGAGGAACACATTAAATGATGTGCTGTTGTATTGTCTGCAATGAAATACAAGTCAAAGTACATTTAGAAATCACTACTTTCTTTTTTTGTGTTTTTCATACTGTCCCAACTTTTTCTGATTTGGGGTTGTATCTGATTTGGGGTTGTATATTGTTGATATTTTTTAAACACACACACACACACACACACACACACACACACACACACACACGATCCAAAGCGTCTTAGTACTGTTAATGTGTCTGTCTACATTGGGGCATCTTGTATTTGTCCTCACCAAAAAAAGCATAGAATTGGAATTTAAAGATATATATATATACATATCATTAAATAAATAAGCTCCACTCAGCCTAACTTATTTGATACAGCAGAGTATTTCAACACAAGCTTAGCAACTGACGTAGAGGAGAGCCATACACTTCTTTTAAAAGACACACAGTTCAACTGATTCTGACTTCAACAACCACACTACCACTTCCTGACTGCGCACCAACATGCTGCCATCCGACTGTTAAAGCCATACAAACCTGCGGTGGTATGGAGTGAGATGAACAAATGCTGGGACTTCAACATGTGCAGCTACACTGAATGCTCCAATAATACTTGGATAAAATCTTTACAAGCTTGAGATGCTTGGAAGACGGTGAGAAAGTTTAGCTAGTGTTGCTGTAGGTGCATGCATCTAAGGGCAAAGTATATAAAAAATGTGTAGGCAGTCTACTCTTTAACTATACCAAGAGTAAAATGGTGCCTTTAAGGACTTTAAGGCTTGCATTTTAGACAGATTTTAACAAGGATCAAGCAGAACCATTAGATGAGAACAAGATCTATCGGATGAGTGACGCAGTTAAAAAATAAAATGAGGTAGTCTACCAAACCTCATTTTAGAAGAGTACAGCAGACGTCCGAATCAAAGTCAGTGACGCTGGTCACTACACACTGATGCAAGAGCTACTAATATGACTAATCGATTAATCGTTGCAACTTAAGTTCTATCCTTTATTCAATATAAAAGCCTAGAATAGTAATATATCTCCCAGATTATGAAATATGTTTTTGTCAAGTTGTCCCTACTGATCTAAGCCTACACTGCTTACTGAAACAAAATATTATCTTTGCATCTATTTTCCTTTCCCTTTAGTCACCATTACAAACCCTACAGTAGTAACATCTGAGATTTCAGCTTCCAACTGCTTGTTGTAACAACTCAGACCTCCCATGCTCAAGCTAAACCCAGTTTCCTTGAGGCACATCAAAGGAGAGAAAAGGCAAATAGTGTAGTATTGTTGCTCTGTTAAATCTGGCTATGGTTTCTTTGTACTACCATTATGGATCAAGATGTGGATCAGTAGTGCTTACGTCCTAGGTTTCACGTTGATTTAGACCCAAAGAGGCTGTTGATTTTGGGTCTTACATGCATGGCTGGGCGTGAAAAGGTTAAATGTGAACAACATGGCCCATTAGGGGTCTGGAGGATCGTATGAGGGCAGAGTTACTCTGTAGCAGGAACAGTGGAGTGTGTGTATTTGTACTTTTTTCTTTGTGAGGGTTACATTTGAGTTTTAGACCTTGAGTAAGCACATTTTTTGGGAAAGTAAAGGCATTGTGGTCAGTCCTCACTTCTTCAATGGGTGGTTTGGAGGTTAAGGTTACATTTGGGGTAATGGTTTGTGTTAGGCAAGTAGTAGTTTTGGTCTACATGAATACAATTGACTTCACTTTTATGTGTCCAAATTTTGAAATCCCTTACTCAGTATAAAGTAGTTCCTGTGAGGTCTGTTAATATACAGTATACAGACAAATAGTTACTGTGAAAACTGTTGATGGCTTCTTTTGAGGTTTATCCAGAGAAACTAAACTAAATAACTGTTTGGGCTTTTCCACCTTTAATTTTGACAGGGCAGATAGGTGAGAAAGGGGAAAGAGACGGGGAAGACATGGAGGAAACCCTCACAGGTCAGATTCAAACCCAGGACCTCTGCGTCATTTCAGTATATGTGCGCCTGCTCTACCCACTGATCCAACCCGGCCACACAGGGACATAAAATTATTATTTGTTCCAAGGCTTTGGGCATCAAAGGCAAAACATAATTTCCCTCCATGACATTTGGGTGGTGGCAAAAATGGTAGGGATACATATCTCAGAAGCTGGACAAATTAAACCACAACAGGGCTCTTAAAGTGTGACATTGTGGGGGCCTGTTCTCAGACAAAAAATGAAGCCTGTGCCATTAAAAGTATTAACCTTTTGTTTACTCTGTCTCATGTTGGCCCCAGAAGTAGAATTAGGTTTTGAGTAAAGTCAGGGTAATAGTTTGGCTTAGGCCTGTAGTTGATAGTGTTATGGTTCAGGGCTAAGGAATGCATGATGTCAATGAGGGCTCTCACAAGTAAAGAAGTATAAATACTGCATGTGTGTGTTTGTGTCTGCACATTTCAATGTTGAGAACCACTACAAAGCCCTGGCTCAGAGATAAAATAGCCAAATACTCCCATGGTAAAATTACCTGACCAGATGATCAAAACAGAAAAACTAACACTATGATACATGAATGGAAGCTACACCCAAAACACTGTAGAAAATCCTGACCATGAGAAACTACGTGGGAGGAGAACTATATTCAGTGTAATGAGTACAAGTCATCTAGATGGTCTGCCGCCAGCCACACAGCCACAGTGACTGATACTGTGTCATGTTGTTTTGTATACATTCTTCACATGCACACATGTGGCACAAACACAAGGCAAGAGGTTTAAATCTGTTTAAAACTAATACCATGTTAGAATTGCATGATGACAAAGACTTTGATTTTTTGAAATAGTCACACACACACACACACACACACACACACACACACACACACACACACACACACACACACACACACACCAGTTTAGCACCTACACTCCAGACACTTATTTATGATTCATTATAATCTTCATGTTCACTTCCTGTGCTACATCTGTTTTCCAAATCCATACACTCCAATGAATAACTGGAACTCTGACCTAGAACTTACACTGATGGTAACTTCCTCACTTCCTTCAACATCCATTGCACAGCAGAATGTAATACCATCATTGCACAACTATCTACAGTAAATACTGTCTTGACAGCCGTATAGGAGCAGCAGGCATGATAAACATCTAAAACCTCCAGCATGGCACCAAAAACCGGACCGCGCCCGTCTCTTTCCCCCCCACTGGGGAGCACATGCAGAATACCCAGCGGGCCTGGGTCTAGGATTTTCCTCACTCCCTCTCTCTAATTGGACAGAGGTGGTAAACTCAGGGTAATCCAGATATACCATTGGCCTAGGGTGGGAATGTAAATAGCTGGAATTCCCTCAGCTGTGGGATACAGACAGGAAACTGTGGCTCTGAATTTTAATAGACTCTGTGCTTGTGCTTTAATCCACACCCTGTTACTTTTTCTCTCATTTTTTTTGCTTGGGACTTTGAGAAACAGCTTTAAAAGTTCATTCTCAGATATTAAGGTTTTACTGCTAGACTGTCATCAACTTCTTTAAGAATATTTCAGCTGTGCCAAAGTGGCCTTACATGTAAACATGTGTCCATTCCTACCAATGTCACTTGTCTGGATTTATATGGATTTACTGTTGTTTAAAAACAAAGGGGATTTGTGAGACCTATTTATGATCATTCTAAATTATTTGGCACAAAAACTTCCATTGTCCTTGAGATTTAAATGTTTTAAAAGCCCTCAGAGAGTGCTTCAAAAGTGAACAATTCTAAAATTCCTAAATGTTTACTCGCCCTTCTTCACCTTTATTTTTTAGCTTTGTTCTTTCTTTGTTCTAACTTTTTCACTTTTGACGCTGTCCTACTCCTTCTCTGCCTGCTCCATTTCTTGCCCTCTCCTGTACACATTCTAGTCCTCTCCCACTGACATGCTAGTACCTTCTACAGGGGCACGGCTCACTTTCCTGGCATTGATCACTCCATTCAGGTCTTAAAATAGAAGAATAAATGGCAAATGGCCCTGTACTGCATATGTGTGTTGGTGCAAGATAAGGACAGAGCGAGGATAATGTTCTATCATGTATCAAAGTGCAGCATTGTATAACATCTGCAAGGTTATAATTGCACATTGCATCAGGGCCTACCTCGGTGAGTTGGGCTACAGTCGGACGAGTCTCTGGATTTTTGTCCAAAGCTTTCTTCAGGAAATCTTTAAACTCTTGTGACCTTGAGTGAACACAAGAAAACAGCATTAATCAAAGACAAGAGGTATGAAGATAGGGGGGAGCGAGGGAAAGGTTAAAGGAATAGTTAAGCAACGTAAAAAAAACATTTGAACACAACATTTCCAGATATGTGATGTTGGCACACGTGGGTCATCTTTGTGCACAGCTGTGCTTTGTAAAATAAAGCTTTCAAGAGGAATGATGAGTGGGCTCCCCATCCCAAATGCTCTTTCAGCACCTGATACCTTCCCTTTTGCAGAACTAGATGTGCTGCTATGGAACATTCAGACTCATAAAATTGATAGGGGTTGTAGTTTGGCAATCGCTGAAGTCCTGAGTTGTTGCTATAGTTTATTGATAAGGGTAAAATGGGCTGCAGGCAGAGAGGGGGAGGACAATGTGATATATTGAGAGTCTACAGTAAATTCCAGGACACTGAGTGTGCAAAGATCCGGCAACAGAATTAAATTAGATGAGTGAAATTTAGACAGGAAGATATAAGCCCCTGTCCTCCTATCACATTCTATGTCCAAACTAATGAATCATGGATTGTGCAAAATAGTTAACTAATGATCTTCTGAAATAATACTTTTCTGCCTAACATATCCCTGCTTTCTCTTCACAAGTTGTACATATTATATGATACAATTACTGACCAGTGAATGTAGAGTAATCTCTAATGCATTCTCACCATTTGTGTGGCTGCTCCAGGGTGGGAGGCTCTGACTTGGCAATCTTCAACAGCACCCTCATGGGGTTGAGCTCATGGTGCGGGGGTTCAATCTGGGCGAGCTCAATCAGAGTGATTCCCAGAGACCAGACATCAGCCTTGTAGTCGTACGGAGCATCCTTCATTGTCTCACACATTACCACTTCTGGGGCCATCCTGAGACAGAGTAAACAAAAGGTTGAATATTCATTACCATAACATATGGCGGGAAACTGTCTGGATAAAATGGACATGATCATGTGTAGCAAATGAGAATAAGGTATTAAAACGTGAAGCACACATATTTGTTTTAAGTAAGAAAAAGAAATTGTGCCAATATCACCATCACATGACCATGTGGGATTACTGAACTTTAGAGGCAGTTCACAGGTCTTACATACTGTGCATACAGTAGTTGCTAAGCGTCAAGTGACAGAGCTAATAAGTAACTAAACCTGTAAAGATGGTATCCATCATGTTGTAAAAATCTGATTCTTATCAGTCCCAGCACAATTTAATAGATTCTGATATCATAAAGATACACCTGCAGTATTTACAACACTGTTGTCTGAGCAACGCAGCAATGACTGATGATTACTGTAGATCAAAGTAAGAGTGTTTCTCCTCTCTTCTACTCACTATTTTGCAGATGTCAACATTGAGCACACTCGCGTTGTCTCTCTTGACTTTTCAGATTGTTGACTTTGCTAACCAGTGCATTTAAAGCTATAGTGCGTAGTTTCTGTCACCCCCATGAGGAATTCTAAGTAATGACAACAAAACTGTCGGCGTGTGCACATGATACAAGCCTTCCGTGATCACCCCCCACCCATCCTCCACGCAGTTGCTAGTAGCCAAGGATGACACGGAGGATTACAAAAACACGATGGACTCTTCAGAAGAGATAATTATCTTCACTCGAGTTTCTGCGCGGGAAAGTCGCCGGACGACACAATCTTCTGAACATAGCCATACTGAGAAATACAGAGAGAGATGTGTGGAGATGATTGAATTAGCTTTGTAGCAACTCATTTGGCAATGGCTTGAATGTAACGGACGTTCATGAATATCAAAAAGTTACACGCTAAAGCTTTAAGGGAGTGTAGGGATGGTTGATACAGTATGTCTACACTTCCAAATCAGGGAACAGGATTGTTTTGTATTGGATTTAAAGGATGTTGCATCAGTGTGATGAAATATATTGATTTGCCAGGCATTCAATTCACTGTATTAAGCAAAAGAGACAGCATTTCTAATCTTTGAATGGTTTCTCAATTGAATTTCTTTTATTTCTAGAAAAAAAAAAGCTTTTATCCATCCTAAGCTGATGCATAGCATAGCTCTTTTCCTTAATAGTGCTCCGATGTGGAGTGATATCTTACTCACCAGTATGGCGTTCCAATGAAAGAATCTCTTCTTTGTAAGGTTTTGGTGTTTTTTGCAGACACGCCAAAATCAGCTACAAGAATGAAGAGACAAAAACAACAACATGTGACGTGAGATAGTTAAAAGAAGTTCCTCAGAAGCATTTAAGAGTGAGTTATGCCAGTTTAAAAAGTTCATCCTTTTTCCCCTTTGTACATGTAGTAGACAAATAGTTTGTAGGTTGTAAAACCGTCATGACACTGAGCACAAAGCCAGAATCAGTGAATTTATAGCAGTTCAGTTTTCCAAACAAGCTGCCCCCATTTCCTGACATGACCCTCAGATTACAGGGGTGTTGTTTTCACTTTGAACAGGTTTTTTTCTCTGTAAGAATATTACATGTGGCATGACCAGGGTTGAGCACTTGGCAGAGGCCATTTACTCACAAGGCAGTAGGCTGGCTGTTTCAATTACAAACAGGCATGTTCTATTACGGGGACTTAAATGAATGTCTTGGTTTTGTAGACTACAATTCAAATAGATTTGACCTTCCAGTGAAATATATCATTTTAGACTCTTGCAGTCTAAACTTTTGCAGAAAGAATGTTTACCTCACACAAAGACAATAAATAGTAATTCTGCTTTTATTGTACATGGAATAAGAGTTTACACATTAACTTGGCAACATTATTAAGCTTATAAACCTAGAGGCCAAATACACTTCAGTACATTTTGGCAAAGCTTTTGTAGCATGTGCTGCATCACTGGGTTTAACCTACGCTATGTTCTCTTAAATAATCACCAAGGGTGTGTCTCTCAGGAAGCATTATGATGATTATATGCAAATATGTCTACGCTACACACCTAAAGGTTAGCGTTAGAGTACACAGTAACAGGTGTTTCAGCGGGGAATCCCAACAAACTCAAAAATAGAATAGTTAGATTTAATTTAGAGTTTGTGATTTGATCTTAAGAATTTTAAGTGAAAAACATCAGATAATGTATTACATTGTTAGTATAAATAATAGTGTGTTGTTACATAATGTTACATACATAATGTTTAATCCCATGTGTCATAGGTGGATATAATGCATTTGCATGACCTCAGAGACAGATAATTGTGGACTTGTTTGAACACGTAGTTAGATAGATTTGGAGACTGTAAATAAGTCAGTGTCATGACTTAATGAGTTTAAAGAGGCAACTCCCAGTGATTCTATCTAACTGTGGTGTATTAGGGAGGAATGTAAGGCAATGGAAAATGACTTAAAAAAGAAACACAAGCCCAGCCCAGTGAGAAATGTGTCATTTGAAATTACAAAAAGAGAGAGAGCAAAATAAATTGTAATGATACCATGGACCAATAAACCGTTTGGAATCAAATTAAAAGTTAAAAAAAGTGCAGCAAGTTCCGCAAAGAATCAGCCCCAGACTTTGAAGCCCTATGCAGCTTTACCGAGTGTTTCGGTTTGTTGGTCTGAGTGCAAAACAACAAAGAGTTAGTCAAAGAGTACAGAAAGTAAAACATCATGCATGCAACACACCCAAATATTTTTGTTCAAAGTTGTATGTTTGAGGATTCAAATGTCATGCAGGCATTTAGAAAAAGAAATCTGCACTTCCTTAACTTGCACTTACTGTACATAAAAAGCACATAAAGAGACCTTTTTTTCTCCCTTTTCTGGGAACTACGCTTTAATCCAAAACATGTTGGCGAATGGGTTGGATCCACAGCTTCAGCTGTGCAATGTGAAGAATGTGGAGAACTCCTCAAAAAGCCAATAAATGAAAATATGCAAAACTTCTGAGAATGCAGTTTTCCCACACAATGCTCACTTATGATCCTCCTAAAGCGCCACAGGAGGGGTACAGGGCCTCTACCTGTGTGTGTATTTGTGACAGCATACATGTAGCTGCATGTGTGTGTTCAGCCCATATGACAGCATATGTAAGACTAAGAAACAACGGACCATAGTTCCAGAAATAACCTATAATATGCAATTGTAACACAGGGTCAATCTGAGAATTAGTACCACTTGCAGCATTTTGGCAGTGACATGGTTTTCTCTATGAATGATGGGGCGTAAAGAGAGACTGGCCTTACAAATTTGAACAAAATCCAACTCAGAAATATCAAATATGTTTTTAAATTTAGTTTTTTCAGACTGTACACCTACTTGCCTGAGCTTGAACAAAATGAACACCATGATGCCTAATCAATGACTAATGGTAAATGCAATAAACCTTGCTTTCTAGGAATGCTAGAGTTAAATGTAAATTTTGTACAAGCACCTACAACTAGCAATATTCTAAAGTATAAATATATAAACCCCTCACCCAGTTTGATGTCCCCATCCAGCATGAGGAGGATGTTACCGGCCTTCAGGTCTCTGTGGATGATCTTCATGCTGTGGAGATAGCTCAGAGCTTCCAGCATCTGGCGACAAACCACCTTAATCTGCGGCTCCGTCAGCCCCCGATCCAACTCTGATAAAGGCAAGAGAGGTGGAGACAGGACACAAGAGATGGAGGGGTTAACTGCCACGGTAGGGGAGAGGGTTGAGAACAACAGCAGAATTGAAGTGAGTTGAGAAAACTAGCTGAGAGTGTTCAAAAGCCATTATGCACACCTCGCAGATTCCATATTCAGTGTACATACAATCATGGCAAAACAAAGTCTTGAAGACTGATGTAGTGTGTGAACGCCGCAAGAGTAAAGAGAAAAAGGTAAACTTGTGATGATATCAATGGAAGTCTCTCAGATAAAGTTGCTGATAAGTAATCCCAGATCAGAAAAGCTTTCACACATCCAAGCTAGTCCTGCCCTGCAGACTTTATTCTACTGTGTCTGTTTGGTTAGCTGCAGTGGGGGTACAGACAGATATGAGGATGTGGATTACCCAGCAAAAACAGACCAGGGGATTTTCCCACACAGGAGGATTCCACCATGTCTGACTGCTTTCTAAGCATTCAAGGCCATACTGGCGAAGCTGCAGTACATGATCAGCAAAAGTTCGGAGCAAATCAACTGTATTGTGATAAATGCTGGTGTTCTAGACTTCTCCTATAGAAAATAAACATGGCGTGATTCTTCAATAGTATATTTGACCTTTTACCACGTTTCTACACTTCCTTACACAGGGTTTTTGCAGGTTTCAACAAGTCAAATGTAAGTCTTTTTATGACATTTAAGAATAAAATTTAAGAAATGTATCACGACAAAAGTACAACAAAATGCAGAGTCACAAAAGTACTAGCAAATTAAATAAAATTATTAAAACTGAATAAAAGTGACATGGAGTAATAAAAATCTGTACATATACAGCAAATTATATTTGGACTAGCAACACCACAAAATAAAAAAATAAAAACATTTCAATGAGCATTAGAGGTGGCGTTTAAAATGATTTAAGACCTAGAACACAATACTTTTGCAAATTTTAGACTTTTTAAGACCCCGCGGAAACCCTGTTATAAGTCAGTGCTGAAGGGACAGGTGTAGTCACAGCACTGCTGCAGGTTTGGAACTCGACTCTCGTGACAAGCAGGAAGGTGAAGTGCTTATGATAACATACAGAGTGCCAAGAAAGAGAAGCCTACCTAGCATTGTGGCATCCACGGCACCTCCGGGGCAGAATTCGATCATGATCTGGGGAATGAAGAGGAGGGGAGAATGGGTGAGGTTAAACTTGACAGAGCTTTATGAATATACAAGATAAACATACAATTGACAGCTGTTCCTTTTTCAGGGATTTATATGTAGCGACAGGAAGTACAGATTACTTTTCATCAGAAGCACATGCACAACTAGTATTTTTACAACGCTCACATTGGTATCTTGTAAATAGTTTCTTGTAATATTCTAATACATCTCAACTCATCACTTTCACTAGCATGTAAACTAGTGCATTTTTTTTTTAAATACTGGGTGATGAATTGTTGTTGGTTCTCTGGGTGAGAAACATTCAGCACTGACGGTCCATAAGGGTTTGGCACTTCAACTTGAGAGTAATTTAGGAAAACCGTAAATGAAGTAGTGTGGCAGTAAAATGAGCTAAGATAATTAATAACATAGGCATAACAGTCCACCAATGACAATGAAAACCACAACAAATTGGTAGTGCAACATTCCCAGCCATTCTGATTCACATTACTTTGTCATCGGCCAAAAGAAGGGTGAAAGAAATACATATTTTTGGTAAAGCAAACCAAAGCAAAGTGTGGAAAGGAAAGAAGACAAGATGTTAATGTTATGTCATTGCTACCTGGAGAGCTCCCCCTGCTCTACATCAGTCAAACACTCTGACATCTGTGGGGAAAGTACTAGAATATACACACTTTGCAAAGTTGACAGCTGTATTCAAACTGAAGTGTGTGATGAAGTGTCAGGCTATAACTATACACACTTTCCAGGATACAGACTTCCTGGGACACACTGCCAAAAGTATAATACCAGGTCAGAGGGGAAGTAAAGACACGGAGAGAGAGAGAGAGAGAGAGAGAGAGAGAGAGAGAGAGAGAGAGAGAGAGAGAGAGAGAGAGAGAGAGAGAGAGAGAGAGAGAGAGAGAGAGAGAGAGAGAGAGAGAGAGAGAGAGCTCCCTAAATGGTGCCTTGTTGGCCAACAGCAACTTCCAACAATTTAATTTCCTCTCCTTACATAGTCAGTCTCTCTCTTACACACACACAGCACACACGCCTGTCAGAAAACCTCTACATGTTTAGTGGGAAAAAATAAAACTTTTATTTTATAATTTCATAATAATCCTATGCTGAGCAGTTGATCTTGATCTATTGATTCAAAATGGTTAAAGATCAACCCCAGGTGGTGTGCAGCATACTTTGTGTTGTGTGATGTCACTTATTTAATCATAGAGTCCTGCTTGCTCTGACATCACTGTCAAAGCATCAACCTGGTATTGGACAGGGAGTGGAGTTTCAGTCCAGAGAACAGAGAATCAAGTACAAAAGGAGCAAACACCCCAGGTACAGATGAATGCAGGAAACAATGCATACCTCCGAGCGCACGCAGTTGCATGAAGACACACACGCTTTGAGGAAAACTCAAAGATGAGGAATGTCAAGCCTCGGCTGGATTGACAAACCCCGTGTTATCTGGATCTTTCACTTCTTCGAGGTCTCTTTAAATGACAGACAGCAAAGAGACAGTCTGGCCTGCGTGTTACGTTCTCTTTGCTTCCATCTTGTATCTCTTAATGTATCACAAAGAATTGATCTCCATTTGACTCAAGTTCTATTGAAGAACTCACAACTTGGTTTAAAACTATTTGTCTGTAACATTTCATATATGTTTCTGAATCAGAAACAATTGAAGTTATACATGTAAAATAAATACATTGTAATTTGCAAATTAATCAACGTTTAACTCTCAAAACTCAGCTGATCTGCTTTATCTGGTCATTGTTTGTGTTTTGGTTCAAGATTCAGATTTCTTATGTGGTTACATTTGGATTGGTCAGAAATGCGGAAGGTGACATGCCCTTTTTCCAGAATAGCCACGTCCACCTCGAATCTGCACAGAAAAAAAACTAAAAGTTGTTCAAGATTGTTGGTAAACATAAACAAATAAGATAATTATTTGTTTATGTTTTTTTAAATACTATTGGCTGATGCGATGTCATATTTTTCGAACAAATATTAATACCATTATCAACCTCAAAATCCATTATTGGTCGGGGTATACGTCATATGGTGCCCCATCACTTACAGTAAGAAGAACATTTCCGAGGCATTTTAAAATAAACATTTCCCAATTTACTTTTTACTTTGGATTCTTACAGAAATCAATTTAAGATGCATCAGAAGTTGAAATTAGATTGTTAAAATGTGTTTTTAACTATATGTCCATGCAGTCTTGTGTAAATGCTGATAAAATTGTCTAGTTTTAGAGGGATGTTTATTACACATTTCAGTATAAAACCATTTCCCTATTCCTGCTCACCGCAAACCAAAACACACAGATGATTTCAATTTCTCCTCTGTTTAAAAACCAACCACCTGAATTAAATGAGCTTCAGTAGTTAACACACTGCACTGCCCAACCTAAAACAGCTGTACATCACACTACTGTGTCACAAGCAACTGGTTTGGGTTTCCGTCAGGGTCTCTGCAACCACATTTGCTCTCCCTGCCTGAAACAATTCTGGATGATATGTTGTCTTGCGGTGAAGAATGTGCCCCGACTGGTCAAGCTACTGTACATGCAACACATACCTACTAAGGGCTGAACACACGCAGACACAAGCTTTACCTATCCCTCTCACTTACAAACACACACGGGAACACCCAAAAATCTCTCACTTTTTTTTCTTCTGAAACAAGCTGAAATAAACTGAGCAAGCCTCGTCCTAAGTCTAAAGGTTTGCCAAGTTAAAATTGTTTGCCAACAATGACCTGCTTAGAAACTGCAATGCCAAATAAAGTAAGAAATATGACCATAAAAAACCTGAATCACAGACACACTGTTATACATTGTCACTGTAAACATGATTAATGCTTCAGTGATGTGTATATATGAGGTGGTGCCAAAAAAGACAGCATACAGACTTCTATCGATTCGCTTTCCAGTGTCAACACAAATCTCCTAGCAACCATAGCAGGTAACATTATGTAGACCTCACTGTATGCAAACATGGTAAATATATAATATTAAAAAACAAGTCCTTGTTTCAGTGCACCAAGCAAAATTATTTTACAGCGAGAGCTCTATCGTCTCTGCCTTCTTTGTCAAACTGAAGGCACTTGAAAATAATTATATATAGACTCTGGGACCACAAACACACACAGAAGTGAAAAACTCAAACATGTTAAACACTTTCGAACATGTTCACAGTGCATGAAATGGGTTTAAACCACAAGATATTCAATCCAGACACTGTCTATATTCTCAAGTTTGGTGTAGAAAAGCTGCTCCTATCATACTATATTCATGGTAGGTTCAGATGAATATAGATATTGGGCTTCCAAAACTCTGATTTGAAACTTTGCAAAAAGCAACTATTGTGATACTGTATCTCTTTCATTAGACATTTCTTCTGGATTTCTACCCTGATTCCCCAAAATGACAAAAAAAACCAACATATTTTGTCACTTACAAAACAAAAACAAAAAACACCTTAACTCGCCATAGTGTGGAACTGAGAAAAATGACTATAAAGTGTTTTAGTTGTCCCGCCACAGAAATTATAGGTAGGACACTGGAAATCTGGCAATTAGATGCAATGTATCTACATAAAATATCTTGAGCTCAGACTTGACTTTTGACCTCTATTTTGAAGTTACTGTACTCTGCCTTTGTATTGTCTGCAAAAACACCAAGGCAAAAGGCAGGAACTTCCAAATTATCAATATTTGGTTGCTGATCGTCCTTTAAAAAAAAAAAAATCAGCATAGTAACACGTCTATAAAATGTAGTGATCATGGCCTATATGTCTGATGACATATCCACATTATAAAGAATGTGTTGAATGTCCCAAAATTATCAGTAACTCATTTTCGACCAAAAACGAAGTTACTGCCTTTTGCAGGGCAGTCTAGTGGGATCTACTGTAACTATAATGAGATACAAGTCTCTCAGATTTCTGCTTTCACCCAATACAAATGGAGGCAGGAATGGAATGTGGCATGGAATTTTGTTTATGGCGCTCAAAGCATGGGAAATATAGTTTAAAAAGTCAAGAAGCAAAATCGTCTCCTTAGAAACAGTGTCCCCATTACTCTGGATGATGCAGCAAGAGTTTTTATTTTAGGAGAAATAGTCCCTATGGATTCTATTAGTATTTGGGTGGCAGCGTAAAATCTTAGGGAGGTATACAGTACGTCAAAATAATTGTCGCTTGGGTGAACAAAACATTTAATCAGGAACACTTAACTATGCTTCTAAATGATGTGTGTAAGTTATTTTCTGTGTTGATCGTCTCTCTTTGTCATCTGTTTAACCTCGTTGTTCATTCTTCTCAGTGTGCTGATGTCACCAGTCCCGTCTCCATGTTAAAGGCCCTCTTTTTCTCACGCCGTGGGCCTGGCTACCCCTCCAGCCTCAAGAGCAGATTGTTCCTCAACGGGAACAAACAGTCCTTCTCTCCTTCATCTCACCCCTGCCCAGTCCACCCAGCCGGAGGTTACTGAGGCCTGACCGCCAACCACTGGTCAAATTGTTGAGATCCTGAGGCTAGCTTGTTCACTTTGTCATGTTGTATGTAATTATTCTACTGCCGGTCAGATGCTCGTATGTGCATTTTGGTGGTGAGTTTGTACACTGATCCTGAAACGTTGGTTGCTCTTAAAAACACAAGCTGAATAAGAGATTGTGAAGAGAATAGAGAGCATCTAAAAGAATAGAAAACTGTATCTGAGCACAGCTTGGAAGTGAGATAGTAAAGAAAAATGTGACACTGAAGCAACAAACAGACAGGAAGCATGTGGTCTGAATGCTGCAGGAAGGGATCTTTGTACATGTGAATTATCAGCACAAACTAACCACAAGTACAGGGGTAAAAAATAAATAAAAATAACTATCTTTAGTCTTAAGACTGCTTTGTAATTCCTCAGATATTCAATGCTGTGCCCCAGCATGAGGTCACTATTATTTTCTTGGCCAGATACACTGGGAAATTACAGGGGGAGTTGAACACTTGACCCAGTGAGCGAGTGTGGAGAGGGAAAATAACTGAAAATAACTGAAATCCATCTTCATTCTTGCTGTAACATCAGGGTGAGGATTGGGTCATTTCAGATGCATTATGTCACCCTTGGGGGGTCTTCTGTCATCCCCATTTAGGCAATCCACTTTTCTTATCTTTATTATTCAGCAGAGCTTTCATATGTAGAATAAATATACTCTGGATGAGATAGAGTTGCAATAAAACAACAAGGCAGTTACAGATTGAAATGAAACATCCCATGAGCCTGCCAACATACAAGGTTAAAAAGGTCTGTTTTTCCACTTCCCTGCTGATCGTTCAGGTTTCTGTGTTGTGGCTCTGTTTGGAAAGGCAACAGAAACTCCTCAAAAAGAATACATTTTGTGAGGAGCGTAACAGTGTAGACAGAAGATAAGGTCCCTTTGGTACATTATGCACCAGTTTAATACAACAGCAGCCTTGACCACAGTGTTCCCACACAGCA
>CM042439.1:7414132-7734132 GCA_023631565.1 Gymnocephalus cernua | reverse complement strand
ATAGTAAAGCTGCTATGTTTTATGTCATGTTATCGGTCCTAGAACTACAGTATATATACTGTCTGTCCACAACACAAATGCCATCCTCATTCTACACACACACACACACACACACACACACACACACACACACACACGTGTGTGCCTCTGGCCTTCAGATGGTTGGGGAAATGGACAAAGAGGGTAGACCGAGAATTGAGCATTACGTATTTATGTGGTGGCTTTCTGCGTGGTGCAGGGAATGTGTTAAGTCTAGGGTCCTCAAGTATAGTATGTAAAGATGCGTGTATCTTTATGTGTGTAATTTCCTCTCTGCGCTATGCAGAGAGGAAATTACACTGAAACGCCTCATTGTTTCTCACATGGGACCTCCTCATTTCCTACAAGTGACATCAATGCACAAGTGTATGTTTGTGCATGCTTCGGTATGTACACAAGAGAAAAATAATTGCAGGAGGAGCCATCATCCTTCTTAACGCCCTTTAAATCTGAACAACCGTGACAATTACCAGCAGCAGCTTCTCCCAACAAACACAAAATCTCGTCTATGAGGAACGCGTCAGATCAGTCTCATGTAAGGTTCATTTTGTCAAAATTTACACGTTCTGTTTGTTTAAAGTCTGCAGACCGTACTTCACATCCTGGCAGTATCTTCACCTTTCAGGAGCTTATTGCATCTTGCCGATATGTACGATTCATTTCTAAAAAAAAGCCAATGATCCAAAGAACACTGGATACAAAAATGCATAATTAAAAGTAAATATATAAGCATTCTTGTCCAACTTTCAAACCTGGACTGATGATGATGATGACGCATCTTTACACAACCTTTGAGCAATCATAGGAGTAGTAAAACAAACATCACACGATTTTAACATGTGGGAGAGATAATGTGTTATTTGTGCTTTTAATACTAGGATGCAAAAGCAAAATTTCACACTTAACAACTATTATTGCCACACAAGTGGTCTGAGTAAAGTTAACATTATGCTTTTCCGAAGATACACGTAAACGTCTCTGCAAATCTACACATAGAAGGGTGTTATGGGTAACCGTAGAGGGGCTGATGTGCAGTCACACCTTCAAAATGTCAACGCCATGTTGATTGGTTCAACGTCAGTGGGGGGGGGGGGGGTTCAAAATGAAAACAAAACACAAGTCAGTCATACAAGTTGTACAAAACAAAAAGGTCTCAGAGCGGCACATTCACCTACATGCGGCCCTTAATTTTTTTCAGCTTTATAGGAATGACAAGTTGTTACCAGTTGGCACAGAAGGCACCTATTCTCAGCTTGTCTACATGTAACAAAAAAATGAAGTCCCAAGAACACAAAAAACACAGAAAAGGCCGATGTCAGCAAGTTATACAGAAAAACACTGAATTATTACCTAATAACCGATCACAACCACAGCACTGAAGTAGGAATACAGTCCACTACACACTGTAGCTGCTGTAGAGAAAACAACGCTTCATTGCTTCTAACCCACTGACTCTTCACTCTCTCTAACTCTCCTCCAGAGGACAACAACAGTCTTCAGCTTTGTTTGGGGTCTAGTTTCCATGGAGATGAGGACTCGTTTCTGCTCCGTCATGCAGCTTGTCTCACTCGCGCTCTGCCTGGCCATTTTCATGTTCATTAGTGACTTGGCTTTCATGTGGGTTAAGTGCAAAAGGATTACTTAGAGGACCCAACCTGGCAGAAGAACAGGCACACTCTTCAACACATTGCCTAAAAAGACCAAAATGTAGTGCCATTGTACGTTTCAAGCATCTGCAAGTCTATCGGGAACTAAATAAAAGACCTAGAGACTGACACAGCAAAATGCTAGAGACTGTAAAAACTGAAAGGTACAAGAACATATCAACTGACTGACACCTAAATACAATAATATTTGATATTGCGGTGTCAAAGGACATATTTAACAAATATATACAATGGTAACACAAATGAAGATTATAGCTCAAGTGCTCATCGACACCTACCAAATCCCATTATAAAACACATCATTTGCATTTCATTGCAATTTAGATAGAAAATGACAAAACCTACATGCTGGGGCATCTGTTTTCTCTAGTTTCCTTATGTTATTCTATCAATCATCCATCAGTTGATCTGCATGAATTTGTATCCATCTCCCAGAGTACGATCTAACTGTTTTAACATCTTACAGTTTTTTTTCTGTAATCCTCTTATTGCGGCATATGTACAGCACACCTCTCTCCCATCCTGCCTCATCATTCATCGTCTGCCACACTGCACATCTTTTGTCTCCCTCACTAAATTTGTCTGTCATTCCTGCCTGTGTATCCCCCCCCATCTGTCATGTATATTTATCCATCTGTTTTCAGTAACAGTCTGTCTGAAGGCCACAATCCATGACCGATAAGCACACCGGCTGCTGCTCGACAAGAGCTTTAGAAAAAGCAGATGTTACTGACCCTTGTGTTGGCATACAAACATACTGTATGTCCTGGCAGACTAAGCAAACACATGTACAAAAGCACACGCTTCCAGCCGTGTGTGTGTGTGTGTGTGTGTGTGTGTGTGTGTCATTTGGTATTCAGACACAGTCTTTTTGAAAATGAATCAAGCTGTGAATAATGATGTTTAATACTGTATATGTGTTGACTGAGGGTGAGGTATTAATGATTATTGCAGGTGTGTTGGCCTAAAAGCACTGCTTTGGATCACACTCAAAATGGAAAAGAAACCTGTGGCGAGTTACGACTTCAAACCTAAAAATAACTGGAAATATAAAAAATATAAAAATAAATTACCATCAGCTTCTCCTTTCATTTCTTTTTTTAACAGGGACAATGCTCATTAATCAGCAGCAAAGCACCTGTAAATGAGCCACATTTAGCTCAGCCAGTATGAAAATGGTAACCTAAAAAAATAAAAACATAAAATACAATATATTCTCAACATCTATTTTTAATGAGTCCTTACCTATTTAGACTGTAGCCTGAAAAGAATGATGAATAGTTAACCATAAGAGTGAATGGACCAGATGACCTATTGTAACCAATAAGACAGAACTTACTCTGGGGTCACTCACCTCCAGGTTGAATAAGCATACCACATGCTGACGTGTATTTTCGGCTTGTATACGGTGTTATAGTTTCTCCCATCACACACTCACAAGCCCCTTCAGGGAATGTGTGTATATATTAGACCTTTGCCCCGTCATAAACCTGTAAACCGCCCCTCCTCTGTAGGCTCTCCCAGTGTGTCTGCTAACAGGAATGCGGTTCTCAGCTCCTCATAATGACAGCAGCTAATAAAACCTCACCTCTGACAGCAGACGCCTGTGGAAGTGATGATCTCTCATTCAGATCAACAAGGTGCACAAGTCAAGTCAAGTATGCTAAACGGCTACATGTAGGCTACTAATTTGTTGGACAAAGTAGGATATCTTGTTGTCTTGTTCTATTACATTGTGTCAGAGCAGTGGCATGCGGTGAACACTTGAGAGAATAGAAGGAGTAAATATTTGTCATGGTTCTGTAGTAATAACCAGGAGAGTAATTTCCTGGATCAGGGGAAAATGACTTCTTGGTGGAGATTGTTGGGGATGTGTGCACCTTGTGAGGGATATCTGCAGACATTTGTGAATGAAAATAGTTTAATAATTCTCCTAAAAAGACCCTAGAACTGATCATCAATCAAACATAATGCAGTAAAAGACAGATTTCTTTGTAGTAAAGACATTATCAGTTTAAAAGGTTTTAAATAGCATAATACGAATACTTATCAAAAGATATCAAGTCTCTATCATGGAAATTAGAAAGTGATTATTCAGATAGTGTATTATAATGCAGCAATTGATGTGACTCTTTGAATACTAACATAATTATGGAAAGCATAATAACCTGTTTAATCATAGTTTATTATTTGCTATATTATATACATCTGTATAAGAAAACAACATGTATACTATATTACTTTGAAACACAACCTTCGCCTTGCTAATACCAAAACAACAACTTGTTAAAGAAGACGATAAGCATTAAGCCTATTTACCTCTATGTGTTCAAGCCCAACATTTTTTTACAAGACATTTTTTTTCTAAAATACAAACGTTACAGTGTAGAATGTATCATGAAAAAGTACTATACCAGCGGCAAAAAGTAAAAATGTCAACATGTCATTTTTTTTTTTAAAGAAAAAGCAACCAGAATACCAGTTAGGTCTGTTGTGAGAGAAGAAAAGGTACCCTAAAGTAGATTTAAACTTGTTTTGACTGCACAGTCATTCATAGGCCTAATCATTGGTCTGTTTTTGAGGGTAAGGGTTGAATTTGTCAGTGCTACTAACTACAACTAAAAGAGTCCACTTATTAATCTTGGTTTACTTACAACCTACTGTGTAATAAAGTGACTAAAACAAAATACTTCATAGAGATTTGCGTAGAAATGTGAACTTCACACCTGATCTTATGGGTAACCCCAACCTTAAAAAGAGACAAAGAAAGCATTGCATGCGTCTGTGGCTTCTGTGTTCTGTGACTCATTGCTCTGTCCCCAAGATAGAGCAATGAGTCTTTTCAGGATGTGAAAGTTTTGATCAGCACTGCAAAATGTCCCATTTTCAAAACCTTGAACTGAAGGTCCCAAGTACAAAGCAGGTCAGTGAGGTAGGAAATCATGATATGCCACAAAGAGCCTTGAAAGAAAATAACCCCCGTTTACACTGCTTTCTTTAATCACTCATGCAAGGCCTTGCACAATATTTCAAAAGCATGAATCTCAGGACAGATGAGATCCACATCCTGACTACAGTATACAAAACAAGTAACAACAGATTGGAGGGTTTGCAAGTTCCTGGTTAGAGTGTGCTGCTAAAACCAAGCTCAGACAGGTATTGCAAGATGCCAGATTATTCAGTGCAACTGTCTAGAAGTGATCCAAAAAAAAAACTTTCAAGTGAATGACACAGTTACAATGCTCATGAAAGTCCTCAACCAACCAGCTTGTCACGGGCCCATGTCTATGAGCCAATAATAAGTCATCACAAGGACTCCCAGCATGTTGAGCCCACGCCCACTCAACAGGGCTGCTATCAGTCGCTGTGGGCCCAGCTGCTCCCCGAGATTAGACCCAGTCTGACGATGATCACACTAAAGGCACTTCAACATACGTCTTCTTAGTGGCACTACCATATTCTAAATTACATCTGTGGCATTTCACATAAACATTGTGGCTTTCCTTTGCAAAGAGGATGTTACAACCTGTGCCCCTCCCCCTCACTGATGACACCCAAGTGTGTTTCTCTTTCACTTGTCTGAAGAGGGTAATCATGTTAGAAGTTCTGTAGCCTTTCACTCATTCCACCATCTGTCATTGCAAGTCAACTATTTATTATAGCAATCCAGGTTGCCAACAACATCTGGCCTGGTAGTAAATATCTTCAGAGGCCCGAGAAACTGGACCGGTTCTGAAATTACCCATTATTCAAACCAAATGTGTATGAATTATTTTTTTTAAAAACAAATTGGGGTTTCAAAATAGACCTATGGATTATATCCTGTCCATAACAGACCAAGGGATGAATCTGATTATGTACATAATTGTTGTTTATCTTGATCAAGAGTAATGCAATACTTTTACAATATGTGGCTTACTACACAAACAAGTCCTCTGCCACAGTTTAAGTCCACTGTCTTTTACATCACCGACCAACAGAGATAAGATGCACCGTGGTTTAATCCCTCAATGGCAATTTGACAGAGCATAAATTTACAACCTGCTTGTATCTCTGGAAACCTTAGCCTTAACCATCGGCAGCAGGGCAATGTGCTAAGCGGCACGTGGCCCATTAATTAGTGAGGGGAACAATGCAACTCCTCTGTTTACATGCTTCAGTTGCAGCCAAACTCCACACACATTCACACTCTTTCCAACAAGTGCAAGCATGCATAGACAGATGCGTAGAAAACAAAGAAAACATCCTATGACACACTGGGTGAACAGGAAGTGAGACATTGTTATGACTTTAAGTATGAGAGAGACTTAAGTAGATATGCTGGCAGTGAAGACCCTACAGGGAGAATGGTTCACCACAGTATTGTGTGTGGGGTCTGCACAACATGGCGCAATATTTCGAGCAGTATGTCAAAGACCCAAGGTGGAAACTGCATTTCTCAAATGTAGGTCCTGGGCTGAAGCAATCATAGAATGTCAGCTTGTAGCCAATACTGCAAACAATGTACAGTTAACAATACTGCATTCATGTTTTTTTCTGTACTGTATGTAACCACACTAATGGTTGACAGTGATACTGTAACCTGGTGACAGCTTGTTTACATGCTTTTTCTTCTGTGAGGCTCTTACACCATGTACCAGCATTAAAACAATAATATGAATATCAATTTGGTTGGTTTAATTTGTATTGAATTATGTCCAACGGCACTTAGGGAAAATCTGTTGTACCAAGGTTGTTGTTTTTTGAGTGAACATATATTAAAGTGACTATATGTAACTTTTAAATGTTTCTGAAACTGTAATGTTCCATCTGATGATCATAAATGACCTGTAACAGCAAATGAGACCAACTGTGAAAAGAACGCTAGTTTTATACATAATGCCTTTGCCCGGTGCGATTTTTCCCACAAAGTCACAAAATGATTTTCAGCAGGTAGACAGCGCTACAGAGCACACATTCTGATAGGTCACAGATTTCCAGCCAGGTAAAGGGTAGCAGGAGATTTCTTTATATAGGCCTAATTGTATTTTAATTGTATTTAGAAGTTATCTGTTGTAGTTATGGCTGATACTGAGGGAGGGCCATCACAGAAGAAACGAAGAACAACTAAAAGCTAAAAGGGAGGGCAAAACCCAGAGTCACACTCGGTCAGTCTTTCAACAGATGGAGACAATTATGGGATTGTACATGATTCAAAAATGTCCCCGAATTGGCCCTCAGGTATGTAATATGTCTAATTTATTCACAAAATAACTTTAGTCTGCGCGATGTGGTTGTACGTCAGTAGCCGACATTAAATTACATCTCCCTTCTATTTAGCGCAGACATTTTATTCCTTTTAGTCAGTGTTTGTGTTGGCCTACTATTTTCTTTTCCCTTGTCCCCCTGTACTTGAGTAAAGCGGCCACACATATTTCATTACTTTCTGGTAATATCTGAAGTTCTACCATAGACTTTGTGGAATAAATGCTTTGGTTACCTTGTTTCAAGCCATTCTAGAGTGGTATAGAAAGCCTGCAGGAAGACTCAGCTTGATTTCTGCCAGTTCTCATTAATATTCAACTAGCTAAGCTGCTTGACTCTGATTGGCTAACAGCTAGCCAATGAGAGCCTGGCTATCATCATCCATTTCCCAACACAACTGGGCAAGCTCATGAATAGTAATGAGCTTAGGCAACATGACGTCAGACTGACCAGCTTTAGTAATTGTCCTGATTTCTCCGCTCATTTCTTTTCAGTGGCTAGAGCTGACAGAGGAGGGAGCAGTTAATATTCACATTCACAACAACACAAACACCTATGGACCTAACATATTAAAAAAAAATACAAGTAAAAACAGTTGTGTGTGGCAGGGCACCTTTAATGAAATGCGCTATATAAATCATAAATCATATATAAAATACAACAAACTCGTCATACTTTGGCTCATGTCCAGTGTTGGGAACGTTACTTTAAAAAAGTAATTAGTTATAGTTACTCACTACTTGTTCCAAAAAGTAACTGAGTTAGTAACTGAATTACTCTATAATAAAAGTAACTCGTTACCAGGGAAAGTAACTATTGCGTTACTGTTAAAAAAGTTGCTTACATGTAAAAGTATTTGTTTTTTTTGCAGTTTTCACAACTAAAATGGAGTAGAACAGACCGGTGTTTTCAATATTTATTGCACGTCAATAGACAGCCAGAGGTTTATCCTGCACTTCAAATTATCTTCGTAAGAAAAATAAACAGTTACACAATATAAAGTGCATTTAATTCCAGCGAATTAAATGTGTTTAAAAGTGTTTTGTAATGTTCACAACAATAGTAAACCTTTAAACAACAAAAAAGTGTGTTTAGTTCAAACCTCTACCTTGAAAATGCCAACTTTTCTTGCTCCTCCTGACTAGCCATCTCTGTTGCTCCGTTGAATCTCCGTTTAGCTGCTGTGTGTGTGTGTGTGTGTGTGTGTGTGTGTGTGTGTGTGTGTGTGTGTGTGTGTGTGTGTGTGTGTGTGTGTGTGTGTGTGTGTGTGTGTGTGTGTGTGACGGGAAAAGTAATTAGTTAGATTACCCCGTTATTGAAAAAATAACGTCGTTACCTAACGCCGTTCTTTTAAACGGCGTTATTCCAAACACTGCTCGTGTCACAGTGAAAACGTTATCTGGTTTAGCTCACGATACATCCAAAGTAGGCCAAGTATCAGTATGCAACACTTGAAATGCAACGATGCATCTGTAACGTATTCTCTTATTGTAAATGAATGATTTTCTGGTTGAGCTAATTATTCATCGCAACTATATGACCTCCCAGTAATGCTAACTCAGTAATATACAGTGGGCAATACAGCACCGTAAAGAAAAGACCTTTAGGACAGCAGGTGTGGTAAAAACACTACCGCTTTGGTCCAAAGCAGCTGCTAGAATCAACACAAACTGAAAGTTACATATAGCCACAAAAATCATGCACAATTAAAAAACATTTTGTTGTCACTCCTTCATACAAATAAAGACTTACAAGTCTTTGAGTTTCAGTATGTGAACTAGTCACGCAGTAAACCAGCGGTTCTTAAGCTTTCTGGCATGTGACCATGTAAAAATCAAAACAATGTCCAGCAGTTTAAGAGCAATTTTACATTGTGTATATCTTGTAGAAGTCTGATGAGATAAAAGGGCAAAGATCCTCCTGTCACAGTGTTACTGTGATATAAAAACACACACGGCTTGATTTGTTCTTAACACTCCCCTTACGCAATAAAGTGAGTTGTTGTTCTCCCAATGGTAACATTAACCTTTAGAGAGTCAGTTTGACAGGAGTACTCTGTACTCTCAACCAACACTGTACAATTGAAGAGGTCTGTGCTTAATCTTAAAGACATGTCGGAAACAAGCAGGGGTCCTAGCCAGGTGCAAATGACACAAACTAAAACTGTCTTTTTATGGAAGAGACAATCAGTACTGCTCTTCTGCTGATTTCACTTGTGACTGAGATATTGAGTCGCCCCCCCTCCCTCTCTCAGGCCTGCTCTATCAAAGACTTTAACAACGGAAAACATGTGCAATACACCACTTGAAGCTCTCCCTCCCACAGACAAGCTGATTTTGGAGGTTCGGGAGCTGTTAGAGGAAGTCGTCCCCTGATGCAGTCCCACGATTTCCTCTCTTGGCCATTATCTGCTCCCACTCTGCCTCCCTTCCCTCCATCTGACAGATGCAGGTGTGGAGCTGTCCTCCTCCAACCCACTCAAGGAGAGGACATTTGTATAAGAAAGGGAAAACATAGTGGGGACACATTAACATGTCAGAAAGCTTGCCAATTATTCAAGTGGAACGCTATTCAACACGACGATACGCCGCAAATCATCTGTGCCTTTTAGTTTGTCCTTGGTTTGAACGGTGTATGCCTCTGCACGGTAAAATTCAAGGAATCTGTGTATGTACCTCATGTTCAGTCAGCCCCTCAGCTTGTTAGAAGCAAACTGAAAGCATTGTTTGTGTTCATGGTATACTGGTTGCTTCACTCTGTGTTTTGTTATTTCCTCTGCGTCGTCGAAAGGCTAGCCACATGACTCCTCACATGCTCGCTCTGCTCAAAAGATACATTATAGGACAACTTACATTAGGTTTAATTCACATGTGGCTACATAAGCAAGATTGAACAAGTTTATTTTCATTTCAGTGCCAACAAGTCACCTTTCAACTGAGACTCATCTTCCAATGTATGTGGTCTTCGTTCATTCCCCAACCCCCCTCCCCCCCAACCCCCCTGCATGTAGGCCTATACTGTCCAGTAAAAACAAAATACCTAAATAAGGTGGAGTACATTTTCTGTTCCATGCAGACCTCTGGTAAGGCATCACTTCTTCCACTGAGGCCCCTGCTGTGTCAAAGACTTTCTCTGTGCTCCGCTGGGCAGAGCACACACAGAGTGCCTGTGCCATGCTTCACAGAGGGGACTGACCAGCCAACAGATCCTGATTAAATAACGCCTTTGAGCCAAAAGTGCTACTGCTGCTAAAGTTGGAGAGGAGTGGACAGAACTAACGAAGAGTGCTTTCACTGTCACTGTGACTGCTTCACACTGGATTCACAGCAAGGAGTGGGGGAGTCGGGTGGGTGTTTTCTATAAACCTTCTGTACTGCAGAGGTAATTTGCAGGGAAATCACAAGTCAGTGGTCTCTTTTACAAAAACTATTAAGATTTTAAGAGAGAAAACAAGTAACTTCAACAAGGCACTCACAAAAGGAATACAACTGAAGATGAAATGGATCTAAGGAGAACGTGAATCCTTGACTAACATCAGTATAATGAATGATTATTTGTCTAAACAGGTAAAACCCTTCACCCACAAACATGTTTGCCTGATACCCAAAGCTACAGTATAGTGACTGCCTGAGCGGACCAACCACATAGTTGACATATTAGTCATAATCTCAGCAATGCTGGGAAGGTGAATAGAAAAGGTGAGTAGATCGGAAGCTGTTCACACCTATAGCCTGTAGGCTATATTCTAAGAATGTGGGCTATGTGATATATAGTGTTGATGCACAAAACTTAAAAAGGAAAGTGATGTATGAACTGCAGTTTATAATGTACAATATTTCACACACAAACTGATAACCTTTCTGAAGGAACACGCAAGTGCCTTTCGGAAGACATGGCAGAATACTTTAACTATTCAATAAGCTTTTCTAAGACAACAGAGTGGTACTGAAGTTGGCAACAGGTGGGAAACTTATGAATAAAGTTGAAGAACTACAAAAAAGGTGTATCACTACACTTGTTTGGCCAGTTTGCAGGTGCCTCGTGAATTTAAAATCACTCACCTTGTAGACCTTTCCAAACGCACCGTCGCCCAGCTCGCCAATAATTTCCCATAAGTCATTAGGATTGATGTCCCGATGAACGTGCTCGTACTGCTTCACTTTCTTTTTGATCTCAATAGTGGGCAGACGGAGTATTCTGCTGAATCTAGCGAAAGCCATTATTTATAATGTAACAACATTCAGCTTGAAAAAAAAAAAAAAAAAATCAGAAGGCTCTACGCACGCGGAGACGCGCAGCCCGTCAAAAACACTATACCAAATACCAAATAGTAAATCTTTACTTTCCGCGTTCAAGAGAAAATAAAAAGAGAGCTGAGAAAGTTCAAAGAAGTTCTTGTACTCCGTCCATCACAACCAGGTGCTCTGAAGGCTCTGCGCTCATAATCCCATTCACAGACTGCGGATAGGCTATATACCACCTGCCGCTGGAAACACGATGGAGTAACCGCCTGCCTGACAGCCTGCCGCCTGGGCAACTTGTTGCGAAAACGCCCCACCTCGTTACTCAACAACCCTAACTCACTGCCGTCATGGAAATGTAGTTTCTTTCAAAGAACAAGTCGTCGTCACTTTCGCACTGATGAGGTATAAGGACTTCATGTCCGGGTCGGTGCTGGGCGTGTCCTCTGACAATTTAAACAGCTGTGCCATTAACTAAACTTCTAGTGGAGCTCTGTGGAATGCAGTTATTGACGTATTGTGATCCCAGCGTACTGTGCTTTTACATCGTACTGCGCAGTGTCTAGTAATAGGCCATATTGGTTATGGGTTTGCTTTTTTATTAGGCTAAACCGCAAACAAGAGACTCAGACTTTGGGTGATACTTTATTAAAGTTTAGTTTTCTTAAAATCTTAAATTCCTTAATCAGTAGTATAAAAATCATACTTTCCCTGCACTGTTATTCTCTTTACATTTAAACTACATGCTGGTTCAACTAACCGGGGGGCCTAAAGGTTAAAGAAGCGAGCTTGTGACCGGGAGGTCGCCGGATCAATCCCCAGACCGACAGGATAATCTCTGGGTGGGGAAAGTGAAAAGAGCATTACCACCACTGAGGTTCCCTTGAGCAACGCCCTAACCACAGCTGCTCAGTGGCCAGCAGATCAGACTGTGGTTGTACTGGCCAGCTTCCAGGTATGAACGTGGAACTGTGTGAATGTGACAGGTGACAGGTCGTCGTTTTGCAAATGAGAATTTGTTCTCAATTGAGATAAATAAAGGTTAAATAAAAAAAATGAAATATTAAAAAACATTAGGTGCTCTTATGTCGCCCTCTGGTGGCACATTCTGCTCAGTAAACTGGTACCTGTTGAGAACATGCAGAAAACCAGATGAGTGAGACAAGGCAGTCAGGCGATGAATACATTACTTGTGCTGAAATGATTGGCAGGAAATGAGTTGACAGACATAATGGAGTAATCGTTTAAGTGATTAATCAAGCAAAAATGCCAAACATTCTCCGTTCTTACCTTCTTAGATGTGATGTTTTGCTGCTTCCATGGTTGATATCATTTCAAATTAAATGGTATTATACTGTTTGTCAGAAGAAGAAAAAACAAGCAATTTGAAGACATCACCTTGGGCTGTGGGAAAATAGATTTTTTTTTAGAATCAACAATGAATTAATGAAAAAACATAATCAATTTTGAAAATAATAACTTGCGGCCCTATGTGATGATGGCAGCGTACTGACTGTTAATTATGTCCTAGAATTGTGTTTGTTGGCCTAATGCTTTTAAACTTCGCGTAGCATGACCTGTTTAAATAAAGGATTAACAAGCGCAGATTAGGCTAAATATGATTATGGGGTGTATGATTTATCCACTTTCATTTAGTGTATTGGATATTAAAAGTTGTGCTCTGTGCTGCTGTGACCTTTAACAGTTATTTTATGCCTGATGCTTTTATAACCTTTTGGCCATTAGGCTGACCACCTGAGAAACTTCAACTACAACTACAACTCAGCAACGGCATCTGAACACGAAGTCTAAATAATCAGTGTGAGGGATTGTCCCTTCTTTTGTGCTGTTTTCGTATATTCACAATTATCCCCTCTCACTTACACACTAATCAATTAGAACCTGCTTTCACTATTTTAACTGAGTCTTTGTCAATCCGGTTGGCCTGAAAAACCTCAGGGTTTTAACACAAGAAAAGTTATAGAATTGGGGACAGAAGGTTAAGATATTTTTTAACAACATGTCTGATGTACAATTTTCATGTTATAAACCTCAGGTGGAGGAGGAAAATGTGTGTGAGAAGTCTGAGAAGTCACTTTCTGAAGAGCAACTGATTCATTGTATAAACGATTGTTGCAATTAAAATGAAACTCAAATCAATACTGACATTTAAGGAGGATGTCATATTTGTCAATAAACTTCAGATAACATTTTCCTACAGAGTGCATAAAGGGGATGCCTATGTTCCCACAGCCCTATGTTCCCACATTTCTAAGATTTTTTTTTCCTTTTTCAGAAATGTGTATCAGATTGTATCCCCCTAACCCTAACCCTAAAACATGTTGTGGGAGGATAGGGCTTATATTGAAGGGAAATGTAGAAACACAAGACCTAAATTTGAAAATGTCCTAGAAATGTGGGGACATAGGGCTGTGGGACCATTAGGCTGTGGGGACATATGACTGTGGGGACATAGGGCTGTAGGGACATAGGGCTGTGGGGGCATAAGGCTGTGGGGACATAGGGCAGTGGGACCATTAGGCTGTGGGGACATAGGGCAGTGGGACCATTAGGCTGTGGGGACATAGGGCAGTGGGACCATTAGGCTGTGGGGACATAGGGCAGTGGGACCATTAGGCTGTGGGGACATAGGTCAAGGTCAAGGTCAAACTTTATTTATAGAGCACATTTACAAGCAGTCACTACTGCCCCAAAGTGCTGTACAGATAATAATACCGGTAAAACATAAAAAGCATATTAGCTAGCCAAGAAAAAAAAAAAAACGTACAAACCCATTAAAAATATAGTATCCCCGAAATAGTATTTATAGTTAAAACCATGATTACAAACAATGATTACAAACAATGTTAACATAGTCACAGCTCAGTTTGTGTTAAAAGCCATTTCAAAGAGATGAGTTTTTAAACGTGATTTAAATGACTCTATAGAGCTAGCTGCTTTAATCTGGAAGAGCATTCCAGAGTTTAGGACCTGCAACTGAAAAAGCTCTGTCACCTCTGGTTTTCAGTCTGGATCTAGGAGACACCAAAAGAAGCTGGTCATTTGACCTAAGTGCTCTGACTGGGGAATATACAAGCAACATATCAGCTAAATAGGATGGTGCTAATCCATTTAAAGCCTTATAAACAAATAATAAAATCTTAAAATGAATTCTAAGAGCAACAGGCAACCAATGTAGAGACGATAGTACTGGGGTAATGTGGTCAAAGCGCTTTTTCCCTGTCAGCAGGCGTGAAGCTGCGTTTTGGACTAATTGCAATTGACGAACAGAAGACTGGTCGAGACCATAATATAAAGAGTTGCAGTAGTCCAGGCAATTTGTAATCAGGGCATGTACAACTTTTTCCAGTTGACTTTGGGGTAGGTACAGCTTCACCTTCCCAAGAAGTCTAAGCTGAAAAAAACTTGTTTTCACTACTGCGCTAATTTGTTTATCCAGTTTAAATAAACTATTGATAATAACTCAGAGACTTTTTACACACGGGCTGTAGTTAGAGAGTAATGGGCCAACAGCACTATTTAAAGCTGCGATATCGGGCTTCCCAAAAACTATAATTTCCATTTTTTGTCATTTAAGTGTAAGAAATTTAGTGACATCCAATCTTTTATTTCTCACGACAGTTACTCAAAGCTTCAAAAGAATTCATTTTTGTATTTAAGGGCAATGGACATCATCTGCAAAGCAGTGAAATGAAATGTATTTTTGAAAAATTGATCCCATAGGCAGCATGTACAATGAAAACAAGACTGGACCTAAAATTGAGCCTTGGGGCACCCCGCTGTTAATCAGTGTTTTACTAGAGTAAAAAGGCCCAAGGTTTACGGAAAAAGATCTGTCTGTCAGATATGACCAGAACCACTTCAGAGCTGTGCCTTTGATGCCTGCACAGGACTCGAGTCTTGACAGTAAAATCTCGTGGTCAACTGTATCAAACGCAGCAGTCAGATCTAAGAGCACTAGCACATAGGGCTGACCCCGCATAAAGCACTCTAGAATGAAACTCACTGACCTTCATTCACCAACGCATTTGCACCGAGTAATTTTCTCTCAGAGTTCTATGGATAGCCAAATTAGCCAAACAATTAACTGCCAAATTACCAATTATGGAGAGGACCATTGGTGGCAGTGAGTTGTTTAAATGAGTTGGGAAAACACAGCAGCTTTATTACTGTTTTTCACTTTAATTAGAGGTGATTTGATTTAATATGTATCGATTTTAGACAAATATGTCATGTTATAACCAACCACTTTGCTAAACGTTCTGCTATGTTACTTTGAATTCTCGACACCAAGTGAAAGAGAGACTTCATCACAACTCCTGTTAATCCCTAAAGAACCTACAGTGAAGAGACAAGCTCATGCAAGTCCATACAAGCCCACAGAGGTTCCTACTAATCCCCTCACACTAATGACTTGCCACCACTGTACTGTATGTGTGTACTTTGTACAGTTCTTATGACTACAAAACTGTCCCACGTAATTAAGCTGCAGCATGCTAACGTGATGCCCTTTCTTTGTTGACTTTAACCCTTGTGTTGTCTTCCTGTCAACCATGCAACTTTTTTGTTTGTCTGGGTCAAAATTTAAAATTTTAACTTTTTATCAACGTTTTGGCCGTCTTTTTTGACACTTTTGTCACTTTAACCCAAGGTTTTTTAAGTTTTTTCTGATGTTTTTGTCACTTTTTGACATTTTAGAAGCTTCTATTTTATTTATTTATTATTTATAATAATTTATTATTTTATCAATTATTTTCTTCAAATACTATAAGATTTAACAAAACACCCAAAATCAATGAAATTAGCAAACTGATCATTTATTTTGCTTTGCGTTGTATGGAACATCTACGTTATTCCAAATAATATGGTTGAAAAAAAGAATTTGACCCAAGGACAATACGAGGGTTAAGTCGTTTTGAACCATTCACACAACAATAAATGATGGATGATGACAATAAATACCCAGAATTTCACAACAATATATCTTTTGTCACTGAAAACCTTTTGACATGTCACAGGAGGAAAATCCCAGGTGGAAATAATACATTTATATATATTATTTTTTAAGTAATAAAATCAAGTAAATGAAATACATTGTTAGAACTAGTAAGATATACATTGTGTGTATTTGCGTTTATAATTCTTTGGATGTTATGAATTACATTGTTGTGTTTTGTATATTGTTTATCATGGGTAGTTAATGAGCAAAGATCTTGAAGTACACTTGTACGTGTACATGCTATTAAATGAGAATAACAAAAGGCATTTTAATAAAGTTTATTACATGAAATGTCTACTCAGTCAGATTCCATAATATGTGATAACTAGTGGCAATAAATCTCATAATAGTCAGAAAACAGATGATTAAAGTACAGTTTTAGTAACACAAGCCATAGTTACCATAGATTTCAACTTTACATCAGTCTTGTTTCTTTCAGTCACTGCACATGTCTGAAGAATGCACATACTGTAGAAGGACTGTATTGCAATCAGACACTTATATATATATATATATATATATATATATATATATATATATATATATATATATATATATATCATCTCAGAATCCAGGATAGCGCTCCAGCGCAGCACAGTCATAGATCGTGAACACCAAGTCCTATAAAACAAATGAAGCTGTTTTTAGGTAAAGCATGTGTTATTGAATGTGACCTTTATTCAGGATTGATATTTCCCATGTTGTTAGCAGCTCAGTTCTGTGTGCATTCATATTAAATGCATTGTTATCTGAATTGAAACTGCAGGTACAAATAAAAATCCTCAAAAGAAAAACATCACATGCATATGTATTCTTACATTTATATTGTATTTCCAATATAATTGACCTTAGTTTGGTCAAAAATGATTCTGTTATTTAAGCTTACTGAAATGACCGTAATTAAAATGATTTAACCCTAACCCTTTGTCGAGACATTGTGGCCTGGTCTGCACAGACAGGTCATGTCTGTTATGGAAAACCAAGCGCAGACCAACACGGTACTGACATACAGTAACAGTTCAGGAGAGAAGGCTCAAGCATCCACAGAGAACTGAATGTTTTTTTATAATCTGCATCATAAACCCTGTTTAATCCTGTGAACTGACCTTACTTTGAACGCATCTCATCAGCTTTCCCTTTTCTGCTTCATGTGGATATAGAGTAGATATAGATAGGTGATCAGTAATACGTGACTTGAAAAATATGCATTAATGGACAGTTCTTTCATTTATCTGAAATACCAATTAAATAAATACCGGTTACTGGTACTTAAAATGTACAGTGGAAGAAAACAAGATGGGAAACAAAGGAATAACAATTGGGCATTTTAGAGGAACTCCTACAACTTTTACTTTCTCTATTCACAGAAAAAGCACATTTTGTACTCCGTTAAAAGTTTATATAATGTACAAAAAATAATTTCTGTGCGAACTGATTTAATGTACAGGTGGTATTTCTTTAAAGATTCTTTTTTGGGCTTTTCCTTTATTTGACAGGACAGCTAGGTGAGAAAGGGGAGAAGACATGCAGGAAATCATCACAGGTCAGATTCGAACCCTGGACCACTGCGTCGAGGCATAAACCTCTAATAATATGTGCGCCTGCTCTACCCACTGAGCCAACCCGGCCACAGGTTTTATTTAATTTTTTTAACATAAATTAATCTTTAACATATTAATTTTGAGACATTAGCATACTTTTCAATGCACAAATGAGGCAATGCATATAAGCGCTTTTAGCCACTGCAAGAATGGTACAGTCCCAATGACAAAATCCCTATATTTTCCACCAGATGTTTCACTGGGCTTTACTTTAATTTGACTTAAAGGGGAACTATGCAGGGTATTTTTTTTAGTTTAATTTACCTTAACTGAACAGCTTCGGAGTCATTGGAATGGTTATATGACTTTTCCCAAGTTGAATGGTGGTCGTCTTGCTCCCCCCCTAGCGCCTGTGAGCTGAAAAACCACCCTTGCAACTTTGGGCCGGCGAGCCACAGGCCTCAGCGTCAGGAAGTATTGTGTGATATCAAGTCTCGCGATGTAACACATTGCTTCACAGCACTGCACACATATGCCTATTCATGAACTGGCTACCAAGGTAGCGATGGAGATTTTCACACTATCGTCATGGCTGAGCCGGAAAAAAAATTAGCAGGAAGCTAGGAAAACATTGTCAGAGGAACAGAGAAAGAGGAAACAGCAGACTGACCGAGCGAGGAGTCAGACACAAGTAAACATAGGAGCTGCCAAATATCTATTCCGAAGCTGTAGGGGGGGCTCTATAGAGAAACCTGCGAGCAAAAAGCGAGAAAACAGCGAAGAAATGGCCAAAACTGCATAGTGACGCTTTAATTGCTTTATGGCACAAATAGATACAACTTTGTGGCACTATTTGAGTCTCACTGTGTTACATGTATCTAGACCTTTGGTCTCGTCTTACCCCGTGACATTTCTCTGACATGATGATGAAGAGCTGTCTCAGAGTGACACCCAGCTTTCTCACTTCTCTGGTGTAAGCGCAGCGGCGATCTCGCAGGCCTTCCACCAGGGAGATGTAGGTCCTCATTTTGTACATCACACAGGCATTCTGCATTCGGCGTGAGTAGCAATTAGTGTGCCTGTACTTGATTTACGGCTGAGGTTTTCAGTCAAAATTCCACAGATGTTAGTGTAGAAAATAGAAAGATAAACATTGAATAAAAGTGTCTGGAATTTAAACCCTGGTTACTTTTCAAATATGTAAATTTCCATATGCCAATTATGTACAATAATAACAAATCCAATCTAGTGTAAGTAAGCAGCAAGTAGCTCTTTTGTTACAATCATGGGGAATTTGAAGTCATACTTACATGGACATCAAGGTAGAGATCCGGCATGTGTGCCATGCAGTAACTCTGGATGCAAAGAACAAAATGAAGTTTTCATTGGCAGGATAATCTAATGTTTTAACACCCATCCCTACTCTGAGAAATCCCAGGTGTCTCACATTACTAAATTAAATCTTACTAAAATGTGTTTACATTTAACCCACAATGTTTTGATTTGATGGGATGAACTAATTTGCTGCATATCTGTATCTAGATAATACATGAAAGAATAACATAACTATCATCTCCAATGTGGACCTTAGTACAATATATAAAAACACACTAGATAAACAACAAACAAGTGCACATACTATATGGCAACAAGACCATTTAAGAATATATGAAAAATAAAGCAAAATGTTGTGAATTCCTCACGCTACGGAGACTGTGTAGGTTACAGTGTGTATGCATTCACAGGGTTAAAATCCCAACACAAAACAAATCTATAAAAGTTGCAACACAGCAGCTAACTTACAGTTTCAGGGTCCCTCTTCAAATCTGCAGCCCACTGGGTGAGCTCTCGTGCCATGCTCAGCACCTTGGTGTAGCATGTTGGTGGGTAGAAAGAGTAGCTCAGTGTCAGCGGCACCAAAGCCGCAACAAGCAGCAAGTGGTTAAAGATGAACATGACTCACTTACACCTACTGCACTAACTGAACCTTTGTGTGTCTGTGTCACTGATGTACACATGCAGCCACGTATGCATGTGGACAGATTTTAACACACCCTCTTGTTTACTCCAAAATAATTATGCAACTCCAGAAGAATGACAGGCGACAACCCACTGTGTCAGATAAGACAGCACTGATCTTTATGGAGGAATCAAAGCAGGCTCGAGAAGACAGTGAGCTGGGATTTTTGTCCAAACACTCAAATACTGGGAAGACATAATTTAGTAATTTGCCTGAGAAAAGGAAGAATATTCAGCATGGTATTTCTTAAATCAGTTTTGCAGTGATGGCAGGCACAACTTTTACTTAAGTAAAAGTAGCAATACCACAATGTAGAAATACTCTGCTACGAGTAAACTACACAGTTTTAAAGAGTAAAAGTACAACAAATATTTAAAGCATCAACAGTAAAAGTACTACTTATGCAGAATGGACCCTTTCAGAATAATGTATATCATAATATTAGAATATATGAATGTGTATGTAATTTCAATGTTGGTGAATGTGGTGCTAATTTTAATTACTTTACCTACTGCTGAATAGCTTTATGAATTTCCCCCAAGGGATAAAATAGTCTTCTCTTATTTTAGCCTAAAATAATACATGATCATGTATTTGTTGAATGCATTATGCATTATTCAACTAAACATGCAAAGATACTACTGAAGTGAGTTTTCAAATACATGTAGTGGAGTAAAAAGTGTAATATTTGTCTTGGAATTGTAGTGAAGCAGAGTTATAGCCAAAAAAATGGAAATACTCAAGTAAAGTACCTGAAAATTGTAATCAAGTACAATATTAAGTCAATGAGTAAACATTCTTTGCTACTTTCCACCACTCAAGATTTTTTCCCATACATTTCATCTCCTAGAATCAATTGGGTATTGTCTGAAAGCTTATGTGCATACTGCACGGTGACTTACAAATCACGACGTTTTGTCTCAAGATCCCAACTCAATACAGTATTTAGCACCTTTGGAATGAAATTGCTGCATGTTTTTAGGTGTACCATATGTTTTATATTCTTCTGTACATGTTATTTGCTGCTGTGTGCATTCTAATTTAAAGCACATTGAGTTTTTGCTTGTAATGAAATGTGCTGTATAAATAAAACGTCCTTGCCTGGAAGAATCCATGGAAATCCCTAAGACCGAAAAGGGACCAGATCATAAATAGAAAAGCTTTAATAGCCTGTACCCTGATACCTGTTTCCATAATGAAGCATTTCTGCATTAGGGAGGAGGGTTGTGTTGATTGAACTTGACTGTATTGATCATGAAAGTGATTTATGTTGTAAATTACATCTCCATAAGACCCCTGCTGTATTAACATCAGCTGCTGCCATATCATGTCTTTCTTATCCACTAGATGGGGCTAATTTCACACATTTAAACTTACAGCTTCCTGAGCAGCATTCTTATGCATTATGTTGAAGTATAGCAAATCATTTTCATTCATCAATTAAAATCTGAATCAAATATAACCAGGACTTTTCTATGACTGATTCTCTTTACAAGCAAATAGATAAATATCCTCACTGCCAAAACTAGGACTAACACTGGCACATGCTGAGGCCTCCTGCATGTTCAGTAGCTGCACTCCGTTTCTGTCCAGGTGTGATATGACACTGTCATCACTCATATCCTCAAAAAAAAATAAAAATAAGTAGACCTCCTGATGCCGCCAAACGCCTGATAAGGGAATGGCCTGCTTTTGAGTGATGCTCGCCACCTCTCAAAGCCTGCGTTGAGAGCTGGAGGTCTGTCCCTTATACCTCCGTATGAAGATGGATGGCACACACTGAGTGTGTGTCTTGGCATGACGGAGAGGCTTAAAGAAAAAGTGCAGTGTGCGCTGTATAAGCTATATCTCTGTTCCCACAGTCCCATTACTCAGCCATTCTCCTCTCGACCTTGGCCTGCTTAATCAACAGGGGCCACTGGTGATGGGCCTTAAAATGGACGGATGTGTTTTACAGTTTGTAGTCAATGACCACAGAAGTTAATGTATGATGAGAAATTGGACTACAGAAATCTGCCAAAAAGACAGCAAATTTCAATGCGTTAATCACATATTCTGGTTTTAAAGCCCTGGATATTCATTACGTATGAATCATACAGCTGGCACACATAATGTGAATAATGTGAAGGCCACTGTAAAACCAACTTTATAGAAGTGAAGGTCATAATGATATACTCCAGACCTTTATGACAAGATAAGTAAAGTAACAGTCACTATATATCTGTGCTCACTGGCCTACACAGAGTATACAGAAAATGACATCGAAGCCAAAAGAGATTAAAAAAAAAAAAGAAATACCATAACGCACACTAAGGTCAGTACAGACTCCCAATGAACACCGGAGAGACATTAGTGTCCATTGTTCCACTTGTATAATTACTATTTCCATATAAGTTTAAACTATTATGAGACAGCAATCTCAGCTCCTCTATAAAGAGACTGCCTCTCGCCTGGGGGGGCACCAGGTTGAAACAGCATTGTCGACAATCTGCCTTGCTGAAGTGCAGAGCAGTATCAGCTGTGGGGGGCGCTGTGTTAAAGCTGATCATGAGAGACAATAAGTTCCTACATATGTAAATAAAGTGCAGTGTTATGAGGCAATGCGAAATTTAACGTGATACTGATATGGAAAAATAAATACATAATTAAATAGCCTAGACTAAACTAATGCGATTGGCTGTTGATATTCTAACAATCACCTCCTAATTTTAGGATACAACCCAGAAGAAAATCACTACAGGGACTATGGTGACTCTGCGACGAATAACTGATTGTATTGTCAATTTATAGTCTGTACATGACAGGCACAATGGTTTCTTTGTAATATTTTTGAATATATATATATATATATATATATATATATATATATATATATATATATATATATATATATATATATATATAAGAGAGAGAGAGATTAATGAGTGAATGCTAACGACAGGGAAAGCTCAGTCCCGCAGCTACAGCAGATCAGCCTGACCAGCCTATGAAACGTGCCTCTCCAGACGCACGGTGGTGGCCAGCGCATTACACAGGCGGCGATGTGGAGGTCAGTCTATCAGTGCAACGCACCGAGCAGTTTCCCCCCCTAAACCCCATCTCTGCTCCCTTTGTCAGCTCTGTCCTGCAGAAACAAGGGATTTCGCATTGCACTCGGTCGGCGCATTCCCGCAAGTCACGTCTCGCTGTGTGATTCCATTCTTTGGGTGGCAGGTGTCCCGGTGCGTCGTCGTCCTAACACCGGACAAGTGATGCTCTGAGCTGTACTGTTGCTCCCCTGTCGCCTCACATCTCTGCAGCAAACCTGGCTGGAAATGGTCCCATGCTCAACTAACCGGCGGCGTTCAGAGGTAGGTGCCCACAGCCCTGCATGGATGCAGTGGCTACTTTCTATTCAGCGCATGTTTGGGCCATTTGATCAGATAAGGAGCTCCGAGCACAATGTCTTCTGCGGGGAGTTTAGCACTGCAGCTATCCGCACTAGTTTTTAAATATTTAATTTAACCCAAAAGGGATACTCAAGATATGCTGTGGTGGCACTATCATAGTGTGGGAATGACATTCATGAAAGGGTTTCCCCTAGCGGATTGAATGTTGCCACTATGACTTGAAGTTGGTCTATTTAACCCTAAAATGCATCTCAGTTACTCAGTTCAGTTATTCATTTTCCTTTGATATAGGCTACTGTAATGGGACAAGCTGTCATAATAATACCATAGCAAACCACATAATGCATCTGTGATATGAATATTGTAGCCTATTAATATCACAGGAGATTCTAAAGCCATTAAAAAATTAAAAATAAACTTACTTAATGGCAGGCCAACTCCTTAAAGATTGAGGCTACAGGAATAGAACATTGTAAGATGCACACATGATTTATTTATGTTTTGATGTGAATTTATTTCATGAGTTCATTGGCTTAGCCTACATGTTTCATGAGGCAGCAGAGCTTCGTATTTTTTTTTTTGTTTACTTGTGGAACAAAACTAGTAACTCATCGAATCTCCTGTCCTGAAGAGGGCAGCCTGAGCGATTCCATTTACAGCTCACAACACCAGCAAACTATAAATCAAAAGCCTCCAATTTTGTGCTCTTAATGGGAAAAACGATCATACCATTCATCACGCATGCACTGCAGACGGTGCACCACTGGGATGAGTTTCTGATTAAAATATAAAAATTAAATAGTTGATAAATCACAGATGAAGGAAAGGAGGAAAGGAGCTAGGAAGGAGACCCGCAAATAGTTTTAAAAGTCATTTCCCCTCCTGTCCACCAATCAAGTTGATTTCTAATCCAATCTAATCATTAATGTTACTGCTGACCTGCTATGATAGGACATATTTAACTGTCAGCAAGGGATTTTTTCTTTTTGTATCTTAAGATCTAAGAAAATTCAGTGTCAGTCTTTCCATTCATCATTAGAAGCTGTGTCGAGCCGTTCATGTCTCAGAGGCTCTACCTTTACTTTTCCTCCCTCCCTTCCTCATCGTGCTGGTGGTGTCATGTTTTTCTGCCTCCCCTCACAGGTTAGACTCTCAGTCAACAGAGGGTCACAGCTACAAACACATCACCCACCCTCTTCCTCCTGCCTGGCGAAAGTCGTACGTCTGCTGCCTGCATTCATCTCAACAGCAGTGAAGACAGACAGGAAACTTACACTGTAGAAGTACAGTACTGCCTGGAGTGTGTGTGTGTGTGTGTGTGCGCTTCAGTGCCTTTAGTGTTCCCCAAGCCCTCCACTCTGTGTGTGTGCAATGATGTGTGGTTGTGTCAAGGTGGAGAGTTAAGAGGAAAACGGGACCTGTTCAAGTCAGCAAAACTAAGCCAGCTGCTGCGTATGTGTGTGTGCCAGGGTTGAGTAGTCCAGCACGTGAGACAGTGTGTGTGTGTTTGTGTGAGGGGCTAGGGTTGACCAGGCTATGAGTGCGTCTCAGAGGGAGAGGCCGTTCGATGCTGAGTCGAGCTAAGGGAGCAGAACAGGAGAATCTGTAATAGGAGCAGCCATGGGGCTCGGACAGTCCAGCAAGGCTCCAGTCACCGAGGACACAGACGAGGGTGAGTAATAAAACATCCAACATTCTTATATGACTTTTCCCCTTTTAGTTTCTCTACTTTTGTGGGCTCAAATAGAGTGACGGTTAACGGGGAAGGTGGGTAAAACAAAATGACAAAAGTTGTGAGTAGGATTCACTGTGTGACTGCCTTATCCCAGGGTGTCCATCCTTTCTGCAGCCTTATCAATGTGTTAAGCTATTAGCTAACAAAATTAAGTGCACTTACAGTAAATGGTTGTTGACTGATATACTGCTGATTAGGTCTGCCACACTAGTCTTCCTCAGCAAACGGAAAAGAGTGATTACCCCTTGTTGCCAGACTGATCTCATGAAGTGGCGTATGTATGACACGCCAATTATGTTGTTGCTATAGTTTGATTTGCTTTTGATATGGCCACAGCATTGTATATTTATGCAAATATACATATAGAGCGCATAGAATGGAATACAAAGTTGTTGAAGATATCCATGCAACTATTGGACATTTTTCTCTAATGTTGCCTTTGGTTTGCATGGCTTCATATTCATGATTATTCAAAATTGCTTGAGTCTGGCCAGGCTATTATTTTAAATGTCTTCGCCATCAAGGTCCGCATCAAAAGGAGTTATAACTTGGATTGGCGAAGCTCTTGGTTTTCAAATGTATTTCCTTTTTCTTTGTGACCTGAGTAGATAATACAGTGTGAATTTATTGGTTTAAGGCAGTCTCTGAAATTAATTCCATTCTGGCTTCACCCCAAGGACTTCAAATAAGTCAGTCTTACATGAGTCAGTGATTTAATCAGAAATGAGGTGGCTTTCCCAGGTGTTTCCTTACTGTAGATATTTTTCTTTCTGTGTATATTGTATCCTAGATGAAAATGATCATTCATGGGTTTGTTTTTAGAAAGTTGTAAACCGTAATATCCGTTTTCAGTTTAACCCATTTGATGGGTTCATATTTCCATTTATTTGTTTGTCTGCTGAAATACATATTTCATTATTGTGTGACAAACCAACATTTTTTTGTTCACCCTAATGAAATCTGTTGCTTTCTCTTTTACACTGGAGGCAACCTCTTATTTCCATTATTCACAGTTAACCTTGCTGCTTAGTCATTTAGCGTGCTGTTCTGGAAATGTCACTCATAACAGATAGAGTCTCTGAACTCTGAGTTAATGCAACAGTGCACCTTCCTGACTTCTCTCTCGCAAACAGCGTGGGTGATTTCACCGAGGGCAGGAGAATAATAAACAGAGAGGCACATCGTTTGGAATTAGAAAAAGACCCGCTCACTGGAAACAAAGTAATCCCATCACTGACGAGACTCCCGTCAGACACAGGCAGGGTTCTCCTGTTGAGGTCGGAGGAACCAGGCAGGTCACTGCATGTTGAGTATACATCACGCACTCTGCAGTCGGAATAGCAATAAAGATGCAACTTTACACTTCAGAAACGTTAAAGGTTGCTTCAAGGTGATATTGGCCAAAAAGGTGGAATTTGTTTGTTAATTCAGCAGTAAACATTAATAAATGCTGACATTTAAAAAATATCTTATTAGTGAACGTTAATGCTCTGAGGTTAGCTAATGGTGATTCTATTTTGTATAGGCTTTACCCTCTAAGAGCTGTTGCTATTGGGTTTATCCCTTCGACTGCGCATGCGCCAACAGCTCTTAGAGGGCTATGCCTATACTCATAGAATCTGGAGTTATAATAACGTAACTATAGTTTTTATCTATAGTTCCTGTGCAGCTGAAAATACTGTGAATACAGTTATGAAGAACATGTTATTTAAATAAATGGTCGAGCCCTTTTCCATTTAGATCGTTGTTGCACAGAGTAGCACCACCATCAGGCCACGTTTGCAAAAACGTGTCTCTTTCCCATATTTTACACACAAAATATAAATATTAGAACATATTTAGACACAAATTAATGTAAGATTGGGGATGCCCCTGTGGTATCTTGAAGTCGCAATGAAATGATTATGTGTGTCTGAAGTGAAGTCGCTGACGCTGTTGGAAAGACTCAACCCACTCCTCCTTCTAGGGTGCTTTAGAATGACTTGGCACATTTGGCTGTTGTGCTTTAGAATGTGACTTTTAGCCTTACTACACCCCTAAATATTGAATGCCACTCGTGGCATATTGTAATTTGCTGTCAAAGACTGATTTTGTACAGTTACAGCTACATTTTAGTTTACATTTTCATGCCTCACTGTTTATTTTTGAAGTCTTTATTGTAAATGCATGTTAAAAAAGGCAAATTAACCCATAGATACAACCTAGACATAAATATTTCACATCAAAAGCAGCAGCAAAAAAACTTAAATGTCGCATTTATCTATTTGCTTTCCTTGGTGGCATCAATGCAGAGACAGAAGCATATTTTGTAACTCATACTCAACCCATATTAGTTGATTTACAGAAAGGCGTGTGCATGAAGGTGGACTCTGTCAAGACATGTTTTTCTCCTCTGAGAATGATGTGCGCACATGTGATCCCTTATGTGTCACATGTGTTTTCCACCTTGTGTAGCCAGGAGACTCTGGTTAATGGACAGACCCTGTTTACTGCTGATCATGCTTCATTCATATCACAGTGGCACATGGACCCATGGGTTGTGTTTCAGTTGTCAGAGCAACAACCTGAGCTCTGATGTTCCCACCTTGGTGGGTCCTTAAGTGATTTACAGGCTTCTGTGAAAGGCGGAGAGAGAGGGGGGAGAAAGAGTGAGAGAGTTCGTCCACAATGAGACAGCTAATTTAGAAAATGTCAAAAGGTTTTTCCACACAGAAACAAATCTGTTTTTATTTTTTCTATACAACAAAACTGGACATGAAAACACCAGAATCTGGTAAGGAGTCTCAGATGGTTAAACTCTGCTTAGATACCGTCTGCTTACTGTAATCACCTTTTTGTTTTTTGTCACCTTTCTTGTGATTTATTTGCCCATTCATTTACATTATTGTTCTGTTCATGTGCAACTGAATGATAAACATGTAATTAGAGGGTCATAAATGCTACCTGTTGAGCCAGCCCATGCAGTCTCAGTTCCTTAAATTGGTCACGTAATTTAATCTATTGATTTGTGTAGGCTACACGGACACGTTTATCTCGTTTTTTTCGTGGTGGTCAGCACGTTTTTTTAAACTAATGTAATTCAATGGGAAGCATCTTTCGTGATCACAGCACGACTACCGGTAGCGAGTAGTATGAAAGGCTGAAAATCCGCGTAGGGACTTTGGTTGGGGTGGTGGATGAATAAAACAACACAGGACTTTCACCCCGGAGACTGGGGATCGTGTCCCCCGTTCTTCTTTTCCTAAATCCAACCTCTGTGTTCCCATTTCGTGCTGACCACCACAAAAAAAACGAGATAAACGTGTCCGTGTACGAATCAATAGATTACAAATTACGTGACCATTTCACAAACTGCCGTGAGACCGTGTTGGTTGAGCGGGCGAACACATTGCTGCATCGAGTGAGACGTCAATCAAATAACTATTTTATGATTGTGACAGAAGAAAAACATACCAATGAGCCACAGTATTGCACTGGCTGACACATTCCTTCATTATGATGAAGATAAACACTGTAGTATACATAAATTCAATCCCAAATACACCATCCTGCTGCTGCAAAAAGTCCCAAGAGCACCAAATGTGTGTTAATCCACCACGGAAAATAGTCCCCCAACAAAAGTACAATTTACTCCTGTTTGAGATAGGTTTACTAAACTAACTAACTAACTAAAGTGGCGCTGTTTTAGGAAATTACTGACCTTTTAAAAAAATATATGTCATTTGTATAGGAGTGTATTGTATTGATGCTATACACCCTGCATGTTTTTTTAAGGTGTATGTCCTCAGTAGGTATGAATGCACTTGGGGCTGAGTGCAACATTGTAGGGAAGTTGGAAAGTGTTGAGAGATGGACTGACACGTTGTTTTTCATGGGGTTTGTTGACAATAAGAAAAATAAAGAATAACACCAGCCTCATACTTCTGTCAGAGGTGACAAAGTTGTCTTCTTAACTTTACTGCCACGCAAACCTAAACCTGGCTCATGCCATAATTTTCCAAAAGAACAGCTTTCCTTGTCCACATGAAAACTTGCAGATTGCGTTTTCTGGTTCATCCACTCTGCAGACCATTTCTGGGTTTCAAAAACACGGGCTTAAGCTCAAATTAGAAGTTTTGTGCCTGAGTAGCAGAGATGGGAAAAGTACTCACTTCTCATACTTAAGTAGAAGTACAGATACTTGTGTTAAAAAATACTCTGGTAAATGTAGAAGTACTGATTTAACTTATTTACTCAAGTAAAAGTAACAAAGTACAGGCTTGGAAATGTACTTAAAGTATAAAAGTAAAAGTAGCCTTGCGAATGACAACCATTTTTTATGCAAAGCTACCTGGACCACAAATGTTACTAGAGTGCAAGCTGATAAACTTCAGTAGCCATGGAGAAAAGGCTCTTTACGTATATATGCCATTGTCTACATTTTAAATGGATGTCTGCCAAAAGGCCTAAAACATCACATATATGATTATTGTGACAGAGACTGGGACTCTAGGTTAATAAGATTCTGACTGAGTAGAAAGATATGAATTCAGTTGTGATTCTGTAATAATTCACAGATCCAGTTCCATTTTTAATCAACATTTAAAGGAATCTACATGTAAGTTCTGCATACTTTTAGAGTAGAACTAACCAGTGGTGTAGTCTATTTTTTTGTAGTGAGTATACTGTGATTTTCCCCTCCCAGCCTCATACTCGCCTGTCCCAGAGCAACACCCCAGACAGTCGGTACTGTGACGTTTCTGAATACGAACTGTACACGGGCAACAGACGTTTAAGTATTGATGGCGTTTATTTAAAGTCCTGGAAAAACAACACTTAGAGTTGAGAAAAGATGAGACAGATTTAACTTTTTGAGAAACGCAACCGAACCTGAACGCAACAGGACATCACATCACACAAATAAGCCATTTAACCGACACCCCCCCACTGCCACACAAAACCATGACTAATAATTAGCATCATCATACAACTTTTGTATCGATTAGCAATAAAATCTGCTGATAAGGGCCTACATTTACTCAAAAGTATTTCATAAACGGTTTACAATCTTCAACACCATGGCTAACAAATGCATAAAAAGCAGACGGAAGGAGAAAAAAGCTCCACTCTTTCTATTGTAGTTAATTATCTGACCATTGCTAACTAACATTACATATAGTCATTTAATTGTGTAAAGCAATGCATATTTAAGATTTAAGAATTTACTCTAATATTGCATAGTCATTGACCTTATGAAGGCCGGGAGTTCTCACTGTCTCTCTCATCATCTGAAACAAGGACATATAAACATTGTATTCTGTTTACTGCTGTACTCAGACGCAGGTACACACACACATAGACACACAGACACACACACAGGCACGCACGTACACACACACACACGCGCGCACGCGCACACACACACGCACGCACGCAGTATCATATAAGCTAGGCTACTCTCACTTACCAGGTAACAGTAGGCTAACGTTGGTGGCAGCTGCAGCGTCACCCGACGTGGCAGCAGCTTCAGGGACAGACTTTAGAAAACACTGAAGTAGTGTTATTTAGGTCTGTTTAGTAACGTTTCATATCTCGTTACTTATAAAACTTAGTTCAAACTCTAGGTAACTAGTTGTGAGAAAGGAAAGTGACCTCACGTCAGATCCAGGGCACGGCCACGGAAACCCCGAAGGTCCAAATGTCAGAGCTTCCCAACACAGACGGGGTGAATTTATGAATGAAAATGAGAACGTTCTGTCACAAACAATGTTGTTACGTATCATCGCGCTTTTGTAAGTGGGTAAGTAACGAGCCACTTTTGTAAAACGTAAGGAGTAGAAAGTACCGGTATTTATGTTAAAAATGTAAGAGTAAAAAGTCGGCACAAAAATAAATAGTAAAGTAAAAATACCTGAAAAATCTACTTAAGTACAGTAACGAAGTTTTTGTACTTCGTTACTTCCCATCTCTGCTGAGTAGACGTCAGTTTTGCACACAAGGGCCAGTGTGGATGTCTCTGCAGAGATTTATAAGCACCCAAAAATGAGCAGTATGAGTATAAAGAAAACCACCTAGGTGTCCGTTTTTGAGAGCCTTGTGTGGACGAAGGGCCAAAACGGACAGCATTTATTAAATGTTGTTGGCTTAGCGAGGACATTCAGAGACTGCTGACAGACAGAGAAAGACAGGTATAGACATATTGTACAGCACAGTAATACAGATGGCGCGAGAGACTGTTAGACTCAACTGAACAAGCGTGATTACTTCAATCCAAACTGATTAGCATGTGTCAGTCAAATATAAATTGACTAGCAGATGAGTTCCTCGGTCAGATGGCTTCCTCAGTTAGTTTAGGCCATGGAAAGGCTGTCGATGTGTCAATTCCACTCATGTGCAGATTTCAATCATTACACACTCTGTTACTCATGTGTCCATCATCTATACAGCACATTAAACCATTCAGAGTTCTGCTTGTAAAATATGACAGTCTCCCTCCACAGCTGTCTCTCTGAAAAACCCATCGGAGCAGAATCTCCAAGTAGCTCAGCAGAAAAATGACCATGTTTATCTGGAGCGTGTGTCTGTGTGTGTGTTTGGTATATAGTACATCATATGTAAGTCTATGCATGTTTGTGTGTGTATTAGAAAGCGGGCCTCATATGGTCCATTGCAGAGTTGCTTGTGTAAACACTCCAACACAGATAGTGTGAGAGGAGGAGGTGCCAATGATACGTGACTAACAGAGCATAACATTAACTGTCACATCCAATAGATTGAGTGACTGCAGGCAGAATGAGTGTGTGTGTGTGTGTGTGTGTGTGTGTGCGTGCGTGCGTGCGTGCGTGCGTGCGTGCGTGCGTGCGTGCGTGCTGCTGCGTGCGTGCTGCAGAGAGTGGGCAGCAGCTGTTTCATCCTCGGGGAAACGGCAGGTAGGGAAAACCTTATGTCCTGGTTGTCATGGAAGCATGAAACAAACAGCCCCATCCAGTTTCAATTGCCGATAAATGATGCCGATAGATGGAGGAGAGAGAGAGGGAGTTAAGCTCTGGTTTAGGCTGTGTGTGTCTGTGTGTGTGTGTGTGTGTGAGTGATATAATGTTTAATAAGTGTGCAGATGAGAGAATAATACAAAGACTGAGAGAATATTGAACTACACAAAAAGAGAGCTAAAAAGTGGTTAACATGCAACAATGATAAAGGCGTCTTTGTGCAGAAGGTTATTATAATTCTCAGCTATAATGTCAGTGACATGTCAGTGGTTGCCCTGGAGACCTCCATCTGCCTCAGTTTGACTTCTCTGCATTGTTCAAATGAGCTCAAAGCAAACCTTACAGTGAACCTACTATACTGACACTTAACATTCATCTAGTTCCATTTATAGTGATCAAATGACCTAGTTTTCATTTGAATGAGATTGAAGTGTAATTGTGTAGCTAGCATATACAGTTTATGTGTTTGAAGCTGAAATCCAAAAGTCAAAAGTTTAAACTACAGCAAATATGTGTATCTAGAGTTGGTCCTGCAAAGTTTTATCAACTTATGGTAAAAGTGGAGGAGAAATAATACTGTAATTTAAAGATTTAAAGAAATTAAAATTTGTGTTTTGTATTTAATATAAATTAACAGAGATGTTCCACTCCTCTTTCTCACAGTGAATTTCGACCACTTCCAGATCCTGAGGGCAATAGGAAAAGGAAGCTTCGGAAAAGTAAGTACGTTTGCCAAAGTGTACCCATGTTACTCAGCTTAATGATACATATATTTATTAATTAGGGCTGTCAAAATAATGCGTTAATTTCGATTAATTAATCTGAGAAAAAAAAACACGTTAAAAAAATAACGCAGATTAATCCATTCCATATTGACCTTTCACCCGGAGCTGTTCTAGCCACCATTCGACTGTAAAATGGAGGGAGACGAGAGAATGCAACAGAAACATTGCTGCACGTGACGCTAGTTTCTTTAACTATCTATGGTTAACACTACACTCAACAGCAGGTAACGTTAGCCTACCGCTAGCCAGTAGCTGGATTAAACACAGTTAAAATGCAGACAGCTAACGCTAAATGGTGTAAAGTGTTTCTGCCATTGTCGGAAAAACACAGACGGAGATGGTGCGTTCAATGAAACTGGTAACCTAGGTGCATTGGTAGTTATTGTAAAATACCCTTTTGAATTTATTTCCTCAGCATATTGTTGATTGTTATGGTCATTATTTGAACAGTGAAAATAATAATAAAAAGAGCTTTTTTAAGTTTATTGTCACTGATGCTGATTATTCATTGATTCATTTGAATTGAAATATTTAAAATACTTTCACAGCAAAAATTATGTATGCGATTAATTTAGATTAATTAATCACAGAGTCTGTAATTAATTTGATTAATCGATTGACAGCCCTATTATTAATATCAAAATGGTAATATAGCTTAGTATCCTATGCTAAACAATTTAGAAAATTACAAACAAACAAGCCAAAGGACATATGAAAGACAGCACTGACACTAAACTAACCCACATTCCAGGAGGACATGCGTGTTGCTCAGGAGCCTGCCTATCCAATGCAACGTGACATCATGACTTTGCGTAAACATACTCGGGGAGCTCGGGTTGGGTTTAGGAAAAGAAGAACGGCACGGTTGGATTTAGGAAAACAATAACGGGACACAGGACAACAACGGCATGGTTGGGTTTAGTAAAAGAAGAACGCAATGGTTGGGTTTAGGAAACGTGACACGCTGGACACAAAGGAAACGTGACACGCAGGACACTATCCCCGGTCTCCTGGGTGAAACCCATCCACCACCCCGACCAACCTCCCTACGCGAATTTCCGGCCTTTACTACTTGCTAGGGCGTCAATTGACACGCAATCGCAAGGTAATGTAAATCAATGGAGGCCAAACCGCGTCGATAAACACGCTAAAAAGCGATTATGTGTCTTGATAACAATTGGCATACTTCATGAGATCAGTCTGCCAATAAATTAAAACACAAAACACTATATGCACAACTAATCCAATAACAAAAGGAACATTACAAGAGATGCACTTAAAAACAAGACCAATGCAAATATGCAATACATATGAATTAAAACCTTAAAATATACAACCCCAAATCAGAAAAAGTTGGGACAGTATGGAAAACACAAATAAAAAAAGAAAGTAGTGATTTCTAAATGTACTTTGACTTGTATTTCATTGCAGACAATACAACAGCACATAATTTAATGTGTTCCTCATGATTTTTATTGTTTTCTTTTGACAAAAACTAAATTCCTATTTTGGTTCTTGCAACACATTTCAAAAAAAGTTGGAACGGTAAAGCATTTACCACTTTGTAATGTTGCCATTTCTTTTCACAACACTTAAAAGACGTTTAGGGACTAAAGACACCAAGTGATGAAGTGTTTCAGGTGTAATTTTGTCCCATTCTTTCTGCAAACAAGTCTTAAGGTGGGCAACAGTACGGGGTCTTTGTTGTTGCATTTTGCGCTTCAAAATGCGCCACACATTCTCTATTGGAGACAGGTCGGGACTGCACCATTAATCCTGTACTTTTCAGCATTAATGGTGCCATCACAGAAGTGCAAGTTACCTTTGCCAAGGTCACTGACACAACCCCATACCATGACAGACCCTGGCTTTTGGACTTGTTGCTGGTAACAGTCTGGATGATCCTTTTCTTCTTTGGTCCGGAGCACACGGCGTCCATTTCTCCCAAAAAATACCTGAAATACTGATTCATCTGACCACAGTACACATTTCCACTACGTTATGGTCCATCCCAGATGCCTCGACGGCGCTTCTGGACACTGTTAACATAGGGCTTCCTTTTGGCACAGTACAGTTTTAACTGGCATTTGTAGATGTAACTACGTATTGTGGTACTTGACAAAGGTTTGCCAAAGTAGGCTAGTCCTGAGCCCATGTGGTGATATCACTTATAGATGAATGACGATTCTTGATGCAGTGCCGCCTGAGGGATTGGAGATCACGGTTGTTTAGCTTAGGCTTGTGCCCTTGTCCTTTACGCACTGAAATTCCTCCATATTCCTTGAATTACGTTATACACTGTTGAAGGTGAAATAAGCAAATGTCTTCCTATCTTTCTTTGAGGAACATTGTTTTTAAACATTTCATTAATTTTCTCACGTATTTGTTGGCAAACTGGCGATCCTTGGCCCATCTTTGCTCCTAAAGGACTAGACCTTTCTTGGATGCTGCTTTTGTACCAAATCATAATTACAATCACCTGTTGACATCACCTGTTTCAAATCACATCATTATTTAACCAATTTACAGTTAAAACTGTACTGTGCCAAAAGGAAGCCCTATGTTAACAGTGTCCAGAAGCGCCGTCGAGGCATCTGGGATGGACCATAACGTAGTGGAAACGTGTACTGTGGTCAGATGAATCAGTATTTCAGGTATTTTTTGGGAGAAATGGACGCCGTGTGCTCCAGACCAAAGAAGAAAAGGATCATCCAGACTGTTACCAGCCCTAAATTGCTCCTGTCCCAACCTTTTTTGGAATGTGTTGCAGGTCTGAATGACAGGAAAGGATGTATATTTACAAATGAAATTAAGTTGACCAGACAAAACATGAAATAGTTTGTGTTCACATTGTCTGCAATGAAATACAAGTCACAGTACATTTAGAAATCACTACTTTCTTTTTTTATTTGTGTTTTTCATACTGTCCCAACTTTTTCTGATTTGGGGTTGTATATATCAAATGCATATCACATAATAAATGCTAACAAATATATGCATGAGGCGCAACGTTACCAACAATATATAATGACCCTCTCTGTCAGTACAGTATTATCATTGTCTCGTAAAGCCTTACGGTTCAATTTACTCGAGACCAACCAACAGCTTTACGGACATAAATCTGAGGTGATAGCAGCCATGTTTCCTGTTGTTGTTAATCTTAATAGTGCAGAGTAATTCACATAGGCACTTACGGTACGTGTAAGCACATATAGTGACGCACATGCACACTCACATGCGCATTTACACTGAACACAGACTTGCAAAGCATCTATCTAGCACTCTGTCCAACAACAGATAAGCAGTCTAATCAAAGTAGATGGCAAGCTGTTCAATGGGAGGAGTGATGTGATCAGGGCTTGGCTGATTAACTGTGCCAGCTGGTCCACAGATCACTCTCTTAGATAGCAGTAATCAGTGGCTTATTGATGCTTCGACACAGACAAGGACCACTACAAATACATACGGGGTATTCTCTCCTCTGCATATTGAAAATAGTGTCAATTCTCAGGCACATTGTCAAAAGGGTATATTACGTAGGCTGCATTTTGATATATACATGCAATGACAGCTACCTAGATTGCACCAGGGGTTATATTTTGTTCTTTGCTGCCTCACATCCGAGGCATGCTATTTATTTCCACTGATACATAAATGCACCGAGTGCTGTTGGAAAGCATTTGTATGCAATTTTGAAAGAAATATCTAGCTTCCTAGCTAGCAATTCTAATGAACGGCAACGTTAAGTTTCCCATCTCTGAAATGCAAAACATACTGGTGTGAAAAGTTTAACGTCTTAAGAGAGGATTAAATGCATGATCACAGAGATTATAGAGAAATCCTGAAGTTCCCATCCAGCCTTGTTGAATGGACAATAGTTCTGGTTATTGCACTATATACTTATATATATATATATATATATATATATATATATATATACACACACTATATACTTATTGTGTCACAAGCAATAAAGCTTTAGACAAATATGGGGGAATGATGAAAAACACACTATTGTATTGCAACATCCTTCAAAAGTACATTGTTTTTTCCAATGTGCTAATCAAAATGTCAGCATTTTATAATGTTAATTTCATTAAATCTGCTGAAATGATACATCTCACAAACCTGTTGAGGCATTTTAAAGGGATGCTAATTAGCAAATGATAAACTGCTTTCTATGCGTCATGGAACATAACTAACCATTGATCATATACTGACAAAACAGAGCAATGATGCTTCACTTTGTGGCTACATTTTTTTAATTAATCTAATTTTGCCCAAGAGGAATGTGAATGTTTAACATTTTATCATAATGGCAGTGAGGACTGCATTATCATTTTCAATGAATATGTTAGCTGTTTAGAGTTTGCAGAAAGCAATATACTAGTCACTTTTAACAGCCTTGAAAGTACTGAAGCAAAAGACAGAGATGCACAAGCAGAACACCAATGAAGCATTCAGAACATTTTTGTCCGCTTTAGCGAAATAATCGACCTTTACGTGATCTTATCACCAGGTCTGCATTGTCCAGAAGAAGGACACTAAGAAGATGTACGCCATGAAGTACATGAACAAGCTGAAATGCGTGGAGCGGAACGAAGTGAGGAATGTCCTGAAAGAGCTGCAGATAATGCAGAATCTTGAACATCCTTTTCTGGTCAACTTCTGGTAAGCAAATGTGCTTTAGCGAATATGTATTTGAATGTGTGTACAGTCATTAGTACAGTACAGTCATTAGCCACTTTCCGACCGGAGGGATTTTTGCAGTTCCTAGAAAACAACGTTCCTAGAATTCCTCTGGCCGCAGTTCCTCTAACTTTCAGCTCCTACTTCAGGGCAGGGTCTTTTCCCTTTTCCCTTTCCCGCATGTGGTGGTTGGTGGCTGTGTTATAAAAACAAAAGGTCAGTTGGCCACTTGGCCAGTGCGAATGCAAATGGAAAACACAGTTTGGGGGGGGGGGGGGGAGTAGTTAGTAGAACTGTTCAGAAGTGGACTGTTCCTATAACTATGTTCCTGGAACTACTTGGTCGGAAAGAGGCTATTGTCTGTGTATAAATTAGGCCTATGTCCTGTAAATGGCAAATAACCCTGGATCACTTCTTACAGACTGTTTATGTAATTGCTATAGCTACTTTTTGGATTCAAACTGACTTCTGACTGCCATGAATTTAGCATTGAGTGACTTTGACAGAATCTACTCCTCCATCCTTTAAATATGTATAGAGAATGTTGCTGTTTAAAACTTTAAGCACACTATGAATTATTTCCACTTCAGCAGATTGTCTCCACAAAGGCTTCTGTTTCACACTGGTTATTACCATCATCCACAGCAGTCATTTGAATGATTTTGTAGTGCACTCTTTTGTCATCCATTTGATTGTTATGGTGATTGTATCCTCTCCATTAAATCAGTGAACGCACAGACACACAGAGGGTCCATGAGCCATTAAAGATTGGTCTGGATTGAGTCAGTAGATGCATTCAGAAAAGGGTGTTGCCTACTGAAGAACACTCTCAAGCCTCCATCTGCATCATCTCGCCCTTTGAAGTTGCTAAAAGGAAAATGTAGTTTGCTCACTGATCCGAGCTCCATGTTTATGGGCACAACTCTCGTTTCTTGGCAGCTTCTCGTTTGCCTCACCACATTTGGGGGTCGAGGAAGTGTTTGCCTTAACACTGTACAAGCTCACTCAAACCATGAAAGCTAATGTAAGATGACTCATCAGGTACTTTCAGCAACTTATTCATCATAATTTGAAAGCCCCATGCTCATTGAGCACCAGGAATCGTACTTTTGCGATGCCTGATAAGTATGGCTTGTTAAGTTTCTGTTTGAAAGGCGTCATTAATTCTTGATAAGCACTCCCACTCTGCAACGTTTTGAGAGGAAGCCACAATGGTTTTCTTTCTGTCAAGAGCAAGGCAGAGAGGAGGGAATGTGTGTGCAAGGATGATGAATATCTGCTGCGGTCATGCAGTCCAGTTTTTAAAAATCTAATATATATTTGTAGTATTATTTATTTTTATATTATTTACTTTCCTCCTTTTGATTTATAGGTCCGCCAGTTGCCCTTTTGGGGGGTAGGCAGCTGCCTATAAAAATAAACTCTGGAAATGTTAAATTTTGAAAATACTAAAAAAGTGACTTGTGGCACCAATGCTCTCCAAGTAGCTCCCCACCCCTCCCCCCATCTACCCTTTGTCCTCTGTCCCACTTTTCTATCCTCTCTTCACCTACTTGCCTTTTCTCCCATGTTAATTCCATATCTTTTTTAAAGCTACTCAGACATAATTAATAGCTATCTTTTAATTATTAATTTGAGGGAAACTAAACCCTTCCACGGTAGGAATGAATGAGAAGAGACTATAAAATCACAGTAAAAAGAGGAGGAAAAGACTGCAACGAGACGCAGGAAAAGAGAGACTAGCCACAGAGCAGAGAGAGGAGGTAGAGAGGGAAAACAACAGAGGAGGTGAACAGAGGATAGAGATATGTGGTGTACAGACTCATCAGACAAACAATGCCAGGGCTTGCTTTCTTGCATGCTGTGTTGGACAAAAAACAGTTGGAAGTTAATGCTTTTGGCAGCGTAAAGCCCCCTGGGTGGAGGTGATTTCCTCCAGAGATGTGCTTGGGTCAGCGCTGTGCCCACTCTCTCTCCCTCTCTTCCTGTCTCTCTCACTGTGTTGAGTTGGCATACGTTATGATTGGCCTGAGGTAAGCGCTCAAGGTCAGAGACGGGGAGAGATTACCTGCAGGCAGCGTATGAACCACACTGAGCAGATACATGCAAAAAAAACTTTATTTCTCTTCTGTTCTCTGGCCTGTCATCTCATCCTTCTCCTCTGTCCTTATTTCTTTCTCCTCTTTCTCTTTTCACTCACCTTCCTCCTTTTCTTCCTCCTCCTCTTCTATTTACCTCCTTCGCCACCTGCTCCTCTTCCTTTTCTCTCCTCTTGCTGTCACTGCACTTGCGACTGGGCATGACCTCAGGTGTCTGTGCACTGTGTGTAGCCAAGCAACAGTGCACTTCAAAGACAGGACCAAAACACAAACCTATGAACTTCCAAACAAGTTATTTTCCCTCCATGCAAACTATTAAGTATGATACAGAATACTGATTTTAAAGAATCGTAACCTCCGGCATAGGGATAGACCGATTATTGTCCCTGGCCGTATATCAGGCCGTTTGCAGATTATCTGTATCACAGTTTTATTTGCCTGATAACCGATAAAGTTAAATCATTAAAAAGTGCGCTACTTTGGCTCGGCTACAGCTCTGTGTCTGTCCCTCTGCTTCAGTTTCACTCACCACTGAGTCTGACTTAATGTCCCGCCCACAACACTATCTGATTATCTTTTACTGTGTGTTATGTTGAAAGTTTCTAATGTATTACATAACTGCTTAAAGCATTTAAACAAAGTTTTGTGTTTTCGCTGTAAATGCATATTGGTTCCAAAAAAAGGTTATCGGTTTCATTAACTACTAATAATCGGTATCAGCCTTGAAAAAACAGTATCGGTCAATCCCTATACTAGCATTACGTGTGTGGTACGGTCAGTGTATTGATGTGCCAGCAGTGGTGGGGCAGCCCTTTGTGCCTGCGCTGCACTAAGTCCCACTGTGTAAGGGGAGCGCTTATAGGCACTGCCAGAGATACACTCACACTGTATCAGAGATGGACACAGAGAGTGAGATAAGGCAATCAGCATCAGGTGCTGCTGTATTTAGCTTCCAGTCTTGCTGCCTCTTTAACTGTGGATTTTGCAGTTCATTTTTTATTTCTTGATGGAGGAAATGTCACGGAGGAGGAACTTCTTGAAACTACCTGCTTGCTGTTTGTTTTGATGGATGTGTTGAGCACAGGCTTTGTAATGTGTTCTATCGAGTAGCATTTGTTTTCAAGGAGAAGGAAAAGAGTAGTGCAGTAATATTTAACAGCATTGCAAAATAAATGCCCTATGTTAAGTTCTTGAATTATTTTTATATTCCAGAAATGCCATCTGGTAAAACTGTTGAATCTTGAGAGCAACTACAATTTTATACATTGTCATACTGTTAACAAATAAAGAACTTACTTTACTTACGTTACTCTTTCCATGAATTTGCCCGTTGAGCTAGTTTTAATAATCGACCACGCAGCCAAACAGATGGGATTTATCCAAACCTGTAGAGATTTAAAACAGTGAAAGTTCAAAAGGGCAGATTAATGTTAGAATAATTTCATGCTAACAAAATAACAACCAAAAAGATTGGCTAGATCTTCAATATCATTGTTATGTTCTCTTCCACAAACTAGGCCACAGCATTATCTGCCAACTTTTGTCAATGTATGGCTAAGAATTCACGACTAAACCTGCTTTTAACAAAGTCTACACTTCATTCCATGACATCGTCCAAGTCTAACCTTCTGTGACAAATGCTGCTATGATGCAACATGCTATTGTAAAGAAAAAAGTCATTGCGTAACTGTCAAAGGGAAGAAAAGAAGTACATTAACAAAAGTCTGAAACCTTGTGGAGTAAAAGCTTCTCTTGCTTCAGGGAGTCCCTCATTTGCTATTATGCAGTTGCACTAATAATGTTCATGTCTATGCAGAGCAAGACGTCATTCAGTTATTCCCCATTCATGTGCATTTTTTCCTCAGAAAACCAAACACAAATGACATAATGTCTAACAAAAGCAACTAAGAAAAGAATTCCTCCAAGCATCCTGACATAAAAGGTCTAGTACACCAGATATGCTGTATGGTACAGGCCCTACAGTCGGCTTAGGTATAGCAGGGCTTAACATAAAAAAAAATCCCCACTGGCCCCCGGGGCCAGTAGATCAGAGTTTTGCTGGCCCCTTCTACATTTTTACTACCGCACCTACCATGAAGCTTCAGAAAATGGTTATAACCCAGCTAGCCACTGTCACTGTATGTTGTGCCATTAGCAGTAAAGCTAGACCAGGGGTCATCAACTACATTTTTCCAAGGGCCAGAATTTTTTTAAGCTGACACTCTGGGGGCCAGACTTTCAAATAAAGGAAATAATGTATTTATACCTAATAAGCATATTCTTGTTTGACATTTCACTTTCTTACTAAATTAATGCTATATATTGTACATGTATTAGTGTAAGCAAACTCCTAAAAAACATGGACAATCCATAACGATAACTAGATAGGCTACTTAACTAGAAAAAAGTTCTCAGATTAGGGGGCAGTTCACTGATGGTTAAAGTCTTTGATTACTGAAACGTTGTTGTAGTATGCAGTGTCCTGATTGGTGGAAAATGTTTGCAGAAAGAAAGGCTGTTGTCAGGTAAAAATGTCACTGTCAAAGAGGCTGAAGCGAAAAGTTGATGTGGAAAACAGCAGCTTTAATGATGAATGGACTGATAAGCAGGCTATCATTCATCATGTAGGCCTATGCCTTATTTGAAATAAGACAATGCTGTTACAAAAGAATACAACTGGCAACATCATTAAGAATGAAGAACGCGGACATAACGATCACGTAATTCACGTGCATATTAAGTAGCCACATGTATATGTTTTGGTCTTATAATACATCCACAGGTTACTGCTCCAGCGATGAGGAAGGTTCGTTAAGACAGCAGCTAAGTTTACAAGAGTTTGTTCAAAGTTCAAGATAAACAGTTAGACTACAAACTGACATCTTTCATTTGAGCTTGTTTGTAAAAAGTCGCTATTTGCAGAGTAGAGCTGTGTCGCACAGCGAGTGGACAGAGCAGACAGAGCAGACTGAAACATGTTGATGCCTGTAGAACAGGTAGGTGGGTATATTGATAAGTATTGACTTTTTAATCATGGAGATTTTATTGTAGGCTACTTACAGTAACGACTCTAGCGTTAGTTCATCTGTGCCAGTGGCAGTAGGCTAAATAATCCTCTGTATCGTTTCCAGTCAGTTACATGTGCTGCGTGAAGTAACGCACACACGCCGGCTATGCCATGTTTGAGAGTGTGTGTGCGCGCAGCGCGGACATCGCTGTTCACAATCCCGTATATCTTCTAAAATGCAACGCTGGTGGTTATGACACAACCTATTTTTATAAAAACGTCTGCTACGGAGCCATAACGTGACGTACAAGGTAATGGAGCCTTTTATGCATTGTCGTGTTTCTTTAGAAATAAACGATGGACAAATCAAGTGTTTAAACGCTTCAGATGTAAAGTTATTGGCTGTCAAAGTGACGTCAAAATGAATGGCAGTCAATGGGATGCTAACGGGGGTGATGGATAAGTGTTAGCAAAATGGCGCCATCGCGGCTTCGCTCTGAGGAAAGAAGCCTGTCCCCTTGAGCAGACAGAGCCATTGTCAGTAACTGGCCAATCAACTAGCCCAACATACTCTTTTACTGGCCCCGGGCCATTGCTTATGTCGAGCCCTGGGTATAGGGTACATTTTGAATGAATGGTGTGAGCTACAACCCCAAATCAGAAAAAGTTGGGACAGTATGAAAAACACAAATAAAAAAAGAAAGTAGTGATTTCTAAATGTACTTTGACTTGTATTTCATTGCAGACAATGTGAACACAAAACATTTCATGTTTTGTCTGGTCAACTTAATTTCATTTGTAAATATACATCCTTTCCTGTCATTCAGACCTGCAACACATTCCAAAAAGGGTTGGGACAGGAGCAATTTAGGGCTAGTAATCAGGTAAATTGGTTAAATAATGATGTGATTTGAAACAGGTGATGTCAACAGGTGATTGTAATTATGATTTGGTACAAAAGCAGCATCCAAGAAAGGTCTAGTCCTTCAGGAGCAAAGATGGGCCGAGTATCGCCAGTTTGCCAACAAAGAAGTGAGAAAATTATTGAAATGTTTAAAAACAATGTTCCTCAAAGAAAGATGGGACGACATTTGCTTATTTCACCTTCAACAGTGCATAACATAATTAAAAGATTCAAGGAATGTGGAGGAATTTAAGTGCGTAAAGGACAAGGGTGTAAGCCTAAGCTGGACAACCGTGATCTCCGATCCCTCAGGCGGCACTGCATCAAGAATCGTCATTCATCTATCACCACATGGGCTCAGGACTACTTTGGCAAACCTTTGTCAAGTACCACAATACGTAGTTACATCTACAAATGCCAGCTAAAACTGTACTGTGCCAAAAGGAAGCCCTATGTTAACAGTGTCCAGAAGCGTCGTCGACTTCTCTGGGCTCAGAGGCATCTGGGATGGACCATCACACAGTGGAAACGTGTACTGTGGTCAGATGAATTAGTATTTCAGGTATTTTTTGGGAGAAATGGGCGCCGTGTGCTCCGGACCAAAGAAGAAAAGGATCATCCAGACTGTTACCAGCAACAAGTCCAAAAGCCAGGGTCTGTCATGGTATGGGGTTGTGTCAGTGCCCTTGGCAAAGGTAACTTGCACTTCTGTGATGGCACCATTAATGCTGAAAAGTACATAGAGATTTTGGAGCACAATATGCTGCCTTCAAGAAGACATCTTTTCCAGGGATGTCCATGCATATTTCAACAAGATAATGCAAAACCACATTCTGCACACATTACAAAGTCCTGGCTGCGGAGGAAGAGGATACGGGTACTTGACTGGCCTGCCTGCAGTCCCGACCTGTCTCCAATAGAGAATGTGTGGCGCATTTTGAAGCACAAAATGCGACAACGAAGACCCCGTACTGTTGCCCACCTTAAGACTTGTTTGCAGCAAGAATGGGACAAAATTACACCTGAAACACTTCATCACTTGGTGTCTTCAGTCCCTAAACGTCTTTTAAGTGTTGTGAATAGGAATGGCAACATTACAAAGTGGTAAATGCTTTACTGTTACAACTTTTTTTGTGTTGCAAGACCCAAAATAGGAATTTTATTTTTTTGAAATAAAAACAATAAAAAATCATGAGGAACACATTAAATTATGTGCTGTTGTATTGTCTGCAATGAAATACAAGTCAAAGTACATTTAGAAAACACTACTTTCTTTTTTTATTTGTGTTTTCCATACCGTCCCAACTTTTTCTGATTTGGGGTTGTAGGATGAGCTTAATTTCAGATTCCAATATTACAAGCAATAGTAAGATACGCTGTACCTAAGGTACAAACTTTATCCTTGTGTATCTGCAAAATGTGCACATCGCAACTTCATTTTACATTAAACGCTGCAGGCATTACCGAACACTAGAAAGCAGCATGTCAAGTATTTGGCCTGATGTCAAGGTGATCTGCTGCTGGTGAAATGGAAGATCATAGAATCAGTGGTGGTATGAATAATAAGAAAACATCCTGATTAAGTACTGTTACTAAGCCTAAATGTTACCTCGATTAAATTAAAAACATAGCAAAAAGTAGCCTCACTTGTTAACTATATAGGTGGAGTTTTTATGTACGGTATATTTCACATGCAAGATCATTAATTTCCCGATTTTTCTGTAAGGGATGTGTGTATGTATTTTTGGATGAGAGTGTGTGTTGTCATGGAGCTTTAGACACGGACTGATGGGAGCTGTCAGTCAAGCGAGTTGTTGGAAGATGGGGTGGGAGGAAGGTCAGAAGGCTGTCGGCATTGATCCAACATGTCACAGTCTGAGCGGTTGGCAGGCTGTGTCCATTTCAGCAAGGGGCTTTGATCGGAGTGTGTGTGTGGAAACGTGTGCGTGCATCTATGGATAGTATGCTTGTCTTATCACTGTAATTGCAATGCCTTGCGATGAACAACAAAGTCTTGATTAGCCATTTTATTGCTAAGATTTACTGATGTGGAGTTTCTGCTCAATAGATCGATGATAATTAACAAAGAAAACCTACAGTTTATACTAGTTAATTTAGTTTATCTAGTTTATACTAGTTAATTTGCCATATATAGGTATTTAGGTTTAATGAAGGGGGGAAAGTGATAGTCTCCTTTCAGAGAGGGAATACGTCTAGGAATGTTGCCAATAGTGCTATTACTTTTAAAGAAGGGAAACATTTCTTTATTCAGACACTTAATGAAAAATCTGCTTATAGTATGAAGACATGTCTTTCCTGATTTAAGGACAACATAGAATAATTTGTGTATCTGAAAGTCCTTATATCTGATTAAATTCTTATAATTTGAAATTGCAGCAATTTATTTGAATTAACTGTGGCCTTACTGTACATGTCACAACTTTTACCTTTGAAAGAGAGAAAGTTTTTTTCTGTAAGGGCATGTTTTCTGAACCCCTGTAGTTTCTGGAGACTTCCATTACTGAAGTGGCCTGGGGTGCTTTTGCCTCTAAAAGCTCCACACAGGATACTCTCCCTTCAGACTGACTGCCTGGAGGCCACCAAGAGGTCACATTGAAATGCATGTGTGGCGCAGCAGATACACACACTGAAGGAATGACAGAACGAGACAGAGCGAGAGGGGGGACACAAAGAGGAACAACTAGAGGACGAGAGAGGTAGAGAGAAAGGACAAGAGAGAACAAGCCAGCTAAAGAGAAACCAGATGCCAGCAAGGCTAATAAAAAGTCTGCACCATTTCAACACAATGTACAGGTGCTAATCTGCAGTCTGACTGCTGCTCTCTACTCGCTACCCAAAATGCTCGTTGAGGCATCAGCTGTTAATGATGCTTGAGAACTTGTTCTGTCGCTGTCTGTCTTTTTCAACCCATTGCAGCTGCAAAATACAAATGAAGACAGTCAACTTATTAGTTATAACATCACCATCTACAGAGGAGGAGCAGCAGCAGCTTCAGTGCTCTGTGTCTACACAGGATGCATTAAGGCACAGTACTGAGTGTAGGTTAATGCACAGCTTCAACATGAAACAGGCTCTTTCAAATCACATTAGCCATACACGTACACGTTGTCATATTAATGGTAACTTGGGTACTGTAACTTACGTGATTTCTAAATCAATTTGACAGCAGTGGCAGCAGGCCAATGGAGACTTCATTCATATTCAAACACCTTCGAAATACTGTCGCCATGTCAGAAAGAAAGAGGAAGAGATAGAGAGCACACTTGTTTTGAGAAGAAATGGAGCTTTTATTGTCATGGGGGAACAATTTACGCTCTAAGTAGAGTGGAGATATTGCTGAAATAGCATAGAATAGAAAGCTGAATTAGCACCAGGTCAGTAGGTCCCAGAAGGATGATGTTGATTTGCAGCTATAATATCCAAAATACAGTATGTATGGCACAATAAATGATTAATAAATGCAATAATGTGCACTAATACACTTCAGAGTTGTTGATTTGTGTAGGTATCTACTGGGTACAAATTCCAACTGTAGAGGTAGGTGTGTGTGTGTGTGTGTGTGTGTTTGTGTGTGTGTGTGTGTGTGTGTGTGTGTGTGTGTGTGTGTGTGTGTGTGTGTGTGTGTGTGTGTGTGTGTGTGTGTGTGTGTGTGTGTGTGTGTGTGTGTGTGTGCGTGCGTGCATGTTCTACTTGTGTAGATGTCTGATTGCATGTGCGTAGGCCTACGGACTTTTTAAGACTTCTAAAACAAAGTTTCATCGGATCTTAAGAAAAAGGTAGCTGGCTTAAAACAGCAGGTAGTTGGATGGCAGAACAGTAAGTATGTCTGGGTACACATGTTTGCGTTCCTATGTGTGTGCACATAACATTAATCAGAGTATACGGTACATGCCTCACCATGCCAGGCTGTTGACCCTCTGTATGGCAGCTCTGCTTCTGAGCAACCGTGTGAGAGATTGCAGTGAGTCAGTCAGTCAGTCTTGTTTGCTCAGTAGACAGAACAACTTCCCCCAACAATGAAGCCCTTTCAGTTTTTACCACCTTGGCTTTCCGATTGAAAGTCTTGTGGGACAGAAAACACGGAAACCTCAGCCAAGCATGAGAGCTGGTTTTCTACTCGATTAAACTGGTTTCACAGAGGACTGAAGTGTTCTATCGATTGACTTGATGGACTTGCAGTCCCTCCTATAACACTGACCCAACCAATTACCCAGTAGGAAGTAATAATACATTGCATTTTTAGATTAATATCTATTTGGGCTTTTTCTGTAAGTGACTATCACACTAAGCATTTGATAAAAAGCTGTTACATTACATTTAAGAAGTGATTATTCATCAGAGCCGAGCAACAATGAGCATCTGGCACAAGATATTACAAAAATGATCAAAAAGAAGTTTATTTGAAGAGGAAGAAGAATGTTTGGTAGACAGAAAGATTACAGTTTTCAACACATTAAATAGAAATAAATTAAAAGGTATAGATATAGCAGCAGATATATATATATATATATATATATATATATATATATATATATATATATATATATACATACATACATACATACATACATACATACATACATACATACATACACACACACTTACATAAATAGATAATACTAATGATTAACAAAATATTTCGCTAATCAAAATAAGTAAGTAATGATTAGGAAGATTATGTTGAACATGATAAAATTAAAGATCACTGAACTCACTTCACTAGCATAAATTGTCTCATTGTATCCCATATTACATACTGTAGTAATTGAATAAATACACAGCACTTTTCCTGGAAGAAGCCAGTGTTTATCTACCAAGAAAAAGAGCAATTAAAGTCCAGTTTGTGTCCACTAAATGCTTGTGACAGCAGCTTCTTGAATTCCTTACCACCTTAACTACTTTTGCTGGGTTAGAGGTATTTACTGTGTGTGTGTGTGTGTGTGTGTGTGTGTGTGTGTGTGTGTGTGTGTGTGTGTGTGTGTGTGTGTGTGTGTGTGTGTGTGTGTGTGTGTGTGTGTGTGTGTGTGTGTGTGTGTGTGTGTGTGTGTGTGTGTGTGTGTGTGTGTGTGTGTGTCAGAGAAGAGGGAGAATGAACCAGAGCAGGGGCACTGTGGATAATCAGGGAGGAATGTTTTGACCATCTATGAACTCATCAGTCAGAGTCAGAGTTGTGTTTCTCCCAAAAACTACAAATCCTGTATCAAAGTGGAGCAGTGCTTTGATATTAGAGAGAATGTGATGTTAATATGAGGCCGGCTTGATCTGTGCTTCCTCTCTGCATGCCAGACTCAAGTGTCACATCGTTTTCCAACACAATCTCTCTCTCATATCCATGAACACTCATATTGATCCACAGTCTGTGCTTCAGTTCAGTTGTCTCTCCCTTGCATCTAAAGTCAGCAGATGGAACTGTAATTTTGTCTCCTTAATTATAAGACTCCAGATATCTTTTTTGCTGATTTATAGGATTTTCTTACATTTAAAATAGGGGTCTGTCATTTCAAACAAAAAAATAAATAAATTAAAGAAAATGTGTCTTCACGTGAGTTTTGCTATCTAGGATGCAAAACCTTCAAAACCAATCACATCACAGAGCAAAACGTTTCCTGATCCATCTCACATTGACTGACTGATTTATCTTGATTTTGTTCTTCAGTTTAAAAAAAAAATTGGATAAAAATTTAAAACAGAAATGCCCAAAAAGGTATAAGCTGTTGCTGCGACTTATGCATACTGGGTTTGTTTGAGTTTTGTATGCATTCTTCCATATCTCGTACTACAGATTATATAATGCACTCTGACTTAGCTTTGTAGCCTAAATATACTCAGAACACTATTTAAATTATCATCATAAAAAAAGAAGAATCATCCCATTATACTGTCACACACATAAACTTTGCCAAAAAGTTTGGAGAACATTGGTTTTCACAGACGTGGCTAATTCATTTCTGCTTGTCTGAGTGATTATTAGCATTGCAGCTGGTCCCATCCATTCAGCTGTACTACATCATAAATGCCCTAAAACTGATATTCATAGGTGGAGAACTGTTTATTGGTTGTGCATTTGTGCTTTTAGGATGGAGTGACTCATTCAAATTCAACATGTCGTGTTTATTTTATAATAATACATCATTCACTATTTAATGCATGTTTGAACTGAAACAGAGTTGAGAAGGACAGTACTGTATGCGTGTACGCACGTGTATATTCATGCACATCTTTCTGACTTTGCCAAAAGTGTGTGTATTTTCAGGACGGCTATCTAACAGATAGTCTTTCCACACTCCGAGGCCATTGGCAATCAGATGTTAAGTGGTCTCAGCATTATTTGAGCCTTAGCAGACAGTTTTGAGTCAGCTCAATCAATCCCCATCCATCCAGTGTAGAGAAAACCACCACCTCCAGTTTATTGGAGAAGGGCCCTGAGGAAGGTAGTCCACCAACATGGCAAAAAACTACCCTTGCTCACTGAGCACTGAGTTTGAGCCAAGTTGGTGGCCCTTACAACAAAGAATCTTGAAAAAGAATTCCCTACTCAACGTTGAAACCAGGGAAAACAGGGGATTGTCGTCAATTTCCCTGGTGGAGGTCACTGAGGTAGTCAAACAACTCCACAGTGGCAAAGCCCCAGGGATTGATGAGATCCGTCCAGAAATGCTGAAAGCTCTGGGTGTGGAGGGGCTGTCTTGGTTGACACGCCTACTCAACATTGCGTGGAAGTCTGGGACAGTGCCAAAGGAGTGGCAGACCGGGGTGGTGGTTCCCCTGTTCAAAAAGGGGGACCAGAGGGTGTGTACCAATTACAGGGGTATCACACTTCTCAGCCTCCCTGGTAAAATCTACTCCAAGGTGCTGGAAAGGAGGGTTCGGCCGATAGTCGAACCTCAAGTTGAAGAGGAACAATGCGGATTCCGTCCTGGTCGTGGAACAACGGATCAGCTCTTTACTCTGGCAAGGATCCTGGAGGGAGCCTGGGAGTATGCCCATCCAGTCTACATGTGTTTTGTGGATCTGGAGAAGGCATATGACCGGGTCCCCCGGGAGACTTTGTGGGAGGTGCTGCGGGAGTATGGGGTGAGGGGGTCCCTTCTCAGGGCCATCCAATCTCTGTATGACCAAAGCGAGAGCTGTGTCCGGGTTCTCGGCAGTAAGTCGGACATGTTCCAGGTGAGGGTTGGCCTCCGCCAGGGCTGCGCTTTGTCACCAATCCTGTTCATAGTATTTATGTACAGGATATCGAGGCGTAGTCGTGGTAGGGAGGGGTTGCAGTTCGGTGGGCTGGGGATCTCATCGCTGCTCTTTGCAGATGATGTGGTCCTGATGGCATCATCGGCCTGTGACCTTCAGCACTCACTGGATCGGTTTGCAGCCGAGTGTGAAGGGCTGGGATGAGGATCAGCACCTCTAAATCTGAGGCCATGGTTCTCAGCAGGAAACCGATGGAGTGCCTTCTCCAGGTAGGGAATGAGTCCTTACCCCAAGTGAAGGAGTTTAAGTACCTTGGGGTCTTGTTCGCGAGTGAGGGGACAATGGAGCGGGAGATTGGTCGGAGAATCGGCGCAGCGGGGGCGGTATTACATTCAGTTTATCGCACCGTTGTGACGAAAAGAGAGCTGAGCCAGAAGGCAAAGCTCTCGATCTACCTCTCTCACTCTCTGTTTTCAGTGAAATTGTAGCCTATTTATTTCAGATGAGGAGCGTGTTGAAGAACAGGAGAGGGGCGGTAGTGTAGTAGCTTATGGAAGATCTGAACTTTGCAGATGTAGCAAACAGACACACACTTTAGGCCAGCCAGGAAATGTTGGCAGCTGCAATTTATTAAAAATATTATTTTTGCATGGATTAGTTTCTTGGGGAAAGGAAACTAATTAGCTCGTCGTTTAGAGGGGGCAAAAAACGTATGGCCCCAGTGGGACGCTCAGCATTTAAAAATCAATGACGATTTGTGCAACAGCTTCTCAAATGACGAGGGAATGGGCCGCATGCTGATAAAGGCTTGCTGTGCATGACAGTGCTTGATGGATGGGTGAATAGATGGATGACCACAAGTAGCATTACCACCGAGAACATCCCTCACACACTAATACTATAGAGAACTGAGGCGTATGCAAGCAAATACTACGCACAGTATGCACTAAAAATAGTTTTGAAGAGAAAGTAGAGAAAGTAACCCCATAAAATGTATTTTACCATTTAAATTGGATGTTATTTCATTCATGAATAAAGGAAGTGACATTTTGTGTCACTTTGCCACTTGCCCTGTCTAAACAGACAGTTCAGTTTCCCCTGCCAAATGTTTACACCACAAGCTGACATAAGGAATATGTAGTGTTCTGCTTTAATGAAATGGCAAGACGCTGACGAAAAGCCTGTTAACCCTAAATAGATAAAGAAACAGGGCAGGGAGCCATTTGAGCAGACAATGTTGCTGAGTGGATGCAGAATTTTGCTAAAGAAATTAGCTTTAAAATTCCCATACCGCCAATGTTGATAGAATAGAAAAGGAAGTGAATTTTCAATAACACTGTGCACATCACTTCATGTAATGTAAAAAAAGAGAAGAAAAAACCCCCAGGATAATCTGTTTTCTGATCACTAATGCAATCACAACACAGATTATGTTTTCTCTATGTTAGGCTAACTGTCCTCATTTGCTTTTTGCTGTAGAAACCAGGAAGCAACTAAACCAGAGGATGCGACTTTGATGATGAATGTCTCTTGAATGCATTTTTTTTAGTTGCAGATTATGTATAGGATTTAATTTTTTATGTTACTGTTTAAGGCTATGAGAAATATTTTTGGAGTGCAGTTTTGTTCTTCTTTCCTAAATAATTTGCATTGCTGAAATAAATATTGTTAAAAAGGAATGCCAGGTATATATTACTGGTAATAAATGTGGGCCCAAAACCTTACTTTCAGTAAGTAATTAAAAAAAATGTCTCAGCAGGCCTAAACACTACAAAATACAATACAATAAATATTATAACATAAATAGCCTGTATAATACAAATATGTATAGTTAGAATAAAAAAGGAGAGGGAAGAAAAAGACAGAAGAATAAAAATAAAGTCTTCACCCCCCCCCCCCATCAAACCTTTTGTGCTGAGGTCTGACACAAGGTAAAAATAATGCTTAATTATAAATAATAAAGTTTGATTTGCCTGAGCATCTTCAACGACAGAAAGCCAGCCTTCTGCTCAGTTAGACATTCTTCCAGCATGGATTCCCCCTTCTCAAAGTAAAAAGGGTTTATGCTATTTTTATCTTTTGGAAACTTCTTCTGCAGGTTTGTGATAAATGATACCATTTTCTTCATTTCTCACCCATTATTTCTCTCCTTCTCTTTCCTCCTGCAACATCTCCATATTTACCTTCCCTTCAAACCTCTCTCTGCTGACAATGTCTTTCCTCTTTTCCCATTATTTCTGTCACCACTGTTATTTTCACTTCCCCTCTGATTGCGTCTCTCTCTTCCTTTTAACCCACCCTGCTATGTATCTTCCCATTTCATCCTCGTTTCCAAATCTCGTTTTTCTCCACCCCTTGTTCTTGACACTACATGGCATCCCTTGTTTCTTTTTTTCCCCCACACCTGACCGCCTGCCTTGCCCTGCAGGTATTCCTTCCAGGATGAGGAGGACATGTTCATGGTGGTGGACTTGCTCTTGGGAGGAGACCTGCGCTATCACCTCCAGCAGAACGTCCACTTCTCAGAGAGCACGGTCAAACTCTACATCTGTGAACTGGCCCTGGCCCTGGGATACCTCCGTACCAAGCGCATCATACACAGGTGAGATGTTTTCTCTTAATTTCCTTTTTTTTTATGTTTCTTACATTGTAGTTTGGTCAATAACATTTAATAATGCAGAGAATGGTTTGCACCCTCTATACAAATAACATTAGAGAACTAGCCTAGTCTTTGACTGGTTGCCCCATTATTTCTCCTCCTGCTACAGTACATGCCCCCCTTCTGTCTTTCTCCCTTGTTTTTCCCTACCAAGTTTGAGTCTTATCTACCCCGGTGTTCTTAGCTTGCTGGCTGTCCACTTCCATATTATTTTCTGATATGACTGCTCCACCACTGTGCAGAAAAGGTCAAGCTGTCTTGACATGGAGGTCACACGTGACACAACAGTTTACCCTGAGCTGCAGACTATATACCAATCATAAAATGCACCAGTTCTGTCCCTGCTGCTGTGTCAATGCCGTATTTAATTTGTAAAATGCAAGTTAAGTGCTTTTTAGGCAGAAATATCTGCTGCTGTGGCACAGCCACCGACTCGCAAGGCCAAGAAAGACATGGCTACAGCCCAATATTATTATCTGAAGTTGTTGAAGTGACTCAAGATATTGGGATATCCTGTTACAGCCAATGATGCTGCCAAAATACTTACATTAAGTACATTAATGAAAAGTTAGAAATGTTCCCAATGCAGATAAGAACTACAGCAACAGTCTCATACTACCATTTTCTAATTTGCTTTGGCAATTCTATTTGGAGGAAACATGTTGGCTGCTGTTTTTTTGTGTCATTGTTAAACTGCACACACAAATTGAACAGAGGTTGGCCACTTGACCACGTCAACTCTCTTGAATTATGTCAGTCGAATTAGACTTTTATGAACTCCCATATTGACAATGGCAACGCATAGGACTACAACTTAACGTCTTCCGCTATAACCCTTCACAATAAAAGACTACCTACTCTTCAGGAAAAAACAACAAACGTCGGGAGCAAGCTACGGTGTTTGGTGTTTTAAGCCCCCAACGTCGTCTTCCAGACAGCTAGGATAAGGCAATGGTTAGGGTTAGGGTTAGGTGCCTTAAGTTGACGGTCGCAGCGCTGCCTTGAAGTCGACATTGGGGGCTTAAAACACCATTGAGAGCAAGCTACATGCTGAAAATGGCAAGTTTTGAAGATAATTTAGATCGTGCAACAAGGCAGGCCTGATGATTCTTTTGGGCAATGATTGTAAAAATTTTAAAATAATATGTTTATGGTATTTCACATTTAACTGGGACGTTTTGGGACCAATTGGCTGTGATTTGCTATGAACAAAATATACACGGCGATAAGAGCAAATTACGTTTAATCATGTATCCAGCGAATTTAAATAGCTCACGTTACAGTACTGTGTGAACAGTTAACATCATTTTTATAATTTAAGTGCCGTTTTCTTTTGTTTTGCGGGGTGCAAATGTTCCACCAGAAAAAGAAAAGAAAAAACGACTACTTGACTTAAAGGGAAACTATGCAGGTTTTTTTAGCTTAATTTACCTTAAACGTACAATATGTAACGTTCTGCCGCTAGGGGTCTCTCAACCAAAACAATGGATTGTAAACACGGACTTTTGATGACATTGGTAAGTTGCGTGGAATTATGGGAGTTGTAGTTTTTAATGTTAAACACCTTCGCTGATTAGAATGCATCTGTTCACGTACAAGTTTACCCATTCAAATGTATTCACTTTACTTTTAGTATTGTTTATTCATGTCATTCTAATAAAATAGCTGCATTTTCCCCAACATAATTACGTTTTTCTTGATTCGATCTGTATTAGTAGCTGACCAGTTAGCTAGCTAGCTAGTGAGCCAGCAAGCTAACGTTAGCTAGCAGCTAAAACCACAGTGACTATCATAATATATTTCACATGTCACTGTCACCTTTTGGATGGTTTCAACACCGGGGCGGATGGGGTTTGTTGTAACGCTAGCTAGCTACAACGAGGCTGAGAGACAGGTGTGGGTGCTGGGTGAGGATTGCCCGGGGAATCTCCGGCCGGGACAGCAGAACATCTCCAAGCTTCTTAACTATTCATGTTGGAGGTCACGTGATGACGCCGAGTAAGATGGCTGCTTAGGTTGAGGGCTGCGGCGCCACGAGTTTACGTTTTGTGTGAATATATAGGCATTCGCAGTTTATTGCATTGTTTTTTGTTTCACAAGTTGCCTATAATAAGCGCCAATCACTACCGATATGCCTAACCCACGGAAAACCGAAAATTCGTCTCAACAGCAGCAAAATGCTAGGGCTACCGCTAGCTCAAAAGCTGCTCACGCCTCTCCTGTATCGCCAGCACGTGAAGATACGGATGAGTCCATCTCCACTGCTAAAATACACGAGCTTCTTCAGAAACTATCAGATGATCAAGCCAAACACTTTGGAGACATCCGCAAGGACGTCTCGGAAACGAGAAGAGCTGTTGAGGCGATTGAGGGTAAGCTAGCCGACATGCTAACCAGGATAACTAGCGCGGAGGCTCGCCTCGATATGCTAGAGGAGGCGGAGAGGCAGCGCTGCGTCTCCCCCCCGGCTTCGGAGGTTGAAAAATTGAACGCCAAACTGACTGAGTACGAGGATCGGGAAAGGCGAGTTAATCTACGCATCTACGGGTTCCCGGAACGTGCTGAGGATAAAGATGCCATATCGTTTCTGAGGGTCACCCTCCCCGAAATCCTCCAAGCTGACTTCCAAGGGGGCTTAGATTTGGAGCGTGCTCATAGGTCGCTACTACCAGCTAAGCCCGGAGCTCCTCCAAGGCCATTCATCGTGCGGTTCCTGAGGTTTCAACAGAAGGAACGGGTGAGACAACTTGCTAGAGAAATTGGGGACGTCCGTTGGCAGAACCATAAGATAAGCTTCTATCAAGACTTCTCTAAGGCCACGCAGGAGCGTCGACACTCTTTTCTGGAGTGTAAACGTCTGCTTCACTCAGCCAAGATCCCGTTTGGCATCGGCTATCCGGCAGTGCTGTCATTTACAACGCCAGGTGGGATAAAGCATCGCTTTGAAGATCCTAAGAAGGCCTTGATATGCATTAAAAACATTTGATTGTCTCCGTCCACCCGCGGTGGTGTATCGCTCCCCAATGTTTTTTACTTTAAAAAAAAAAAAAAAGAAAAAAAGTGTGACTCGGGTAAGATAATGTAATCTATGTGCCGCTATCCATCACTCCTTCTGATAGAGATTTAAATGAGCGTTTCGGGTTCATATTAATGGAGGTTGGAGATGGGTTTATTTTTCATTTATTTTTTGTAGGTCATGTATATATGTTGTTTGGGGGGGGGGGGGGGGGGGGGGGGGTATCCGTGGGTGTGGCCTGGTAAGGGTATACTACATTGTTATATGGCAGATGTTTTATTGAAGATGTTCACACTGCTGTTGTTTTGCTTTTTGCTAATTGGTGGTGCCGCTGCCACACTTGAGCAGCCAGAAACTCTTAGTTCGTTGAGTTAGTTATCCAGCGGTGGATTTATCAGGAAGGTTCGACAGTTCTTCGCATCCTCACCTTCCTTTTTCTTTTTGGTGTTTTTGATGGGTTTTTTATTTTTATTTTTTCTATATGGATCCAGACTTCTCTCTTACTGTTGTGGGGACAACTCCATTTTTCTCTTTTCTTTTTTCTTTGCAATCCTTTTTAGCATATGACAGCTCTTAATCTTATTTCAGTCAACGCCAGGGGTCTTAACATTCCGCACAAAAGGACCACTGTACTAGAGTTTCTTCGCAAGAAAAATGTAGATTTTGCTATGATACAGGAGTCACATTTATTGTGCAAAGATGTGGGTCGATTAGCCAATAAGTTTTATCACCCTATTACAACTTCTTCTGCAGCTACAAAATGCAAAGGGGTAATGATTTTGTGTAAACGCAAACTAAAATTTGATCTGATTGACTCTTGGGCGGATGATGCAGGCCGGATAGCCCTTGCAAAGATTTGCATTGATGGGAAAAACATTGCACTTATTTCTGCTTATGCCCCTAATGCATTTGATCGTACTTTTTTTCAGCTATTAACTAAATCTCTGCTTGATCTCACAGGGTTTCATTTAGTTCTTGGGGCAGATTTCAATGCGGTGTGGGACAGCAGCATGGACAGAACAGGTGGCAGTGAGACTAGGGACCAACATCTTGCATCTGAGGCGTTGCGCCACTGCGCATCCGATACAGGCATGGTCGACATTTGGCGTTTGTTAAACCCTTCTTTAAAAGACTTCTCATTTTACTCAGGGAGACATAAATCCTTCTCGAGGCTAGATTTTATCTTTGCCTCAAAAGATTTATTTCAAAATATTCAATATGCGCATTACATTCCGGTCACCTGGTCTGATCACAAACCCATATATTGTTCAGTCACTGTTTGCCCATCTTCCACTAAAGCCCCCAGGTGGCGTTTTAATGCTTCTTTACTGCGAGATGAAGTATTCAAAACTCAGTTTGAAACAAATTTTAGGGAATTTTTGGAATTTAATGTCGGCTCTGTTCTTGATCCAAGGATACTTTGGGAGGCGGTAAAAGGCTTTATAAGGAGTAACACCACTTTATATGCGTCAACTCGAAACAAAGCACGTGCAGAAAAATTGGAAGCTTTAGAATTAAAATATGCAACCCTTGATGCTTCCCTGCAACATAATTTTAACGATTACATAGCTCTACAGAAGGAACTGATTAAAAAAGAGATTAACTCGCTTCTGAAGCGCCGTTCGGAATTCCTCATGCATAAAACAAGACAAACGTACTATTTTAACTCCTCAAAACCCAGTCGTTTACTGGCAATGAAACTCCGGACGGATGAGCATTTTGCTGATATTTTTTGCATTAAAGACAAAGACAGTAATATGCAATGTGACCCAAAGAAAGTAAATGCTTCTTTTGCCTCCTTTTATCAGGAGTTATACAATTCAGAAGGTAATTTTGATAAACATGTCTGCGAAAATTTCCTGAATAATGTTAAACTATCCCGCCTTAATACTGATGACTCCATAAAGCTAGGTTGCCCTGTCACATTGCAGGAGTGCGAGGCAGCTGTTAGGGACATGCGTAAGGGCAGATCTCCAGGGCCTGACGGAATTCCACCCGAATTTTATCTTAACTTTTGGTCCCTGATCGGTCCGCTTTTATTGGATATGATCCTTTACTCAATTAGAGTAGGATCATTTTCTAGGGATGTTAATTCTGCATTAATTTCACTGCTTCTTAAAAAAGGAAAGGATCCAGTTGAGTGCTCCAGCTACAGGCCTCTTTCGCTTTTAAATGCAGATTTAAAGATTTACGCAAAATTACTGGCCCGACGGCTTCAAGGCCATATGACAGAACTGGTTCATAGTGACCAGACAGGGTTTATAAAGTCTAGACTTGCTACAGATAATGTTAGAAGACTGTTACACGTTATAGATGCTGCTCAAGGCTTAAGTTCCCCTGCTGCTGTCCTTTCTCTAGATGCAATGAAGGCCTTTGACCGCCTGGAGTGGCCATTTCTGTGGTCGGTATTAGAGTTCATGGGGGTCGGTTTGCCGTTTATTAATATGATTAAGGTCTTGTATAAAAAACCAACAGCTGTTGTACTTACGGGCAAAATTAGTTCTTCTCCCTTTGCTGTCTCTAGAGGATCAAGACAAGGCTGCCCTCTTAGCCCTCTGTTATTCGCCCTTTCTCTTGAACCACTGGCGCAAGCTATCCGCAGCTCACCCACAATCTCTCCAATTTCTATTAGAGGAACACATCATCACGTCTCACTTTATGCTGATGATGTTTTATTGTATATAAACAACCCAGTGCAATGTATCCCACATGTTTTGTTAACCTTTGATCTTTATGGTAAGCTTTCTGGTTTCAAAATAAACTGGCAGAAATCAGCTTTGCTACCTTTAAATCAGGCAATGTGTAATGTTCCCATCCCTGCATCTATTCCAGTTACTAAAAATTTCACTTATCTGGGGATAGATATCTCTTCCTCCATACAGACAATTATTGAAAACAATTTTTGTAAAACACTTAACAAAGTTGTGACGGATCTAGACAGATGGTCTAACCTGCCAAATTCGCTTCGTGGCAGGGTAGCCATAATTAAAATGAACATTCTGCCCAGAGTCAATTTTGTCAGCTCAATGCTCCCCCTTCCCCCGCCCCCTAATTATTGGAGCAAATTACAATCAGCAATAACTAAATTTCTGTGGCATGGCAAACGACCTCGCATTAAGCTCACCACTATGCAGCGAGAAAAGCAGGCCGGTGGCTTGTCTCTCCCAAATTTTAAATTCTATGAGTGGGCTTTTATACTTAGACCTCTCCTAACCTGGTTTCATTCTGATGCTCAAGTGTCTTGGCGAACTTTGGAGGAACGGATGATAGCTCCATACTCTTTTACTAACATTCTTCATGCTAAAATCTCACCCCATCATTGCCGTTTGAGATTTGGCCCTATAATTTCATATTTGTTATTGGTATGGAGGAGGGGGGAGAAATTGGCTGGTTGCTCTTCTGTTTGGGACCCATTTTTTCCAATATTTAACAATGAGAGATTGTTGATTGGCGGTCATCCTATTCGATTTCCTGACTGGGAAAAAAAAAACGTATGTACACTTGGTGATATTTATGGGGAGGGGGGGTTACTCACTTTCCAAAACATCTGTATTAAGTATGGTATTCCACGTACCTCCTTTTTCTTTTATTTGCAGTTGAGATCGGCTTTAAAAAGCAATGGTGCCCCTTTACAGGCCCCTCTCACACCACATCCACTTTGGAAACTCTTTCACTCTGTTGGGAGTACAAGGGGTTTTGTGTCGAAACTTTACTGGCTCTTACTGCGGTATGCTTATAGACCTCTGGCGTTGGACACGGTGTGGAGGAGAGATGTTCCAGATTTGGCACCCACGTTTGACTGGGATAAAGTGTGGATCAGTTTGTGTTTAGCGTCCAGGAACCCCGATCATCAGCAGATACATTACAATTATGTACATAGGGTGTACCTAACTCCTAGGAAGCTTCATTTGATGAAGGTTATCGGCGATCCTATGTGTACTTTTTGTTCTTCCAAAGTGATTGGCAGTTACTTTCACATGTTTTGGGAATGTACTCCAGTGGCCGACTTTTGGAAGATGATTGCCTTTAACCTCTCTAGGTTGTTTAAGATTAGTCTTCCCTGTACACCTGCTACACTCATTTTGAACGATTTGTCAATGTTGGGTTTGTCACTGGATAAGAGAAGAGCATTACTCGCTGGTCTTACTGCTGCGAAAAAACTAATTGCCACACGCTGGAAGCCTCCACATTTACTTTCTTTTCGAGCTTGGGTTTTAACATATTTAGATATTGTTTACTTGGAGTTGTCTACAGCTAGAGTCCACGGTGCAAAAGAGTCGGCAATAGAGGCTTGGAATTTACTGCTAACCACTCTTCGTGGACTTCAGATTTAATTTCTTTCTGAGATTTTGAGATCTGGATCCAGGGGGTGGGTGGGTTATGCTTGGGTTTTTATTTTTTTTATTTTTACTTATTTTTTCATGCTTCATTATATACGCTTATGTATAGGTATGTATGTGGATACATATATATGTTTATACTCTATTTTTGTGGCATGTATATACCTGTATATATTGTCTTTCTATATGAAAAAGAAATAAAAATTTGATAAAAAAAAAAAAACTATTCATGTTGGTGCTTTTCGGGTTAATTTAGCTAACTGTAAAGACAGCTAAACGCGAAGGGGTGAGAAATTCGGCAGGGAGGAGATTTTTGGCACGAACACCGGTAGCTAGCGCTAACGGAGACTAGCAAACATTAGCTATGGATGGCCGCTGTTGCGACTCGGATCTGGGTCTGGGTCTGATATGGTCTGTTTCCCGACGCTTCATTAAACTGCCGTTAGTGTCGTAAGCATCGGAGTTAAGTGCTGTATAGTACTTATACTGTATGGATTGCCCTTAATACTGTATGGATTGCCCTTAATTGCTCCTGTCCCAACCTTTTTTGGAATGTGTTGCAGGTCTGAATGATAGGAAAGGATGGATATTTACAAATGAAATTAAGTTTACCAGACAAAACATTAAATATTTTGTGTTCACATTGTCTGCAATGAAATACAAGTCAAAGTACATTTAGAAATCACTACTTTCTTTTTTTATTTGTGTTTTTCATACTGTCCCAACTTTTTCTGTTTTGTATTACTGTGTTGCAAAGTGGCATGTTATTAATCACAAAATGATGCTGCGTGGCAAAAAAGCAGCATTACGAGTATTTTTTTCTGTGACGTATGATTTACAATTACGCTCAAATGTATTATCTGTGTGCTCGAGTTTTGAAGGAAGTTCCGAGTTACGAGACGGTGAAAGGTTATATGACGGCACTGACGGGCGACTAAAGGAAACGTGCCGTGTCTGAAAATAAAACAACAGATTTCTCTGGTTTTGACATTTGGTGGGAACATTTGGGAGAGTGTACACAAATCTCAAAAAAATATATAACATAGGTATGGTCGTTTTTAGACATTTTAATGCAGAAATGTTACATATTGTACCTTTAACTGAACAGCTTCGGAGTCATTGAAATGGTTATATGACTTTTTTTTCGGGTTGAATGGTGGTCGTCTCGCTTCTCCCTAGTGCCTTCTGAGCGGAAAAACCACCCTTGCAACTTTTGGCTGGCAAGCCGCTGGCCTCAGGAAGTATCGCGTGATATCAGGTCTTGCGATTTAACGAATTGCTTTAGGCACTGCACACATACAGGAACTGGCTAGCTATAAGAGCAAGGTAGCCATGGAGTTTTTCATACTATCATCATGGCTGAGCCGGCAAAAAAGAAGCAGAAAGCTAGGAAAGTATTGTCGGAGGAACAGAGAAAAAGGAAACGGCAGACTGACCGAGCAAGTTTTTATACAGTGTTGCCAAATGTCTATTCCAAAGTTGTAGGGGGAGGTCTATAGAGAAACCTGCGATCAAAAAGCGAAATTGCTAAAACTGCATAGCGCCCCTTTAAAGAATCTTAGTTGACTGATGATTACAGTGGATTTATTTACCTCATTGGCAGTGGAGAAAACTAGGTCTTTATTTGAAACAGGCTTTTGTCAGTCTTTTATTCCTAATTTCATCTGTCCCTCTTAACACAAACTCAAAACCATTTCCATGTTTACCTTCATGAATTCAGCATAATGTACATTCCACAATACTAATTCCAGCTGTTATTTCATTCTCAACACTTTTTTTGTTGATCTCATTAACTTCAGTATTCCCACTTGGAAGTTTTTCTCAATGTTAAGCTACTGTGAATGAAGGTCGACAATTTCTTACCAAAGCACAACATAATGTATACTTTCTGCCTTTTAATGACTCTTACGGTACTGTAACTGCATACATTTTTAGCATCGACGACCTGAGTAGCACACAAGTAGTGCTTTGCTTCAGTATCTGAGGCACTGTGACCATCATCCATACGGTATTCCATCCACTCCTTTGACTTACTCCTCCACTCTGGGGACTGAGCAAAGCGGTAAACACAGAGAGAGGCTGACTAATAGGAAACATCACTGCAACAGAGAACACTAATTTATCAACACCCCCAGATAACAAATTACGCCATTTATAACGTAATGCAGACCACTTGCTCTTGTCCACGCACTTAAACTTCCACAGGAATAAAAGAGAGAGAAATAAATGGGACAGATTATTAATTTGCTTATTCATTGAGTCCATTGAGGGATATGAATATTTGAATTATGTTTTCTATTTTAGTGCTGGAGAGGGCAGACTTGATGTGCAGGTGTTGGGGGCGTATTTGTTTAGACAGAATCAATATCTTTTCAATCTGCATTCATTAGCTTCAAATGGGAATTTCCATGGAGATGAGCTGAAAGTTACTTTCAGCTCATCTCTATGGAAATTGAATATATAACTGCCTCCCTCAGATGTGGACGTACTGACTTTGATGCGGCGAGTGAATGCACTTAAAGCCTTCAGAATGTGTGTGTGTGTGTGTGTGTGTGTGTGTGTGTGTGTGTGTGTGTGTGTGTGTGTGTGTGTGTGTGTGTGTGTGTGTGTGTGTGTGTGTGGCTGTGCGCACACACCTGTTTATATGTCTGTAATTGCAGGATGTGCAAATCCTCCTTCCATTGGTCTTTAATGATAATGAGGGGAGTAATGATAATAATGACATTAATCGCATGCAATATGTCGATACGGTAATTATGTTATTTACAAGTTTGATCACGACTAGGGCTGTCAACGAATATTCTAAATTCAAATATATATTTGAATACCAAAAAGAAACAGACGATTGAATATGAAAATGTATATCCGAATATTAAGAGAGTAAATAACATCACTACCGCGGCTAACTGCCGCCACGAGAGTGCGTGTTGATGACGTTCTATCATGCGGTTGCCGATACCAGAAGTAAACAAACAACAAGGGCGAAGAAGAACATGGCACAAAGACGCTAGCGTAAATCTTTAACTGCAGAGACAATGAGAAATGTCTTTTTGGTAAGAGCCTAAACCAATATCGTCGGACAAATTCAAGGAACGGCAAGAGACTCGGTTGTTTATGACCAAATTACGGACGGCTCCGTGACCGCAGCGTGGACTAACGTCACACAAGTAGTTATGTCTCCCGTTTTATTGGTTTGCCCTCTTATGGACATAATGCACAAAACAGAGATTTGAATATATTCAAAACTCTTTCTTTTTTTTAAAGCTAATATTCGAACATAATTTTTGGCCAATTTTGACAGCCCTAATCATGACTACAACAGAATATGCTTGGCAATAGTTGGGTTCAGTGTGATGGCTAGATGTCCACATTAGTTCAGCTAAGCTTTATTCACAACAAGATGAATCAATCACACAAAGCAGTCATCACACACACACACACACACACACACACACACACACACACACACACACACACACACACACACACACACACACAAAATACCTCTAACCCAGAAAAAGTAGTTAGTCCCTCAGAGAGTGTCTCCAACTTAAATTTGTGTCACTGTGAATATCTTGGAAACTTAAGATAGAATGGCCTTACATTTAAACACAGGTATGCTAATGCCTTCTAGATGTCAGTGAACACCATCCAAACTTTTCATACTTTTCAAACTTTCAGTGGTGAGTGCGATGGGTGTCTTGAGGAACAAATTAAATGGCATCCAGTGGTTTAAGTGGAGGGCCAGCAGCATGATCACACAGAATATCTTCATAATCCAGGGTAGATTGCATAGATTGTAGAATGTCCTTTATGTTTTGAAATTGGAAAAGTTTGGTTCCAGTATAAGAATCAAATTTGGATTTTAGGTTTTTTAGCAAGATGTTCAACCTGAACCATTGCAAAATAAGTGTTTTATAATGCAGTACTGAATTGATTATCTTTCCACTAAGGTCATGGATTAGGTTTCCAGGAATGTTTATAGAGACGTTTTCTCACAACTCCAACTCAATTCTCACGTCTCGAGTTGCTAATTGGACCCGGCTCACGAGTCTTGGCCCGGATATCCGCTGGCTACACCTGAACCCCAGAAATATTTCCATTACCCCCAGAGGCTAAATCCTCAACAGACTGACAGCCAATGGGTTCCGAGATTGCTGCAGCAGTGACAGCAACAGACTCTTTGTCTATCTGTGTTTGGTATTGCCAATTATTTTCAATAATAAGCTATTGCACTGTATGCCACTGTCTGGCAAATCTCAAGAGAGAGGGCACAGCGCAGCAATGAGGTTAACAGCAGCAAACCAGCTCACCTTGACAGAGCCTGGATGGAAAATCAAAGAGACAGCAACGTCATCATGGGACATACAGGAGCCTCTGAGCATTAAGTATGATGCACGGTGGAAGTTAATTTAATTCCACTGTATTATTAAGTGGAAACTGATTTTACTTCAAAAGTAGGAGAAATCTTGGAAGCTTTTATAATACTTGAAAATAATCCTGAAGATAAAACTTTCATTATCAAGCATTTAAAATGAAGGACAAAACTAAGAAAGCTTAGAATAATAACCGAGGCTTCATCATGATTAAATAAGAAATAAAAAAAAGTTCACTCAAGTGTTAAACTTCTTACTACAAGTTGAAAACTGAACCCTGTTTTTTATAGATGCATACATTAATCACATTACATTCGTACAAAGTTATGTGTCATACTACAGTCTTCTTGTCTAAATAATCATTTTTTTGATGGAAAACATATTTTGGAATGTGTAGTTGCATTTTTGAGACATCATGCTCAGAATATGATCAATCTCATGGGTTTCATATATCTTAAGGTTTAGCTAAAACCAGGGATGGTTAGTCAGTGGTTTTAACCCTAAACTCTCAGAGGAGTTTGAATTATTTACAACAGAACGAGTCTCAATTAGATGACATCTTCAGAGACTTCAAGAGACTCTCCAAACAAGTGGAAAGGATACATGGAAAGTGTGTGACAGGGGAAGGGATGTATGTGTGTGCGTATGTGTACTTCACCACAGCCTCTTTAACATCAACAACAACTACCTCAGGCTGAATCCTCAGGTGCATTTTATTGCCTCCTGGATTGCTCATAATGGAAAGACTTGCATGTTGTCAGCCAACAGATGCTCTTAACAAGTCAATATTCCTAACTGTTTCATTTAGGAAACACACTGCCCATTAAGGTGGTTAAGGGACTTATCCATGGATCTTATCAAACTGACAGCGATGGATAGAGATCTTGCAGACAGACCTCAGTGTAGACAGTTAAGATGGAAGTTCATTTTGTGAATCTCAGTGAAATATCTACACACAGATGTAGTAGTACACCGGTTTAAACATCAATGTGTCGCATAAAGGTTAAACTGTCTTGACTACACCCTGAGGAAGACTCAAGCCGACACGCGTTGGTGTATTTTTAATGTCTTGACCTTATTTATTATTATTTATTATAAGGCCTTTTATCACTTTTTGTAACCAACCTTGATTGCCTGGACTTGATTTTTTATGACTTATAATTCTTCTTCCTTTTTGTGAAATGCATGCTCTTCCATGAGCACCGGTGGTTAAAGGGATAACAAAAGTGCTCCTGCCACCTCTTTCTTCCTGTCTTTATAACAGTTTTCAAACATGTTGAAAATGGACTAATTGAAAAAAAACAATTTGACTACTTCAAGTATTTGTTGAATTCTAAAAAATAACGTCAATGTTTCACATTTTTCTGATTATCAACAAATCCCATGAAAAGAGTGAAACCGTAATAAAAGTACTGTCTGTGTAGCGAAAGCCTGATATAGAGTAGTTTTTTTTTCTCTGTGCGATAGTCAAGTAGAACTTCGTTTGTCCCCGGAGACATTGATTTTTTTTTTTTTTTAAATACATCAATGAACCACACCTTTGCCCCGGGTGTTCTTTCATTACCATAATGATGGGCAATGTAGTTTATTTTGACTTAATCCTACATTCACCGTCTTGCTGCTGTAAATAATAAATAGTGTGCAAAATCTGTATTAATCCATGACTAAAAAACAGTTCCCAACAAATGCACTGTTTACTCTGGGCAACAGTGGTCGCCTAAAGGTTAAAGAAGCAAGCTTGTGACCAGGAGGTCGCTGGTTTAATCCCCAGAACTCCATTACCACCACTGAGGTGCCCTTGAGCAAGGCCCTTAACCTCAACCGCTTGTGACACAAGCAGAGATGGGAAAAGTACTCACTTCTCATACTTAAGTAGAAGTACAGATACTTGTGTTAAAAAAATACTCTGGTAAAAGTAGAAGTACTGATTTAACCTATTTACTCAAGTAAAAGTAACAAAGTACAGGCTTGGAAATGTACTTAAAGTATAAAAGTAAAAGTAGCCTTGCGAATGACAACCATTTTTTATGCAAAGCTACCTGGACCACAAATGTTACTAGAGTGCAAGCTGAGAAACTTCAGTAGCCATGGAGAAAAGGCTCTTTACGTATATATGCCATAGTCTACATTTTAAATGGATGTCTGCCAAAAGGCCTAAAACATCACATATATGATTATTGTGACAGAGACTGGGACTCTAGGTTAATAAGATTCTGACTGAGTAGCAAGATATGAATTCAGTTGTGATTCTGTAATAATTCACAGATCCAGTTCCATTTTTAATCAACATTTAAAGGAATCTACATGTAAGTTCTGCATACTTTTAGAGTACAACTAACCAGTGGTGTAGTCTATTCTTTTGTAGTGAGTATACTGTGATTTTCCCCTCCCAGCCTCATACTCGCCTGTCCCAGAGCAACACCCCAGACAGTCGGTACTGTGACGTTTCTGAATACGAACTGTACACGGACAACTGACGTTTAAGTATTGATGGCGTTTATTTAAAGTCCTGGAAAAACAACACTTAGAGTTGAGAAAAGATGAGACAGATTTAACTTTTTGAGAAACGCAACCGAACCTGAACGCAACAGGACATCACATCACACAAATAAGCCATTTAACCTCCACCCCTACACTGCCACACAAAACCATGACTAATAATTAGCATCATCATACAACTTTTGTATCGATTAGCAATAAAATCTGCTGATAAGGGCCTACATTTACTCAAAAGTATTTAATAAACTGTTTACAATCTTCAACACCATGGCTAACAAATGCATAAAAAGCAGACGGAAGGAGAAAAAAGCTCCACTCTTTCTATTGTAGTTAATTATCTGACCATTGCTAACTAACATTACATATAGTCATTTAATTGTGTAAAGCAATGCATATTTAAGATTTAAGAATTTACTCTAATATTGCATAGTCATTGACCTTATGAAGGCCAGGAGTTCTCACTGTCTCTCTCATCATCTGAAACAAGGACATATAAACATTGTATTCTGTTTATTGCTGTACTCAGACACACACACACACACACACACACACACACACACACACACACACACACACACACACACACACACACACACACACACACACACACACACACACACGCGCGCGCGCGGTATCATATAAGCTAGGCTACTCTCACTTACCAGGTAACAGTAGGCTAACGTTGGTGGCAGCTGCAGCGTCACCCGACGTGGCAGCAGCTTCAGGGACAGACTTTAGAAAACACTGAAGTAGTGTTATTTAGGTCTGTTCAGTAACGTTTCATCTTGTTACTTATAAAACTTAGTTCAAACTCTAGGTAACTAACTAGTTGCGAGAAAGGAAAGACTGCGCAAAGAATGCAACTTGTTGTTGCTTAGTAACGTTAAGTGACCTCACGTCAGATCCAGGGCCACGGAAACCCCGGAGGTCCAAATGTCAGAGCTTCCCAACACAGACGGGGTGAATTTATGAATGAAAATGAGAACGTTCTGTCACAAACAATGTTGTTACGTATCATCGCGTTTTGTAAGTGGGTAAGTAACGAGCCACTTTTGTAAAACGTAAGGAGTAGAAAGTACCGGTATTTGTGTTAACAATGTAAGGAGTAAAAGTAAAAAGTCGGCACAAAAATAAATAGTAAAGTAAAAATACCTGAAAAATCTACTTAAGTACAGTAACGAAGTATTTGTACTTCGTTACTTCCCATCTCTGGACACAAGCATATTTTTATCTGTAGCAACCACTGGAAGTTGGAAAGTGTTAAGAGACAAGATATTGTTGGTTTTGGTTGGTCCATGGAAATTGTCCAATCTATGTATTCAGTTCCCTGTAGCCAACTGAGACCCATCTGTTGCTGCAGCAAGGGTAGATAGTTTTTTGCAAGCAATGATCTCTTTTTCCCATCTTTCACTCTTTCTTTCTCTCTCTCTTTTTCTATAATCTCTCCCAGTACCGCTCCCTTTTCCCCCTCTTGTGCTATTTTCTCCTACTTTTATTTCTTTTGCATGCTCTTCTCTCCCTCATCCTCATTTCTTCTTCCCAGTTGTGCACGTTTGTTTTTTTTCTGAGGGAGTGGCACAAAGAATACTCTGCTTCAAATAATAATCATTCATCATTTGCTCCTCTATCCACTTCTCATCTGAGGCCCATTGCCCAGCTGCCAAAAGGGAATATGGTCTTAATTCACCTATCTAGTTAATTGAAGGTGAAAGGGAGAAGAAAAGTGTGTCTTTCATGGATGGTTCTTATCAGATAATATACAGCACTGCAGATTGCATAGAGGCATACTAAGACATTACTCTTACTCTTATTCTCCATCAGCTGCTCGAAATGGGGAGCGTTTGTCAAGTGAAGTATTCTTTATTCATGGAGTGTGTTAATGTTTCATTTCCCAGCTGAGAGGAAAAAGGAGAACCAGGAGGGATGGTAGGGAGAGTAGAGAGAAATTATACACTCATATTTCATAAATGCAGATTAAGGTGCCAGCTGGTGCCAGCTCTCCACTTTTCACCACAAAATGTTGAATGAATGCGTTATCGTTGTCAAAAAATCTCCTTCAGCTCAACCTGGCTCACAACAGCAGGTTAGCCCATTGGGAAAAGGTTTTCGCTCGGAACATGATAGAATGTTTACTAGCTAGTCTGCTCCAAAAAAGATCACTAATTGCCTGCTTGTGCATCTTACTCACGTGTCTACCTGCAGAAGAAAGAAGCAGAGAGATTTTTGGCAGAATGGCAGACATGGAGACAGAGCTACAGACAGAGGTACAGAGTCAAAGAGGGTGGAGAGAGCTGACACTTTTTGTAACACTCCCTGAATGTTTCTGACTGAATTATTCATCCCTGGTAATTGTGATGTGAGTTTCGGCCTTGGCTTTTTAGCACCGACTGGCTGCTTTCAGCGTCTGCTCGGCGCTCTCAGTCCCCCCCCCCCCAAAAACCCCCTCCAAATTAGACAGGGGACTTGTCAAGCACGACTTTCGTCAACCAGATGCACTTAGTATCTGGTACTGAATAAGGAATGAACATCTCTCAGCTCAAGAGTTGCTTCTGTCATACACACACATGCAATGTTTACCCATGTGCGTAAACACGGCAACAGACACACATGCATGCACACCTGTGCCGCTCTCACACTTGTCAGAGCTGCTTAACTTTAACAGAAAGAAGAAAGGCCGAGCGAGAGACGCAGCAGTTTGCTGGGTTGGAGCTCTTAGCCTCTGTAGGTCTGGTTGGGCTTTCAATTCACGTTCAAAGGCAGCGGCTGTCTGACTTGCTCTTTAATGGCTGGTGGGTGTGGGTACCTAGAACTGAGGGATTCTGACACTGTATCTATGAGTGTGTACATATTTCTGTGCACAAACTGTGTATTACTGTGTTCACATGTATTTATGTGTGTATTGCTTGTTTTAAATGTGTGTGATGTAGCTAAGCTGTGGGCTTCCTGGGGCTTCCAGAGCTCCTCCACACTCCTTTGTAAAATAATGGGAGAGGCACAATCCTGCAGCTCCCCGCTTTTATTCTGAAAGGGGAGAAGAGAGCTTGTAAAGCAGCAGAGCCATGAAAGAGCCTCTGATTGAACTGCCTGCAATCTATGCCCAGGAAACCAGTAATACCAATTACACCGTAGCAGCCATGGATAAAAAAAAAAAAAGAAGACAAAAATGGAATTAAAGTGAAAATCCACAAAAAAATGTTATATGGCAGAGAAAAATATGTCCATTTGTCATTTTGCTTAAAGACAAAAAAACAATGCCAAACAAATGACCTAGGGCTGGGTATCGAACCTCGGTAATTGTGGTATTGTTTGAAATGTGTCTGTAGCACAGAGCATAAAAAAAACCCGATTAAGTAGAGCTTAAACAAGTAATGGAATATTTGCTACCATGTAGACTTCTAGATCTACTTTCTAGGTTGAAAACCAGGAGTGACCGGGCCTTTGCTATCAGGGCCTCGCCACTCTGGAATGATTTACCAGAGAAGATTAGGTGAGCCACACCTTCATCCACTTTTTTTTGGATACATTTCAACCTAATTATTCCTTGCTGTGTCTGTCTAATAATCAATCTATTGTTTTAATATCTTATTGTATAAAGCACTGAAAAGTGCTATAGACCCAATCACAATGCTTGTTTACAAACAGCAGCCAAGAACAACATGATATACTCTGATCTTATTCATCTAAAATACATGTTTTATGCTTTCATATTTCAACATTTTCACGAAAATTAGGCTGGAGACCTTATATACCTGTTGGGCCACAGACTAAAGGAAATGACACCACCCAAACTAGCAGTCGGACCGACCAGGGTGAGATGTTGCTCTTTGGAACCCTAGATTTGGTTTATCAAAGATGCAAGCAAAGCAACACAGTACAGAAAATAAGCCCAGCAGAAACGCAGATAGGCCGTGTGCCGAGTGTGGACTGGTAGCTGGAGAGGTGCCAGTTCACCTCCCGCCCCAACTGCTTGGGGCGCTCCCTAAGGAGCAGCCCCCTCACTCTCCATTAGTTTGTTTTGCATGTATAGGTCCTGAGCATGTTTGTAATTCAGGCCTGTGTTCAATGTGTGTGCAACTGTACTAACGGAGTGGAAATTGTGATAAAGGCATTTTCTTCTATCTTTTTTTTTTGTCAGTGCAACGTCCAGTGATTCAGTCTATACAAATAAGTTTAATCTCTATTATTATTATTATTATTATTATTATTATTATTATTATTATTACTGATAGTAATTGTAACTATTTTGATAATTGATAAATCATTTGTCATTTTATAAAGTATAAACGCCTTCAAATGTGAATATTTGCTGGCTTACTCAGTCATCTTTGTTAGCCAAATGAATCTTTTGTTTTTTTTGTCACCATTAGTCTGGCTTAAAAAAATTGAAGAAACCTTGGATTTTAATTTAAATGTTATAGTCTAAACAATTATTTGATTAATAGAGAAAATAATAGGCAGATTAATTGATAAAGAAAATAATCGCTGCGACTCTACAATCACGAACCAAAAGCTGGCATCAAATGTCTGGTAAACTAATCTTGTTTGAATGTTTTTTTTAATCAGATCGCTCCTGACATTTGAGAACATACTTACTTCATTTACAGGATAGTTCCGTAAGTTCCGCCCGGGAGTGTCCCCCACTTTCTGCTTTCTTTGAGTTAACTCTAAACTCTGGTCGGATCGAGCAACATTAACTGGAACTTCTGAGCAACGTTATAGGCTGAAAATGGCCTTTTAGTTTCAAGGAAAAGTTGGATGGTGCAACAAGGCAGGCCTGCTTGGTTTGTTCGGAGACTGATTGTAAAGATTTACAAAGAATATGTTTACGGCATTTACGCTCTAACTGGGACATTTTGGGTCCTATTGGCGGGGATTTGCTATGGACAAAATACACACGGCCATACACTGGCAAATCACGTTTAACCATGTATCCAGCTAATTGCGTTTTTGTTTTTTTTTGCGGGGTGCAAATGTAAACAAGTTCCTCCCAAGACCAATTTGAAGAGCCACGCTCGCTGCGTCCGGAACTTTGCGCCGCCCAAGATGATTGTGATTCGTTAAAAGAAATGCCAATAAACCAGAGCATGTATTTCTCCTATCCAGGAATGTTGTGTGGAAGGTCCAGACCTTCCTCCGCAGCGCTGTGGAGATAGGTCTGGCAATGCGAGACTACCTGAGTATGTGTGTGTTTTCTGTGTGTCTGTCCTGTGTTGTCGTGTGTGTGTGTAAGCCTCCGTTCTTAGGTGTGGGGGTGTGTGTGTGTGTGTGTGTGTGTGTGTGTGTAAGCCTCTGTTCTCAGGTGTGTTTGCCTGCTCCAGTATCAGTGCAGTATTATATGACCAGGTACAGGCTTCGGTTCCCCCTCTACCTCTGATAGAAGGCTGTAATGAGGCCATTAGATCCTGCTAATAGCTTGTAAGGTCAGTCATCCGAGAGCAAAGCCGAGGGGATCAGCTTGCACCAAGTTCTTCTGGCCTTTCGCCTCACTCCTCACTCAGAAGAGCCCCACATGTGTACCTCCATTTTTCCCATTTTCTGTTTTTCACTTCATTCCTTTTACCGAATTTGCTCAATTACTACTCTCTGCCTTTCTCTCTTAATTCACCCTTAGCTCTCCATATCTCCACCCCTCTCTCTCTTTCTAGTCCAAGTCATCTCTCGGTCTCTCCACTTCATTCTTTCAATTTATCCAAACAGAAGAGCACTATACATTCTGTTTTCTCTCAAATCGTCACTATTCATCCTTTATCTCCCAATGAATTCCTACAGCCCTTTATCTCTCTCACTCATTACATGTATAGCTGTCTGACATACTTACTCACTCTACCCTGTATGTTACTAAGTATTATCTCCCATTCCATCCTTTTTACCTTTCCCCCTATATCAGTATTTTTTTATATATTTTATACATCTACTTTGTATCTCATTTCTTGTCTTTCTGTTTCTATTCTATTTATTTGTGGCACAGTGATTCATACACAGCTGTCAATTCATATGTGAAGTGCTTTTGATTATCCTAATTTCTTTTTATTCTGAGACAGAAAACAGAAAATCTGACTGGAAGATGTGCACCTAAAAAAGCTACAATTTTGAGTTTCACTGCAGTGACAAAGAATGACTGATGATTACAAATTGCTACCTCATAGTTTGGAGATTCTCAGTACACGGTGCAGGATCTCAGTTTAGAAGCTACATTAAAGTATTTCCCCAAATCATTTTTTTTCCAATCACATTTACTCTGATACAACATTGTAACACTTTCATTTTATGCGCCTTTTTGATGAGTCACCTCTGAAAGCATCCCGATCAAAGTGGTAAACGCTTGCAGATGGTTGAGGTGTCACCTAGCCAAGCAGCCCCGTCTTCACACACAGAACAGTTGGGACCCGGGCTGCGACAGACCCATCTGTTTCTCAGCACTAATAGATGCCATGTAGCAGTTAACCAAAAACTCAGGACAAAACTGCCAGCTGAAAAGAGCAGGTGACAGCTTCAAGTGCTTTAAAGAGGCACTATGCAGTTTTGTTTTTTTTGCAGGTTTGTCTATAAAGACCCCTTACAGCTTTGGAATAGATATTTGGCCACACTGTGTAAAAACTCAGTCTGTCAGTCTCTTTCTCTGTTCCTCCGACAATGCTTTTGGCTTCTTTTTTGCCGGCTCAGCCATGACGATAGTGTGAAAAACTTAATCGCTAGCCGGTTCCTGGATGGGTGTGTGTATGTGTGCAGTGCCTAAAGCAATTTTTCACATTGCAAGACCTGATATCACGCGATACTACCTGGCGGACGAAAGTTGCAAGGGTGGTTTTTTCCGCTTACAGGCGCTAGGGGGGAGCGAGACGACCACCATTCAACCCGAAAAACGTCATATAACCATTCTAATGACTCCGAAGCTGTTCAGTTAAGGTAAATTAAGCTAAAAAAAATGCATAGTTCCCCTTTAATATAAAAACATTCAAATCAGTAGTATTGTGTTCAGTAACATGGTATGAAACCAACCTACAAGCTACATCCAATAGGGTCTGCATGGGAAACAACTGAAATGATATCAATGGGAAAATGCACAATGGGACTACTTCTGAAAAACATTGTTGAACAGGTTAACTACTATCAATATCATGGCACGACAAATATCACATGAATATTAGCACTGCTGTTACCCTAGACAGCGTCATTACAGAGCTGTCTGACCTACTTTTCATTATGACTTTAGTTTTGATACAGTAGGAAGACATTCATTGGTAATTCATGGGTAATTCTTTTATGTCAGCTTCTATGAAAGGAAAATGGAATTTAAATTAATGGATAATTAAAATGAATCAATGCAACTGAGAGTGTGCAATTGGAGTATTGATTGTGACTGTTAGAATAGGCTTCATAAGTCTCTGATGTTTATAAAATATTGACTATTTTAGTGCAAAACCACTATTTAAACAATGCTCAGCAAATTGAGTGTGTCTGAGACTATTCTGTTATTTGTTCTGTTTTGTTTGAAATGTATCTCCTTATTTTGCATCTTGTAACAGATCCTGCATCCCTATGCAGTTAGCCATGATGATCGTTTTAGGCAGCTTATTTATGTGTTCATTCTCAGTCAGACTTGTGGAATGATTCATGTAAAAAACATGTTTATTTAGAAAGCAGTAGGAGGTTTGCGAAATTTGTCCTGATATGTTGTTTTGCCTAATCCTCATTTTCCTAAATCCAAATCTCAATGGAGATGGCATGTGCTAAGTTAGCACAAGCTATAGAGCCACAATAGCTGCATTTATGGTAAATAAGCCAGGTTGAAATAAAAAGGAATTGCGCTACTTTGTCTCGGCTACAGCTCTGTCTGTCCCTCTGCTTCGGTTTCACTCACCACGGAGTCTGACTTAATGTCCCGTAGGGGTGTGAAAAATTCACAACAAGCTCTACCGATTCAAAATCGATTCATAGAAAAAAATAAATTAAAATTGCATGTCTACTGCAATCACATGGGAAAACTACATTTACATACTGTGAATCGTTTTTTTAATCGAGAATCGTTTTTGAATTGAAAACCGATTTTGAATCAAATCATGAGCCTAAAAATCTATATCAAATCGTGATATTTTCTGAATCGTGCACCCCTAATGTCCCGCCCACAACACTATCTGACCATCTTTTACTGTGTGTTATGTTTTTTTTTTTTTTTAACAATTGCTTAAAGCATTTAAACAAAGTTTTGCGTTGGAGTTTGTAACACTCAAAAATCTTAATTCAAAAATCTTTTCATTTTCACTGTAAATGCATATCGGTTCCAAATATGGGTTATTGGTTTCATTAACTTCTAATAATCGGTATCGGTCGATCCCTAGTTGGAAGAACAGGCCATGACCATTATCATCACCTCTACCTCAGCAGCTTGGCTTTTACTGATGAGCTTTGCTTTATCTCTTGAGCCAGTTGTCTCAGCCCCTCCTTGTCCTGCGGCTTCACAATGGCAGCATGGCCTTTAGCTATAAAAGAGGCTTCCTTGTTCTGCTTCTTTAGCAGCTGCATGTGCCCCCTCCTCCCATCCCTCGTGCCAGCTATGAGGCAAATGTCAGCTAATTAAGGGTTACACGGTCGACCTTTCTCACCCCCACCTGGGCCCACGCCACTTGATCTGCCAAAGCAGCCCAGAACCGAGCTCCATGCTACAGGTTGTCTCCAGGAGTGTGCCGCAGAAACACACATATGCACACACAGGAACACACAGAACTCAGGTCAGCGTGGCCTTTGATATGCTAAATACTGCTGGGCTCCTACAGGGCAGTGGACTCAATTAGAGGAGACACTTGCTGTCTAACAGTAAGAATGCACAATGAGTCTGCCAAAAGGATGTGTGTCTGTTACAGTGCTACCGTCTCCATACTGTTGTGATTCACTATTAATGTCCTCTTGAATGTCCCAATCTTCCTATTGCTGCTACTTTTGCTCATTTTATTCCCTTTGAAATCTGCATTGGGTATTATTTTGTTCCAATAAATGTACTGTAGATGTAGTTTAAAACTTTGAAGTCTAAAGATCTGAACAAATATCTGTACAAATCAAGTCATATCAAAAACCAACATGACATCATGACTTCGCGTAAACATACACACCCACTTTCTTAAGCCAAGTGGTGGGTTATCTGTACACATTTTGAGCTATCCGCGTGTATGTCTAAGCTGTATACAGCGGACGTAAACATACACGCCACTTTCTACAAGTGGCGTGTTATCGCGTAAACATACACGCCACTTCCTAAAGCCAAGTGGCGTGTTATCTCTACGCATTTTGAGCGCCATATACAGCAGACGGGTTAGGTTTAGGAAAAGACAAAAGCGACAGTTGAGTTTAGGAAACGTGACATGCGGGACACAAAGGAAACGTAACACGTGGGACACGATCCCCAGTCTCCTGGGTGAAAGTCCTGTGTTTTACCCATCCATCACCCCGGCCAACCTCCCTACGCAGATTTTCACCCTTTCATACTACTCGCTACAGCGCAAGTTCACACACAATCACAAGGAAATGTAAGTCAATGGAGATTGAGATATTTTATCACACGTTATCACACGCCGATAATTGGCCTGTCAAAAACACAAACTTGAGAATAGTACATTGACTTGACAATCCCTGTTACTGTACTCACAATAGGTACTTCTCAAATGTCTTCATTCTGTAAAGTCGATGTCAATTTCAATGTGTGGTGATTCTCAAAATGAATGCTGCATTTGACCATCATTCACAGGGGCAACAATTAAGAAGGGCGCTGAATATTGAATATCGTCTTTCCAGTTCATAGCATTATTAGAGCTGTGGGATACGCTCCAGAGACGAGAGAACAGCTGAGAACACACATTCACACCTTCCACTCTCTGTCGCTGTCAGTCTGCAGCTACACACATGCATCAGGAAACAGTTATAAAAAAAAAATAAATAAATAAAAAAAAAAACTCCTACGCATCTTAGGAGAAGATGGTAATTTTCAGAATCTGACAGTGTCCAATACTAAGTGTGTGTGTAAATGCATGCTTGTCCTTGTGTGTGACCCCGATTTTCCGGCGGGCAGGTCTGTGCTACGTTCCGGCTGACTTGATGCATATCTTTAGCGGAGGGGAGAGCGGCTTCATGCACGCTTCTGGGACGCTGCGCGGCTGGTAGATTATCAATGTTATTTGGAATAAAGAAGATAACTTTACTTTGAATGAACATAAATGGCCAGGAGGGATATCGTTGTCACTGTTCTTTGAAGTGGCTGATTGTCATCAGGGACCTTGGTATTATTACTGGTGCCTTTATGTCACTGTGGAACAATTTGGGAATCCACAGTGTGTTTTGCTCTGACATCTGCTGTTAAAATGTATTCTCTCTAGCTCACCCAGTGGAGCGTGCGCCCGATGTGGGCTGAGTCCTTTGCAAGTGGCCCGGCTTCGAATCCGACCTGCGACCCTTTGCTGCGTGTCATCCCCTATCTCTCTCTCCCCACTTTCCTGTCTATCCACTGTCACTATCAAATAAAGGGAAAAAGGCCCAAAAATAATATATATATATATAAAAAAAAAATGTATTCTCTCTTTAAATTCACTTTCTATGGATCCGGTACAAAGCAGAATATTTAATAAACCGTCCCTTGAGCATTTCTTTCATACAATTTAAAACCAATTAACACCAACACTGTTGTGTAATAAAGTATCTAACTATGAGAAGAAAGGGTGATTCAGAAAGGAGAGCAATTATCAACAAAGATGTCATCAAAAAACAAAAAGACACAAGTAGCAATATGTGAAACGGTATGCAAAAAATACAGATACACGGTGCATCGAAACACAACCTGGGCTTACGAATGGCTCATTCTCCTGGCTAAACGACTTGAAAAGACATTGATTTGGCAAGTGATTGTAAAGAAACTCTTTTTTAGGAAAGCAAATTAATGCCATGTCTATGAAAGTATAAAATTGCAGTAACAGGACAAAATAGCCTGCATTCACTGTACACAGTATTCAGTGATTTATGTGGTGTCAAAGCAAAAAAAAGGTAGGTGCTGAGAAAGAAACATCTGCTTGAAAATTGGAGAAAAACAGAAAACACAAAAGATGATGAGAAACAAGCAGAAGCTGTGACTTTAGTATGAGCCTCAGTCTACACCTGTTCCTCTTCTCGGGTGTCTCAGCTACTCTCACAGCTTAGCCTGCTGTTCAATCTCATTTTCCATTTGTTTTCGTCACACACCTGGTACACGGCCGTGCAATAGAGGGCCATTTTAAAGTTTCGATCTGGGGTATTATATCTAAATTTTTGCCATTTACTGAAGTGAAATGACTCAACACAATAGTGAGTCAGCCTTGTACTTCACCTCCTGGAAGCTTTTATATTTGATGATCTGTGCATTCAGTGTTGTGTACTATTACTGTGACACACAGGAAGTGTTTTGTTTTAACACTTTAGCAGCAGGAAAAAGAATAGTTTGTTTAGAATAAATAGAAGGCCTGGGTAAGTGATATGAGCAATGTAACCTCCCTGGCAGGACAGACAAAGAGGAGAGTGCCACCTACAGAAATTAAAGCGTAATCAGCAGTAAATAAGACATCAGAGTACCACCCACACATTTTTATTTACAAACCTAGTCTCACATTGCCAGACCTTCCTCCACAGCGCTGCGGAGGAGGGTCTGGCGAGTCCACACAGCATTCCGTGTTCTGGTTTATTGGCATTTCTTTAAACCAGTGGTCACCAAACTACGGCCCGCGGGCCGGATACGGCCCGTCAGCACATTTGGCCCGGCCCTCTGAACACTACCAGAGACGTTATCGAATTTTTCTATTTGGACTATTTGGGTTATTATTATTTAGTTATTATTTATTTAATTAATAGTGTTATTTATTTGTTTCCTGACTTTTTTTCTGTAAAGAACCTGGAAAGGGTTATTTGGTTATGTGTGGCTTTCTGGAAAACAATACATTTTTTAAGCTCCCCTACGATCGTCACACTTTTTCTGTTACAAACTGACACAGGCCCCCCATCAGAGAAGGGAAAAGTTATGTGGCCCTCACAGGAAAAAGTTCGGGGACCCCTGCTTTAAACCAATTAAAATCGTCTTGGCCGGTGCTAGGAGCCGGACGGAGCAACTGCGCCTCTGCAAAATAGCCTCGGGAAGGAACTTGTTTTGGTGGAACATGTGTACGTTCAAAAGTTGTTTTAGTCGTGCAACAGAAAACTCAGATTGGACAGATAGTCTAGCTAGCTGTCTGGATTTACCCTGCAGAGATCTGAGGAGCTGTTAACCAGAGTCCTCAGAAATCCACCGGAGTTTAGAATGCCAACACTAAGAAAGCGGAAGGAAACGGACATCCGGCCGAAATGAAAGACATCCGGCAGAATTTCTGGCGACACTTGAACAATCCCGGAAGTGGAACGTTGTGGATATAGAAATCAAAATCAAGGATCTTGTACCTTACTACTAGGGCTGGACAATACATCGATATCGTGATATGAGACTAGATATTGTCTTAGATTTTGGATATCGTAATATTGTGATATGACATAAGTGTTGCTGCATTACAGTAAAGTGATGTAAAGTGATCCCAACTTAGACATTATGTTCCACATTACTGATGGTTATGTATCTAAAATCTAAGTGTGAAGATATTTTGTTAAAGCACCAATTGTCAACCGTAGAATATCGCCGCAATATCGATAGAGGTATTTGGTCAAGAATATCATGATATCTGATTTTCTCCCTATCGCTCAGCCCTACTTACTACTTTAAAGCACCTGTTTAATACTGTATATCATGGGACCAAATGTGTGATAATGTGATGAGACTGGGGAGACTAACGGTGTTATCTCAGTCTGACACCACTGGTCTGATTTTGATACATTTTGTTCCTGTGTTAAATAAATAATTCCTCTGACTGGTCTAATTGGGTCACTATAAGTTATCATAACTAAGCAACCAAGCAGGTTGTTTGTCAGTGCATTCAAAGTATTAAAAAAACTCCTGGGGCTGCCACGCCTGGTCTCCAGTGTCAAAACCATTTTGTAAATAACCAATCTCATTATTTCACGCCCACAGGCCCTGCGATGTAGCCTCGTACTAAATAGTCTATAATCTGTTTTGAGTGATGAAAAAATGTAGAAGATGGTAAAAGTATAAAATATTACACTGGGCTTCTTGGCTTTTGATTACCAAAGTTTAAACTTGATATATATCAGGAACGCTTAGATGTTTAAGGTATAAACAAATTATACTAAACTGGCCTTTTCATATTACTTACTTTACATATTTTATTTAACTATTGTTGTCTAAATTCTCTGGCATTGACTGTATCCTCCTTAAAGCCAGATTTTGCAAACCCCACAACTGCTTATTCTCCAAACAATACAGCAAATTACAAATAAATATTTGCACAGAAATGTACACGCAAATACAATCTGATCATGATTTTACTCACTACACAAAAACACATACTAATCCCACTATACTGTTTGTGTTTTCCCTTCCAGAGACATCAAACCTGACAACATACTACTGGATGAAAATGGTAAGCACAATAAGATTTGCAGTGTGTGTGTGTGTGTGTGTGTGTGTGTGTGTGTGTGTGTGTGTGTGTGTGTGTGTGTGTGTGTGTGTGTGTGTGTGTGTGTGTGTGTTTATGTCAGAGGAAGAGGTACAATTGTAAATCAAGGCAGCATAAAAAGAGACCGTTAATTCCTTCATCAATATGTTAAGAGGAATATTAAAGTACTTCATGTTATGGTCCGTCCTCGAGAAACACATCCTAGACATAGACGAGATGGTACAGTACGCATGTGTACACTACATGCCCAAAAGTATGTCTAAAAAATAAATAGTTTAAAACTCTCTTTCTCTGGCTCGGAGTGAGGACCTCCACACACAACTTGACCTGCTAATTAAAGGAGCTGTCGATTGCCTGGCAAACCTCACAGAGACAAAACGTTACTGCGCCTGGCTAAGAAATAGTCCAGCATGTAACACCCCCCCCCCCCCCCCCCCAATAAAACCACAATTCTGTCAGATAGATATAACATGTGAATTAGTGAGCTTTAGGTGCTGGTAGGCAGATTTTGTTACCTTTGGACAGAGCGAGAGACATGATAATCTTTTCATCCAACAAGAAAGCGAATAACCGTATTTCACAAAATGTTAAGCTATTCCTATAACTACATACTCTACTAAGAACAAAAAGTTATTACATAGCATCACCTGTATATGCCTGATAATCTATTGTGTTATGAATTAAAAAAAATACTCTGGGCTGTCTCAGTTGTATTGCAAGAAGGTAATTTATTACAGTACCGGCACCAGGAAGCTGACTCCACACATCAAAGTATCACACATCAAGTATGGTGTCAGTTTGACAACACTTCCAATAGCCCTGTTATACCCACTCTGCCAAGGTCAAAAAGAGAGGTGTGTATGGCTCTTCTATCAGCTATAGCTCATCTATCTTGTCTTCTTCTCCACACACCAAAATGCAGCCAGAACCAGTTGCCAACAAACGCATCTCAAGAAATTGAAACACCCCAAGGGCTTCTCTCTTTACGACTGGACAGCCTAAACCTTCTCTCACGTCAAAAGGTAGCAATGCCCCCTTTGAGTCCCTCAACAGATGGTTTAACAGTGATTCAGCAATTTACAATTGCCGAACATAAGAATCATGTCATGAACTCACACCTGGTTCAAGTGATGGAGATGACAGATTATAACAGTCAGTAATACGGTCCGATTGTGTCCTAAACCCTGAATCAACTGTTCATCTGCTGTAAACAGACAGTAGACCCTTTGCAAAAGATTCTTTGAGACATTAAGTTATTTGTTTATTCACTATACAGGTTGCACATTGAACTAGAAGGATATGCTACACCACCTGAACAACACCAGTGCCCTCCTGGCACTAGCATATAGAAAGAAAGACACTTTGTCCTCAGACTCAAGAGATTGGAGTATAATTTGAGCATAATGGAAATGATCGCAAATCTATATTTACAGGCACAGACAAGAGAGACTCGGTTATGTTGCAAACTTTCCTGAAAATGTTGGAACATGATCATTGTTGTGTAGTAATATTATTTATGAGCTGATGAAATTGTAATGTGTATACAACACTGTGATATTTAGGTCCATGAATAATTAACTATCTAAATAACTATACTTTCATTCAGATTCAGATGTAACTAAGCACTTTAGACCTAACCATGAAAAAACAGCCCGAGACCAAAAGTGTTCAGAATCTTTTGGCCATATAAGTGTACACACATACTGTACAAAAGCACACACACACACACACACACACACACACACACACACACACACACACACACACACACACACACACACACACACACACACACACACACACACACACACACACACACACACACACACACACACACCCTCAGATCTTGGAGGGCACTGGGCAGCTGCTCAATGGATATTGCCGTCACTACATACTGGAAGCAGACAGAGAGCGAGAGAGAGCGAGAGCGAGATGGAAAACAGAGCAAGACAAACAGGGACAAGAAAGAGGAAAGTGATGAGCAAACATTTCTGGAAAGGAAGAAACAAACAGTTTAGACAAAGAGAAAAGGAGATATGCAAAGAAGAGAGACAGGGAGATGAAAGAGAAAAGCAGCTTTGTCAGCCTCATCCTGATTTCCACAGGACAACAGGCGTTCACCTGTGCTTTCTCTCTCTCTCTGTGTGTATGAGTGTGTCCTTTCAAACTCAATAAGCACTTCCCTCCTCCCCACGCATTCTACCCACACCCCATTTTCCTGTGCAGTTTATTTCTGCACGCAAGTCTAAAACAATGGGGGGCAGGCTGTTTGCTTCTGCACACCACGTCAATTCTGCAAGCTGGAATTGACCCGTTCCTCATGTGTTCCCCTGGGAGCTGCTTCATAGAGAGAAAAACTATTTACTCACGGATGTGCAATGTCGCTTTAGTACATGACATAGCACCAGGATGCTTAGAGAAGCTCTAAGAGGGCTGTTGTCTAGGTTGTCAAATGTGAGCACGTACGCAAGCAGACTCTACGTGGGGTTAGCTCAGTTGGTAGAGCAGGCGCACGCACGCGCACGCACGCGCACACACACACACACACACACACACACACACACACACACACACACACACACACACATTTACTCCTCAATGCACCGGCCGCGGGTTTGACTCCGACCTGCGGCCCTTTGTCATTCCCCATCTCTGTGCCCTTTCATGTCTTCAGCTGTCCTGAGGAAATAAAGGTCTAAAAATGCCCCAAAAAATTATCTTTAAAAATAGCAGACTCTACATTAAGCTCTCTCCTCCAAAAGAATACAAATTAATTTTTGAAATAAAGAACAGTATATGATCTTTCTTAATTAGAAATACAAGGTAGAGTTTTCAGGAACAAAATCAGTAAATTCATATTGTAAATTCATAAGAACAATACATGCCTGCAGGTTAATATGTTAATATTGGTGGTAATATGCTGAGCTTCGGCTTCGTCACTCCTGCTTCGTAAAACTGGTTGTTTGAGTCATGTTACATGAAGCTCTATGTGTAACAGTGAATTTTACATAATTGTCATCAGTGGAGGGGGTGTTTTAAGGTAGCGCTATAAATTAATTAAAAATAGTGACATAACGTGACATAACCTAGGGATCAAACCCTGACAGTTGTGGAGGTAATCCCAGTAGAACACATTAGATAACTAAGCCACCAGAAAACCTGCTTATATAAACCTGCCTGCATAGTCACCACACAGTTCAACACTCACAGGCAGGGAACAGTTTGACTGGAGACAAACAGGGGTTAAACTCATGTACTGACTAGATATTAGAGCAAGATTTTTTTTTATTTAAGGGAATGCTACTGGCCTAGTTAAAAAATAGTGCATAGCAGCTTAAAATCCAAAGGAAAAAAATCCAACAAAGAACTGTAATTAAGGCTTAAAAACAATAACATTAAAAGCATAGTTGATTCAGTCATATCCAGGCCACCCCCAGCATAACATGTCAATGTGCTAAACCGTAACAGAAACAGGGCATGAAAACAATTACTTTGTTGAAATTTTTTAAAAAGAAGCAAAAAGTAATTTTCAAGCTAGCCTTAGATTTAATATATTACGTCACAGACGCTGATTAGCTTCCTCTACAGTTTGTCTCTGCAACAGGCAGACCTCTGCTAGTCACTTTACAGCAGGAGATGGTACTTTAAAATAAAAGCACTCTGCCAGAAATAAGTTCACTTCTTTCTCTCCCTGGAATCCACTTTTGATTCACTGACAATGGGCCTCACCAGTCAGGAAATACTGTCAATTCCATCCATCCAATGTACCCAGCAAGTAGCCTATTCCACAGACGCCACTGTGATGACCAAGTTCAGTTACCCAAAAGCAATATACTGTACATTTTCCATAACGCATATTTGAAAACTATGTCATAGCTCATCTCCTAATATCTATCCTCCTAATGCTATTTCTCTATGACTATGCCATGTTTGTGTCCAGCTAGTTTTACCACCATAGTAATATTTATATTGAAAGGGAAGGGAAACACAGAGCTGGGACAGGAGATGAACAATGTTGACAGTACTTTGTTTTTTATGATGCGTTGATATAAGCAGTTTCTTTTGAAACAAGAACAATTCATTATACAAGAGTAAACCTATCAATCTAAAAGCCTCTGTTATTGGTCACCACAGGCTCAATGACTCCACACCTACCTGGAGCAAAGAGGTTTGGACTGATTTTAGAATGACACTTCAGTTAAAAGGTGCTGTAGGTAGGATTGTGAAGATCCAGGACTTAACAAAAAAATTGAACATCAACAACTTCTCAGTCCCTCCTCCCTTTCCGCTATAGCCCAAAACCGTCTCCTAAGACCCTCCCCCCCACAAGGGAGCATGAATGTGTGCATAAGCAGTGATTAACACACAGTTAGACACCCCCCCTGGCCCTGATTGGTGCATCTGAACAGGGAGCGGTAGATTTTTGCAAATGGCACTACAGGCTGTAGGTGGTGATTTGTTTTTTTAAATTACTGCTTCATGTAGTTCTACTGGAACATAGGGTCAGTTTCAGCAAATATGACAGAAAGTTAGTTTTATAAGTCTTACCTACTGCACCTTTAAAACTTTCAACATATTTTGCTACTAGATACTTTTGGCGAAGCAGCCCAACTTTTTTATGATGGTTGTCCATTTCTCCTTACTGGCTACTGTGTAAAACTCCCGTCCTAAATCGGTCTTCTGCAAAACTAAGAAAGATGAAAACAGAAAAGGGATAAAAGGGAGACAAGTATGTGACAGAGACAGTAGACATCATTACGAAAACATGAAAGAAGCTCTACTCTTACTCAAGCTCCACTTAAAAGTCTGACGTTTCGGTCCTGCTGCACCTTTGTAACAATCATCAGACTGCATTAACATTTGTCCTTTTCTATCTGCAAAGCACCACCCAATCTCCTCTCACATCACTACACAGCTACACTCATACAACTCAGCTTTAAATACAGTATGTAAGCATAAGTCAACTGATAAAAGGACATAGAGGGGGTGAAGAAGTATGAGTATAAAGTAACAGAAAAAAATGGGATTTATAGAGGAACAAAAAATTAAAACCTAATAATGAAGAGGGCATATGAAATAAAAAAAAAGGTACACAAAGAAAAGGTGTGATGATGGAGATTGACTGAGGGAGGAGGGAATGAAATGGGGAAAAAGAGGGGAAGAGATTTATGTCCAGTTCTCTTATCTCTAAAGCTCAGGGTATTCGTGTAAATGAACACTATAGCTGGCCAGCTTGTGTCTGCTTTATCTTCACACAGTTATTAATTTGTGTGACAAAATATTCAGTCGTAAAAAATAATCTGTGACAGTATGGATATGCAGATTTTGTGTGTGGACTTACTGTATGTGTTTGTAGGGTTATTTGGGGACATCCATTCATCCGAACATTCACTCTGCGGCAAAAACTCTGTGGCTCTGTCTCACTCAGTATGACACACACACACACACACACACACACACACACACACACACACACACACACACACACACACACACACACACACTCTTCAGCTCATTGGTGTGTGCATGTCAGACTCTGGGCCATCTTGCGGCACAGTGAGACATAGGTCAATAATTTGACTTTGAATCACTGAGGTTGCTGCTTAAACACTCTGGACACTCTTTCAGCCCAGTCACAAAATAATCCCTTGCATGTTTTATTCCATCAATAATGCTGCAGTTAATTTGCATTTGATGCCTTTTAATTATATGAATGTAGGAGCATTATGATTATGTTATGTTGCGTATTAGAATTCCTTTCATCCTCATTTTTTGCATATCTCACACTTGCATAAGCAGCATACTACGTGGGATATGTGTAAGCTGTGGTTAAATTTAATTCCAAACGATAAAGGTTAAACATTAAAGAGGATACACAGTTGATGCTGATGGTGTAAACAGAGCTCTGTGATCTTATAGCTCAGTGTCACCTTAGGATTTAAAGGGTTCACACAACTGAGCATGCTCTCTGTCCCTTTGAGGTAAAATAATCTCTGTTCTACAGGGCACGTCCATCTAACAGACTTCAACATCGCAGCCATTGTAAAAGAAGACCTAAAAGCAACGTCCATTGCTGGGACCAAGCCGTACATGGGTAAGAAAACACATTCATTAACAATGCTTCACAAGGGAACTTTACAACTGGGACATCAAACAGAAGCTAAAGGAAACAGATTGAAACTATGATCTTTAATCTACAGAAATAATGGAATGTTATATGTTATTAAACACAGAGCATGTTAATCCAAATTCCCAATGACACCGAAGGGATGTTAGAGACTAACTTTGGACGAAGAGGAAGCATCCTCCCTTTGCTGTTTAGAAGGCAGATTGACCACTTCTCCATTTTTGTTGATTCATCACTCAATGTGAGGAGACGAGGACCAACACCCGACAGATAGAAACAAATAGAACAAATGGAGATTCAGGCTTTAGCCCTTACATAAAACTAGGGGTTAATAACATATGTGTACCGAGTCGATCGTTCTCTGGGATATGTTTTCATGCTAATCGAATGCATCTCTAGCTTTAAACAAGCTACTGCAAACCGGTGGTTAGCTGCTAATGCTAGCTTTCGGGGCAGATGGTAAATCACTATTTTACATGTAAACATGAACGCTACTGTCTATATAATCTATCTTTTTAATAAACAGTCTGTAAACTTACAAAGTTCTCAATGCTTCAGTTTACATGTAGGGACCCTCACTATGCTACCGTTGAAGTGTGGTGCTATTTTGAGCCTTGTTAGTGGTATAAAATAGCGATTTACCATCTGCCCCGAAAGCTAGCGTTAGCAGCTAACCACCGGTTTGCGGTAGCTTGTTTAAAGCTTGAGATGCATTCGATTAGCATGGAAACAGATCCCAGAGAACGTTTGACTCGGTACACATATGTTATTAACCCCTAGGTTCATTTTGCGCTGGAATTGTCCTTTAATGAATCATTTCAGTTTAAGAAGCATGTTAAGTTACAAATAGTTAGCATAAATGTGGAGACATTACTTGCCATTTTTGTGTCTTTTTCGTGAATAAAAGAAAACTTTTTCTTCTTTGGTTGATTTTGTTGCATGAGTCCAAAGCCTGAGAGTAGTGTTAACATTTGAAAGAATCAGCATGTATCGTTTTCAGCACCGCTGCATGAATGACGAGACTGTGTTTATCCTTAATTAAGTGTGTGCTCATAATGGAGACTGATCTTGTAACCATGTGTGATTCAGGCGAATACTCTGTAGTGTAATAGATAATTCATGGGTACACTGGAAAGAAGAAAACCTTGTCTATTTCACAGGCTTCAGTAGACAAACTACACTTTCTCCTCTTCAGCAAGAGAGCAGAGAAAACCTGCCATGATGGCTCGCGTGTGTGCGTGTTTCCGAGTGCACAGTATGTTTCTAACAGTCCAGATTTTGACAGTATAATTCAGATAAAGAACAAAGAAGTGATGAGTCATGGAAATTCATCTTGACCACTTGAAACAAGATTACAGCTGAACAACCTTTTCCCTAGAATAGATTATTCTTTTCCACAGTGCAGGAGGGGAAATAAAAAACATAACTAACCAATTTAAGGGTGATGAAAGCTCGTCCCCACCCAGAAAGCATGTTTATCAATTATTGTTCATTACAGTAGAAGTACATTCTGATGCTATATTAGCGCCAAATTAGATCCCAATAAGTAATACTGGCTTGTGGCAAAAAGAGTGGAATTTATGCTCTTCATGCCAGGTGTTTTCTGTTCTATAACCAGTGTCATAACATTCTCTCTTCTGTCAGTTTCTGGCAGTTCAGAAGTTACAACAAATCATATGTGTATAAGCAACCTTTACTGTACAGCATGTGCCATTCTGTTTCACAAACCCCTTTCAGACACACAAATTGTTTCGTAAATGCGACTGCAATTTTACACGTCGGTCTCATGTATGAATAAGAACCGAAGTAACTTTTTACATAAAAGTTGCGACGCCAGTCCGACTGGCTCAGACCTGGTAACTTTTTTGTAACACTTCCAACATCCACAGTACTGCCTCACTATTATTTCAGTTTTTATCCATGCCATTTGCTTTGATTAAGTGAGAAAATTGATGAGAAAATTCACAAGGGGATTCTCTGTGAGAAGAGGGAACGAGCGTCTCGTGCAGTGATGATGGTCATTAATTAAGGCTTTAAGTGCAAATTAGGTTTTATTTAAGATCCATCACAATTCAGCTCTTTCTGCAACAGTCTATGTCTCCATAAAAGTCATTATGGAACATGTACGACCTATGTCTGAATTACATAAAAAAGACATGATGTTAATAGATAGATGAAGCAAGTTATGTTATGCATTCCATGTCTCAAAAGGGCTAAAGGGTTAAAATAATCTGTCCCTGACTAAAATATCTCCAAGGAAATATCAAAATACACAAACACACAATCGATTTCTAACCTAGGAAAGATCCTGTGTCATCACACACACCATACTTCCATTTAATTTAGTTGTACAACACTTTCTGTCGATCAGCTCCTGAGCTGTTCCAAACCTTCGAGGGCTTCCACCCTGGCTACTCCTTCTCAGTTGACTGGTGGTCGCTGGGCATCACAGCCTATGAGCTACTAAGAGGACAGGTAAGTTAAACACACACACAGTACCATCACCATGCCAACTCACTTAAACGTGGCCTGGCACAATTTTTTTACTGCAGTAAATAATAAATTTGACCCTTACAAGAGTGTACTAGAAGAGTCCAAGCAGTAGGAAAGCAGAAATACAGCGAGTCCTCAGCCTTCAAAAAACAAAAAGTGTGTGTTTATGTGTGTGTGTGTGTGGGGGGGGGGGGGGGGGGGGGGGGTGTTTAAGTGTTTAGTCACAGTGTGAGGCGAATCGCAGCAGGAGAATGAGAAAATTTAATTTGAGGTATTTCGAGAGCCATATAATTGGAATTGATTTTTGAATATGATTTATTTCATTTCATGCTGGTCCCATCTGACAAAGTTTAGTTCTGATGGAATGGAAATAAATGCAGAACATAATGCTTTCACTCAATGTCTTCGCTGTATCAGGCCGAGTCTTAGAGTCGACAGCAGTCTGTTCATTGTGGACTCGGCTCAGACTGCAGCTGCAGAATTTTCTCTCATATTTCAGGGTAATGATTACACAAACTACAGTAACCTCTGTCCACACTGACAAGGAGCCAGAACACCTGAAACTGATCTGGACCTGTCATTAGGTGTTCCTGAAATCAATTCCTCCATTTAGACATCTCAGTGCTCTCCCTTTTCACCCTTCTCCATTAAACTAGTGACAGTTATTTTACCAAATACCTTTCCATTACTGATAGAATATGTTGTGTCCTCTTTCTGACCTTAAAGCTACATTTTACCTGCTCCATTTACCTTAGGTCTTCTCTCTAAACTCAAAGCTGTGTCATGTGATTTGAACCGTCACTTATTCAGAAGAGAATTGCTGAGCACACACTTACACACCCAGAAATTACTAAGTGACTTAGACGTTTTTGAAAGTCTGTATAATCTGCATCATCTACAGAACATAACACCTCTCCAAAAACGTTTTTCACCCCTCTCTCTGCACACATTCTCCAAGATAATTCATTTTCACTTCATCCCTCTGTCTCCAACTGACTTTCTTTGACACCTTTCTCTGACTGCCACATTTCAACACCTATAAAGCACAAATCAGTCTCAGGGTGTTAAAAACCAGCCTGTTGGATGTGCAGAATTATTTAGGTGATGAAAATGGAGAGCTAGCTCACTTTTATCCAGCTCCAGGCACCTTTCGATCCCTTCTCAGCCTTGACTTCATCTTATCTCTCTCCAAACCAGATCTTCCTTCGTTCATGCTCCGCTCAGACCATGTGACTCCTCTCTCACTAACTGGGCTCCCATGCTGGGCCTGACCACCGGTTGATCAAAGGAACTCAGCATCTCTTCCAAACAGCAAATCAATCACTGTCACTTTCTTTCACCTCCAGCCTTGTTTTTGACACTCAATCGACCCCAGAGAGGGAACACAGAGACCTCATGGTACATTTATAAAAGAATGCAAATATATTGCAATACATGAGCCAATCTTTACCTTTTGACATCTTAACATCCGATTCTAAAAGAATATATTACAGGTTATCTGACACCTTATGTGTGACCTGTATAGGGGGGCATCTGCAGAATTAGAATATAAATGATATCATGAATCTAAAAGAGCCTGTAATGAAAAAAAGAAGAATATCCAAGCATCCAGCTGGTCTGCATGTTGCTCCTATTTCTCTTTTATTTGTAATGTTTCTCTTCACTCTGAACCATCTGACAAAGCCATAATGCCCACAATGTAGGAGACACAGGCAAAGGGATTTCCCAAGGGGAAGGATTGTCCGACTCCAACCAGCCTGATCTAGCTGTGTCTTGTTACCTTGTCATCATCCAACTCGAGTGATAGGAGTCTCTCTGTCCCAGACGAAGACCAGAAGGCGGAGACGGACTAGTGTGAAGAACTCTCAACAGGCTTTTCTTTGTTTTCTGACCTACAGAAAGCCCGGGCACACTGAAAGGCAGAGAGTTGCAGTTGTGTTTTGAGAATAGTCCCCTTATTCTCGGTTTCCTTCTATAATCTCTTCTCATCAGTGCAGGAAATGGGTTCACAGAAGGTGAGAAAAAGAAGGAGAGGAAGAGAGTGTAGAGAGAGCCAAGTGCAGAACAAACTTTGAAACACATACTTTATCAAAGAATGTCCTCCAGGCAGTGCATGACTATGAATACAAGTTGTCTGTAACAGATTGTCTCCTCTCCTCTTTCAGAGACCATATGTAATGAGATCCAGTACACCGGCTAATGAGATCCTTCAGACTTTCCACAAGGTCCATCCCAGCTACCCAGCAGCCTGGTCTCTGGAGATGAAGTCTCTACTCAGAAAGGTAAATGAGTGGCACATACTATGCATACTATGCATAGTATACTGTGGAGCAGAGATGTACAGGGTATGCATTTATCTCACCTATAAACATAACATTACCCTCCCTCACCACTACTCAGTTACAAAACAAACCAAAAGACTGTAAACACGTCTGCCTTTTAGTGCCGTTGTTAATATGTTTTCCCCATGTGAACTGACAATGGCAGATGCTGACTGTTTCGTATATATGCCACTATTCCATAATGAACACGGCATGTTCGGTGTACAGTTGTCTATATCCACGATGTTCCACTTCTGGGATTGCTCCATTGCTGCCGGATTTCACTCTTTTCGGCCGAATGTCTGTTACCTTCCGCTTTCTTTGTGTTGGAATTTTAAACTCCGGTGGATTTATGAGGACTGTGGTTAACTGCCCCTCAGATCTCTGCAGGGTAAATCCAGACAACTATCTGTCCAATCTGAGTTTTCTGTTGCACGACTAAAACAACTTTTGAACGTACACGTTCCACCAAAACAAGTTCCTTCCCAAGGTTATTTTGCAGCGGCACCGTGGCTCTGCCCGGCGCTTAGCGCCGTTCATGATGATTGTAATTGGTTTAAAGAAATGCTAATGAACCAGAGCATGTTTTTCTCCCATCCCGGAATGCCGTGTGGACTAGCCAGACCCTTCTCCGCAGCGCTGCCAAAAAGGTCTGGATACAACATGTACAGTGATATTATGTGCATTCCGTCTGAGAATCGGGACCTGCAGTACTGTAACTTCCCCCTGTGAACTTGTAGTGTATGCCAAACCTCTCTCAAATGTGGGTGGGTGAGAGTGTCACACGGTACAACAAATGGTTCTTTAAATTAGGTCCACCACACCTCTAGAATCCACTGTGGTCATTTATTTAAACCTGCACTTGCCAACTTCTTACATTGATGATGCCTGTTGGCAAATCTCCAATGCTCCAGAGTAAAAGGACCAGTAAACTGTAAACATGACCAATTTGACTGGGGTGGTCTTGTCATAAAGACTTAACAGACAAGAGGGGCAGAAATCTAATGTTGATATGTGTAGCTTTTCTGGGTGGCCCCTTTGCTACTTTGTAGATCTTGCTCCTTGGTCTGAATTCTTTATTTCCTGTGGGAAGACTATTATCCATACCTGACACCAGCACTTAATTTGGGCACACAAGGTGCATCTAAAGAATCTTAATTAGGGCGTCACTTTCATTGTTGCAGCCCTACTTTGTATACTAGCGGTTTATTTGCACATGCAAGTCTTGCAGCGTGCAGTGTGGCTTTAGAATTCTAATCATCAATCAATATTCAAAAACAGAAATTACTGGTGAAGAACGGTGACTCAGTGTTGAAGTGCATAGTACTTAGCTAATAAATCTAAGGTACAGCACAAAGTTAACACAAGCTTACATATAGTGGAAACACACAGGGCAGCACATACCTTGGCAATGGAAAAATAAGACTATGTATGTCAATCCATAATTACAATTGGGGAATTACAATCAATTTAATTTAATTAGCATATTCCTGGATCTTAACAGTCTAATCATAATTAGCTGTCAAAAGTCTATTCTTCTTGTTGCAATTAAGCCACTTGCAGAGCTAACGGATACATTGATGCTGTAGCCTTTGGGTTTTGTGTTGGCAGCGATCCACTGCAGTTAAACTGTTGCATTGCTTCGTGCTCAGCCTCCTCATACTTCATTGGCATTCCAGTCGCATGTGTAAATTGTGTGTGTATGTGGGAGTGGAAGGGAGAGTGCGTGTGTGAGTGAGTGAGTGAGTGAGTGAGTGAGTGAGTGAGTGAGTGAGTGAGTGAGTGAGTGAGTGAGTGAGTGAGTGAGTGAGTGAGTGAGTGAGTGAGTGAGTGAGTGAGTGAGTGAGTGAGTGAGTGAGTGAGAGAGAGAGAGAGAGAGAGAGAGATGTAAAGAAAGTAAGAATGTAAAGGGGGAATTCCATGCTCAATATATTTTTTACCTTTATCCTTAACAACCCCTTGAATCTTCCTCATTACAATTTGCTTCATATGTAACCTATCTCATTTTCTTTTCCTCTCTTTCGGTCCCCTTCCTCTCTATCCATTTTCTCCTGTACTTTCCTCAGTATCTTCCACCCCTAACCCCTTTGTCCCTGTATTCTCATTCACAGAGACACATCCTTAAGGGCAAACATGTGTTCTTGTCTCAGTGGGACTAAGCCTCCAACTTTTCAGCCATGCCTCAACCTGGACAATTGTTCTTACTTTAATCCTTTTGTCTCCCTCAGTTGTTGTGCATAGATGTCAAGCAGCGCATTTCCTGTCTAGCAGAGCTACAGGATCTGGACTACATGTCAGATGTCAACGTGGACGCTGTGCTCAGCAAACAGATTCCTCCAGGCTTTATTCCTAATGTGAGTATCAGAAATAAACTGAGCACTGCCTCAGTATGCTAAACAACAACATGCTCACATCTAAATAGAACAGAGTGTTTTTCTGACATGGGCAAATACAGCATGGCCCAAAGCTTTAAAAACGAGTCACAAAAAATGAAAAAAAATATGCCATCTGTGGATGCCTTAATCCAAACTATACTCTCTCTTTTTGAGTATGATAGCATGATTTTGCTCTTTTTTAACATTTCAGAAAAAAAATGCCATCCATCCCTAAAACCCACTTCCTTCTACTGTTCTCTCATACCTATTCCCACACCAGTATTTCTCCTGAAGGGGACAGAGACGCAGGGAAAAAAAAAAAAAAAGATGTAGCCAGAACTACCCACTCTTCATCTAATCTTTTCTAGTCGGGCTGTAGACAGCACCCCCTGCTGGGCTGAGCTGGATCTCCCACTGAGTGTTTAGACACCCAGACGCAGAGACAAAGACAAAGCAGCACAAGTGTATACATGCCTCAGAGAAAAGCTCTGCATGTCTACAGCTCTACGGGTGGTCTCCGGATCATTATGACAATTAGGTGAAGATAGTGCTTGCATATTATACTATCAGAGATAGTGCTTACATATTATACTATCAGTAGGCAAGAAGTGTAGCTGCTTGGTTGGCAAACTAATACGCTGTGCTTTCTCTGTCAGGTTTTAGCAATAGCTGCGCTGATTTACTGTGCCCAGTTCCAAAGCTGGTAACTGTGCAGGGTCTGACGGTGTGACACAAAATCTAAATGAGAGACTACAACAGTCAAGAGTACATTTTATTTGACTCAGTCTCATACATTAGAAAAAAAGACCAACAGCTGTCACTGGAGTACTGTAATCATACTGCATCTAAAACTCCTTTGAAAATACTATAACCACGGAGCTAACCTGTTTTTATGTTTTTATGGGCACAGATATAGCTACACTAGTGACAGCTATAATTAAGGCTTCAACTGAAGGTTGTACTTATCATTTGCTAATTATTTATGACTAATCCGATTGCTGATTAATTAAACTCAGATAACAGTGAAAAGTGCCAATCACAATTTCCTTAAGCCAAACCGATGCAATGATCAAGTAATACGAAAACTACCCTGTAATGTTTTAGTGAAGCAGCAAGGTGACAATAACTGCCGGGCCTTAGTGCCAGGGCTGAATATATGCAGAATAATGACTGCTGCAAGTGAATGGATGACTAAATGACTTTATCTAATTCTAAGTCTGTTGCGACTGCAGAGCAGCGGGTAGTCCCAGCGGCCAGGCTGGAACACCAGAGGAAAAACACAGAGGATCGATGGGGAATTGATAGTGTCTCTCTATCTAATTATAGGCCTATCCTCTGTCTTTAGTCCCTTGTAGACTATTAATGTCCAAACAGGAAGGGAGAACTTAGCCCTTGTTTTGTATCCTAACTTCCCAGCATTCAGTCTGCTGCTTTGTCTTTGGCTTGCTGCTGTTTGAGCCTTGATCTTTTCTATAGAATTGTGCATTACATTAGTGTGCATTGCATTATTATGTATTGCATCACATCCACATGGTACAATATTATATTGTATTTTATGTGTATTGTAATACATCAAATGTAACCTTATTTTTGGGGTTTTGTTTCTTTTTTTTCCCCTCTGTTTGTTTTGATCTTAAAGTGCTCATATTATGCTTTTTGGCTTTTCCCCTTTTCTTTATTGTGTTATATATCTTTTTGTGCACGTTATAGGTTTACAAAGTGAAAAAGCCCAAAGTCCACCCCAAAGGGAGTTACCATCTCCAACAGAAAACACTGTTCACAAACTGCTCCAAACAGCTCTATTGTAGTCCAGCCTTTAGAGAGACAAACGTGGTCACTTTGGAACACACGTTATAATGCTCGCCTAGCTGCTAGCATAGCACGCCCTCATACTCTGCAACTAACTAGCTAGCAGTACTTACTGTGCATGTGCGACTCCCAACAAAGATGGTACAGAAGTAAGATGCCTCACTCTGTAGCTAAAACAGAGAGCTCAACACACAGGGTGAAAAAGGAGCTGCAGCAATGTGCAGTACAACAAAAAGATGGTGTTTTCTAAAACCACATAAACCTATTCTGGTACAACCTGTAAATACAATTATGAACCTGAAAATGAGCATAATATGAGCACAAGTTTCTACTATTGGCAAAGACACATTCTTAAACATACCACCACTGTAAGACAAAAAGAAGCAATATATAGTTCATGAAAGCACTGACATTTGCTGTTGTCAAAGGCAAAAGTTCTGTGGAGAACAACAATATTCAATGTTTGTATTTTCTGAAGCAATGACAAAGTTGGTTTGAAAGAAATATATAATCAAAAGAGAAAAGTGACACCTAGAGACCATCTTGCTTCAACAGAAATACGCATTACTGTAACCTATAGTCCATACTGTCTCATTTACAAGTAATCTCAAGTATAGTGCAGAAAAAATCAAACCATCAGAATCACACAAACTGCTATAACTACATTACTTTATTTGGCATTTAGGTTATGTCTCAAGAGTTTAAATAGTAATATGATTCAATATTTGAACTCATGGATCTGTTGTTGGTTTGTTTGTTTATTTTAAATGTGTAAGCCTGCTGTGTGTGTCTGTGTCTCTATAGAGGCGGAGACTAAATTGTGATCCCACATTTGAGCTGGAGGAAATGATCCTGGAGTCCAAACCGCTTCACAAGAAGAAGAAAAGGCTTGCTAGAAAAACCAAGGACCAGGGATCTGATGGCTCCCCACAGGTAAGGCTTTCAACTACAAACACTAAATATAGTAATACAGCTGAAAAAAAGCTTGTTCCAAAATGAGACATCTACCACTTGAAAGCATTAGCAAAGAAATACTGTTCAAGAGACAGCGAAAAACGTTGTTTAGCCTATATAAGGTAATTAAATAAACATTTAAACTCAATTTTAGATTGGTTCATCCTGTCCTCCGTGGATCACACATACCTCTGAAAGGTGTCTCTGGCTCTCAGTGCTCATCATTATTTATTAAAGAAAGCTGACCGCTGGTTCCATTTGGCCCAGTTACAGCAGGTGATAAGTTGCTCCTTAGTTTGTCTTTTAAATGTGTCTGGAGTGCTATTAAGAATGTTGACGACCCATTTTAGAGCTTTGTCCTCCCTCACCTTCATCAGAATAAATGGGCCGCCTGCCTGATGCGTGTATGGGGAAGGCAACGAATGCAATCACCTCGCTCTAGTCTTTCACTCAATCCACCTAAATCAGCGGCTGTCCTCTGGGTGTTTATCCAAAACAGAGAGGAAATCACTGAAAGGTTAATTTGATCACCCGGTCAAGTGAAACGTGGGAGGAAAACACGCGCGCGCGCGCACACACACACACACACACACACACACACACACACACACACACACACACACACACACACACACACACACACACACACACACACACACACACACACACACACACACACACACACACACACACACACCATTGTTTGGTCTAGTGCAGCAGTGGGACCTGATCACTGCTGTCATTTTTGTGTCAAGGATAACCGCAGCTTAGAAGACCTCAAGTCATTTGTGTTTACATTCATCTGAGTCCAAATAGGACCTACAGTACAGTGTTGAAAAGCCTGGAGGATACCCCAAAAACGTTGGCAAGAAATGTCGGGTTGACATGTTATTATGCAAGGGCTTCTTCTGGGGCTATATACAAAACCGGTATTCTAAAAAGAAATATTTTAGTAGGCAGATTTTGTGGTTAATATTTTCTTTCTGATGTTTTTCATAACCTTTTTTTTTCATTTTTGTGATGTGGATTTGGATAATAAAATATGTGTTGATCATTTGTCACAACTGACAATGCTACTGTTTTGACCATTGCCACATTACTCCTCTTTCTAACTTCTTTGCATACATATACTTTTTAACATATTCTAATGGGATATGACTTTGTCTGACAATAAATATGTTTCTATATGTGACCCAAGAGGTCAAATAACTAGTACAGTGAGGTGTGTCATCTGTCCTGTATCCATAGTCATTCTCCACTGATAGGGCTTGGCTATACCAAAATCTTCAATATGGGTAATTTTATATCTCAATAACAATATATGTAAGGGTTAATGCCCGACGAGGTGTCCATTGTCAGGTATTAATGGACGACGGCGATATCCGAAGTCCATTAATACCTGACAATGGACACATCGAAGGGCATTAACCCGCTTATACAATGGTCACAAGCCAAATAACATCTTTTTAAAACTTTGTTTCACATTTTAATTATTTTTACAATCGAAATCTAGAGTTTTTACAAACAATAACTGTTTCCCTGGTTACGCCTGACGGTTGGACTAATACCTGGAACCAGGGCATGAAGTTAACTTTTTTGACCACCAGCCACTGTGGCGGGTGGATTTTTAAATCCACCTGCCACAATGACTTTTTACCAGCCAGATTTTTTTTTTGACTCATAAAGGTGAAAAACAGGAATTACTGTGTCTCTCTGATCCTATCCTGTCCTATTCATCGTAGCCTGTGTATTAAGGCAAAACATAATAATTTATTGAACTAATCAAATTTGAACATACAGCTAGGCCAATGTGTCAGTGGCTTGTTGATCTTTACATTGTTAATTAATTTTCTATCCTGGTCTGGGACACACATTCATACGGTTTGAGTAGCTACTTATTGGACTTTAACTTATTGCACTTACAATAATGAGCGTAGCTGTCCTCAATTTAGGTCATTATGTACGTCTCATCTCCGTTTTTTCCTGCATTCACCGTGTGATTGTGTCCGTGTGTCCATGTGTGTGTGCGCGCGTCGCGGGGGAAATGGAGCAACAGCAAAATTCACCCGCATTTGGCGGGTGGGCGGGTGTTAATTTCATGCCCTGCCTGGAACAATCATTCCCATCCATCAGGTTCTTATGCAATGCAAACGTTGTTCACTCCTCCAGGAAATAGGAAGGACCTTAGATACGAAATTGCCATCCTTAGCAACTGGAGATGTTTATAGTCCGCTCAGCTGATAGAATCCTTCAGCTCAGCTACGAGCCAGAAAGCTAACGCTATGCTAGCAAGATCCAAAGTCAATAACATTGTGTACAGTTGGCAATCAGTAAAACTAATTTGACAGTATGTCAAACAACAAGACAAGCAAGCTATCCAGCCATGTCGTTGTCCCCGAAACAATATAACGACTTTTACGAACAATTTGATCCGCGATGTGTAACATTACTGTCGGCCGCAGCAGCGCAGCCTGGAGTAGCGACCTGAAGAGTGAACGGGAGGTGAGATAACGTTATTCTCTGTGAAACAAAATCAGTCCAGAGGGGCAGTATAACTTACTTCTTGCAGCGTGTGTGTTAGCGCCATCCTGTGGTGTTCAGAGGACGTGTTGGAAATAACAGATCCACATTTCCTTTTTGATTTAATGTAGAACATTGATTTAGTTATTGATTTAACGGTAAACAGTCCGTTTCACCGGAACACCTTTACTAGGTGTCCTATATAACTTTTTTATGGACACCCAGCAGCCAATCAGAATCGAGTATTCACCCAGACCATGGTATAAATCACGATATAGCATGTTTTCTGGTAAAGCTGAAATTAATTAATGAAGAAAATCCTGCCACAGTTTATTTTAACCAACATCTGGGTTCCAAATGGACCGTTACACATGATTTCCCACCATTATTATGCAGAGAGAACCCAGTTCTGAACTGTGTGCACTATTGTATTCTGGGGTAATGGAGCTTAAAGGTTGGAGAAGTGTGTGACTGGAAGGTTGCCAGTTGGAGTCCATTTTGTTAATTGCATTGAACTTAGTGGTAATGTATAGTGTGACAAACAAAACAAAATAGCAATATTCAAATGATATTCCCCTCAAAATATTTCACATAGTGCTTGTTAATATCAATTTAGATGACGTAAATGTATATCATATCTCCATATATGATTTCATCACAATACGATTCCACTGAAAGAGGATAAACTATCATATTGAATTATCGCCCAAGCCTATCCACTGAAATATATCAGTGTACGAGATACACTAAAAAGGTAGCATTACTATTCTTACATTGAACACCAGCCAGTTTCCCTACCACAAGAGAGATTTTAGTAATGTGCCTTTAAAACAGATGGCCAGGTCTGTTTATCAAAAGAAATGTATTTACAGTACAGGAGTCAATCGATTGGTACGGGGGGAGTGCCACACTAAATTCTAGGCTTCTGTCCAATTTTTAATCTTTACATTATTTCCATTGAGACAGTAAAAGCTCAGAGAGACCCAGCAGTAGGGTTGAGTATCGTTTGGGTTTTTTCCGATACCGGTGCTAAATTGGTACTTTTAAAACGGTGCCGGTGCATAAACGGTGCCTGAACCGATACTTTTTAAGAAAGTTTAAAAAAAAGAAGAAACAAGAAGGATAGGCCTACTAAACAACAGTCGGTGACATTTAAGAACACATTGTTTATTACTAAGGCCATATGGTCAAAATTAAATGATTTAATAGTAATGTAATAACTATAACTTATAATAAACAATAACTTATTTCACCAGTAAATTGCTGTTGAATGACAAAAACAACAACCAGATGGGAAAAGGGTATTTTACAATAACTTTGAATGCACCGCGAGGCTGTATGTTACCAGTTTCAGTGAATGTACCGTCTGTGTTTTTCTGACGTAATAGTGCAGTAGGGTGTGTTGGGTCATTTTCCACTTCAATAAAACCTGCCTTCACACTCAGTATGCACACACACACATACAATTTATGTAATTTGCCACATCATTGAAACTTGCCTTCACACACACACACACACACACACACACACACACACACACACACACACACACACACACACACACACACACACACACACACACACACACACATTACAAAGTCAATACGTTTGGACCCTCTCCCACTTTTTGCACATTAGAGCAGTTTATGGGACTCTTTTCTAATAGAAGTGAAGCAATTTGTGTGGTCTAGGCTCTAGACCACATACCTTGCCAGCTTGCAATGAGAAGTCAACACTGGCCCAAAGTGCGCCATGTTTTATGAAAGCTGACAGCGGCCTGTGGAGGCCTGCCTATGTGTAGACATCAGTGATATCTCACTGTGCAGCCGGGCAATATTCGTTATCCCCTTGGCCCATTCAGACAAAGAGAAAGTCTATTATTCTAATGAAATAATGATAGTAGCCGTTCACAGGGAAACATTTGTTATGTTTATGAATTTTTGGCCTTTATTTTGATAGGACAGCTGAAGACATGAAAGGCAAGCAGTTAAAGAGTGTGCTAAGAAATCATTCTGTTTTTGATACTGTACTTAAATTGGCAATTGACAAACTCCATTTCTCTAGAGACTGAAGCTGTAGCTGCAGCATGTTGATTGACATGTTTTAATGATGTAAAGACATGTTCAAGGGGTTCAGATAGAGCCTGTATCAGGGCCATATTTAGTTCAGATACAGCCTGTATCAGGGCCATATTTAGTTCAGAGAGCCTGTATCAGGGCCATATTTAGTTCAGATAGAGCCTGTATCAGGGCCATATTTAGTTCAGATAGAGCCTGTATCAGAGCCATATTTAGTTCAGATAGAGCCTGTATCAGGGCCATATTTAGTTCAGATAGAGCCTGTATCAGGGCCATATTACATTCAGATACAGCCTGTATCAGGGCCATATTTAGTTCAATGTGTTATAATATAAATATGTCACTATTTTTGGTAGCCTTAAATAGTATGTACTTTATTTTCTTTATTCATTGAAGCCTCTATGTTAACAGGCTTGTGGTGATGCGCAATGTGCTATAGGTGCCAAAAAAAATCTGTTTGGTACTAAAGCTGCACGATTCAGGGAAAAATATGAATCACGATTCTTTTGCTTAGAATTGATATCACGATTCTCTGCCACAATTTTTTTCTCATCAAGTGTAATGTTTATTACACACATGAACCATGACATCACCACAAGCCTGTAAACAGAGGCTTCAATGAATAAATAAAATAAAGTACATACTGTACCTTTAAGTACAGTAGTCTACCAAAATAGTGACATAACACATTTAACTAAATACGGCCCTGATACAGGCTCTATCTGAACTCCAACATGTCTTAACATAATTAAAACATGTCAATCAACATGCTGCAGCTACAGCTTCAGTCTCTAGAGAAATGCCAATTTAAGTACAGTATCAAAAACACAATGATGTCTTAGCACACTCTAACTGCTGTTACCTTGCGGTGCTGCAACGAGGGCAAAGCATGCCTTGCAAATCACATCAGACTGACTAGTGATCGACCGATTCATCGGCCGGCCGATATATCGGGCCGATATTTGCGTTTTTTACGTGTATTTGCATCGGCCGATACGCGGCTGCTGCGTTCGCCGATTTTCCCGGCATTATTTACAGTCAGGCATCCACAAAGGCAGCTCTGTGTTGCTAGGGACGCTCCCGTTCACATACAGTCACACCATGCTCTGCCCCTCCCCCACTAGCAGAGTGCTGGAACTCTGTAAGACAACGGTGAGTTTTAAACTTTCAAAGTATCTTTTAACTGTTTGACTTAGCTGAAATATTGCCATACACCTAGCCGTTATGAACACTGGTCATAGGATTAAGTAATGCCGACGTGATTCCGTGCTATTTTTGGGAGTTCGATTCAGCGATCACGGCTGATCATACCACAGCGTCCAGACACACACACACACACAAAGATAAGAGCACACACACCAGACAGCTGGGCGGAGTTGCCATCGCAGTCAGAGTGCAGCCCCCCCGCTCAAGAAGAGCATGATGATGACATATGTTTTATACGTAGTTGAATATTAATTTGTGTTAACGTTTATCATGTACCAGACATACGTGCACATTGTTCCGTGGTATTTTTGGGAGTATTCAGCGACCAGCTGGCTGACGTTTGGACACGTATGTGTGTGTCTCTCTGTGTCTCTCCGAAAGACACACACAACACACGCGTCGGACATAAGTGCACCGTGTTTTGTTTAGAGCCGCGTGTGTGTGTGTGTGTGTGTGTGTGTGTGTGTGTGTGTGTGTGTGTGTGTGTGTGTGTGTGTGTGTGTGTGTGTGTGTGTGTGTGTGTGTGTGTGTGTGTGTGTATGCGTGACACGCATCACAGCAATAATATGAGAGTGCTGCTTTTAAAACTTTGAGATGTTTTATATGTGGTTGAATATTTATACCTTTTAACGTTGATGCAGTTTAGAACACAAACTTGAACAATTTGTTGCTTAATGTGCATCTGACATCACATTATTTTCCTCTGCTGATTTATGTTCTGTGGTTGACAAATCTGGCAGCTTCTTTTACATTTTTGTTTAGACCTACTAGTGTGTAGTCTTTGCATATTGGGCGGCATATTAGCCTTACACATGCTCATTTTATTTTATGTAGAAAATTGAGGGAGCAAAAGCAGTATCGGCTCCAAATATCAGCTCAATAAAATCGGCAGCCTGTATCGGACATCGGCTAAGGCTGATGTAAAAATATTGGTATCGGCATCGGTACTAAAAAATCCGTATCGGTCGATCACTAAGACTGACCCTCGTCGTCTTGCTTGAATCCAAAATACTTCCACACCACCAAATGTGAGCCTTTTTTCGGAACGAGTTCGGTTTGAGACTGAGTTGTTGGCTGATTCTCGTCACTAGTGCCTGGGTTTTCATCAATATCCATTTAGTTTATTTCCGAACTACCGCGCTCGCTCGACGAGTGAAACACATGACTAAAAAGCGCTTTGTCATTGGCTGAGGGTGAAGCCCTGAACTGACGAGTGAAACACGTGGCTAAAAGGCACTTTGTCATTGGCTGAGGGTGAAGCCCTGAACTTTGTGAGAGCTGTCCTATCAAAATAAAAGCCGAGGAAGGATTATTTCTTTTTTTAATAAAATCGAAGTTATTAAAAATGAAATAGCTAGCAGGGTGAATCGAGATCGCGATTTTATAACGTTTAATCGTGCAGGCCTATTTGGTACTGCCAATTTGTTTTGTTTTGTCATGGTTCATGTGTGCAATAAACATTACACTTCGTGAGAAACAAATCGTGGCAGAGAATCGTGATATCAATTCTAAGCTAAAAAATCGTGATTCATATTTTTCCCCGAATCGTGCAGGCCTAGTAGCATAAAATTAACTCAATTAAATCACTTATAATATAGCCTACATACTCATACTGGGTCCATTATGCACATTTCGCTTTTTACCAGGGATTCTTTAAATTGTTGGGATATAAATTAATGCATAACAGATTGTTTAAATAAGACATCATCCTTACTTCACAGTACATATTAGCAGTCACAGTACAAACAAAAACTGGCCCCAGCTTCAGACAGAAATATAGTAAGCCCAGATAAGGACGTTGAGAAATGTACTTGTAAGGCTCTCGTCCAGCAGAGCACTCCCTGTCGGTTTGTCTCATTAAATGGAAAGTTTAATCTAGCAGACGAAGCAATTAGCTTCTGAACTGTCTTTAAAAAAAAAAAAAAAAAAAAGAGAGGAAGAGATAGAGTGAAAAAATGCCTGTAAATCACAGTACCTCAAAAGTTTAGCTTGCATGAGGGTTTTAATCTCTAGCTCCATTGCAAGCATTTCAGCAGTGCAGCTTGTGTTCAACCTCCTCCTGCAACTGCAATTGCTGTAAATAACCAGGAAAAGACTTTATCAAGTTAAAAAAAGAGTGACAAGAGACACCAGAGATCTGCTTTGTAAATTAACTGGTATACAGAGAAAAGTTATACAAAGGCAGTGGTTTTATTGTTAGGTTCTGTCATGCCTTTAGATCCAAGAAGGTCATTATGACCGCATCAGAGAGACACTACATCATATCTTGTGTCACATCTGTCATATCCCTCTCTCGTGTATCACATCTATCACTGATATTTGACAAATTATATACAGTATTCTCCTCTGTCTGCCTATTTGTTTCGTTGTCCTTTCGTTAGTCTGCATCAGCCGCACACAAGCACACCCTGTCTCTGGCTGGATGTTTGGGGGTTCTGTGTCCACGTGAATTTCCTCTGAGATGCTGCTGTGAAAGGGTCCCTTGACCAGAAACCCACAGGAAAAGACACTAACTGTCACTGCACGCATAAAAATGATTACACAACGCATACTCTACACCACCTGTTCCTTTCGTTCACTTATGTACGTACACAGCTCCCTCTCCGCTCTATTTTCCTGCCCTAATTTAGTTGATGGCTTTTAGTCTGCCAGTGGCTGCTTCCCCACTGTGACAGCACCTGTACAGAGCCTCTCTGCTGGGCTGGTTGATTGTGTGACGGACTGCTCTGCTTTTTTCCTGAAGAGGTATCCAGGAAGTTGGGAGTTTTAAGGGCCGCTCTGACGGGATGGATATGTAGGGAAGCAGCATGTAATCATACTTGTGTATCAGTTTTGCATGTGATCTTTTTCTTGAGGATAAGGAACCTTAAATCCCCCCAAAGTGAAGACATTTTGGATGCCCCAAGTGGAATTTGTATTTCATTCAGGTTAAGTTAAGGTATGCACACAAAGAAGTGATATTGGTAGATCTTAGAAGATCAAATGAACAAATGTGTCTTTGTCTCACACACACACACACACACACACACACACACACACACACACACACACACACACACACACACACACACACAGTATCATAATGATCTTTATAATTTCTCTCCTCACTGCCTCCTTGGGAGAGGGAGAAAGCACCTGCCTACTTGTCTTGGCAGTGCAGGAGTGTGAGGAGAGCCTGGCATGACAGAGCCGGATGTTCTTGCATGATTAAGTGGGCCACACATGTATAAGTGCATGGAGCAGTTGGAGACTTTCTAATGCCAAGTGGCGTGTTATCTGTACGCATTTTGAGCTATCCGCGTGTATGTCTACGTCGTATACAGCACGTTGCATTTTGAGCAGCTATCAGCGTGTATGTCAGACTGATCTCAATAAGTGGCGTATGTAGGACATGCCAATTCATATTATTTATATAATCATTATCAAGACGCAGACATAATCGCTTTTCGGACGGTTGGGTTTAGTAAAAGAAGAATGGGACGGTTGGGTTTAGGAAAAGAATAAAGCGACGGTTGGGTTTAGGAAACACAATCCCTGGTCTCCTGGGTGAAAGTCCTGTGTTGTTTGACCAATCCACCACCCCGACCAACCTCCCTATGTGGATTTTCGGGCTTTCATACTACTCACTACGGCGTAAATTGACACACAATCGCAAGGTCATGTAAGTCAATGGAGGCCAAACGGTGGTGATAAACACGCTAAAAAGCGATTATGCGTCTTGATATCAAGCCAAAATGGCATAGGAATTGGCGTGTCATAAATACGCCACTTATTGAGATCAGTCTGAGTAATGACAAATGATCGGCACAGATTTAGTTATTACTTTTTCAGAATTGGCATCAGTGATCATTGAGTTGCTGATGTTCTGTGTTTGTCTCTCCTCCAGAACGGTCAGTTGCAGCAGAGATTGGATAATGTCCAGAGAGACTTCATTGTCTTCAACAGAGAAAAGTAAGGAACCTCCATTACCTGCCCAACATGTTCTCTGTACCACTACTGTACATCTCATTGTGAAATAATTGGTTTACTTTCATGAAACATCACAACTGTCATTGTTTAAAGAACTAGAAATACTAGAAATATATCAAATAAATATTTAATGAATAATTTGTTTATGTATGGTTAATAAATGTTCTGTAGTTTTTACACTGTAGTCAGGCCTAGATTTAAAGTATAAAAAACAGGTTTTGCTTGCTGGCTCAAGCATGTAAAATGGTCTAAAAGTACAATAATGTGGCTAATTGTGGCAGAAGATCTGGCCCATGTATGTGGGTGTGTGATTAAGGCAGAAACACAGCAACTGGTAGACAGAGATGTTTCTTGAAGTAAATCTAAAAATGGTCTAAGCTCAACAAGTTCGCATTACGTCCCCCACGAGCAGGAGCGATCATTCGTCCGTTGTGGCGCAGTGCATTCTGGTAGTTGGTTTTCTACCTTTTGAGCAAAAGGGATATCACATCTTTTCTCTGGTCACGTAGCACCAATTATTTAAATGTTTGCACCAATCTACTGTATAGACAGCACAGATTTATGAAAAAAGTCCCTCCCCAGCGGTGAAATACTTTTTTTAACAATACACAGACAGGCTAAATGTCATGGTAAATTGATAAAAAGCATCAGTAAAAATGGCTTAATTTGGCCATCACAAGTCTATGGAAAAGGTAAAATAATAAAATGTAATGTTAGCCACCATCTTTGACCTTAAACTGATAAATTGTCAATAACGTGTTCTAATGATGATGTTCTTTACTCAACAGGTCAAAGAAAGTGGTGGAGTCCTCTGAGCTGTCCATGAGTGAGAAGAACAAGGCAATAGAGGATGGACAGAACAACAATGTTGAAACGACGGCCTACTTATCAGGATAGGTCTTATGACCGCAGATCCTTACCTAGTCGCTTATCACTTGCCCCTGCCCACATCTTGTAGATCAGCAATTTACACCCAGACACCTATTGTTCTATCAGCACAGGCACTCAGATCCATTCTTCAATGTTCCTGCACCACTACATCGCCTATACAAACACAAAAGCGGTATGCACTTGTGCTTCACTGTTCACTTACAACATCAAGAGCTTCAGAACTACAGGAGTGAAATCGACTCAGAGCAGCAGCCATGCCAGACTGAGGCTTTTTGCTTTTTTGTCACAAGAAGAATGACTCTCAGCAGAGTGTCATTCATATCATGCTCCCTTACATCACTCTGGTGCTCTAAGGTCTGCTCAACCTCTACTTTGGGCAGCGTGCTAAAGTGAAAAGGAAGTCTGCCAAAAAGGAGACAATGCCACACCTGCTCAGCTGTACTAGGAAATAAAGTGACGTGGTCAGCTATGGCTCAAAACTTTATGTACTGCTGCCGTTTTGGGCAGGACACTCAGATTCTTAATCTCAGCGATGCATTTTCTGGTTGATTAGTTATTTAAAAATAACAATGGTTCACCAGTGCTACATGGGAATGGACTTAACAAGTATTGGCATAAGGAGTTGGGTCAGCAACACATATAGAAAAACAAACACTTGGGTGGACGGCTTGAGATTTGAGCATGACACTAAGAGTACAACACATTAAAACAGAGGTTAGTAAGGTAAAATAAGGCCTTTGTTTTAAGACAGCAACCACAGATTCCTCTAAGATAGAAAATGAAGAGCTGAACCGTAGGCCTGAGCGTGAATGGGTCACTTTATCATAGCAGCAAAAACATTGTTGTAGTGGTCATTATGCTTAGCTTTGCTAGTCAAGCTAACAAAGATGGTAGGATTGCAACATTTCGTACAATGCCCCAGCTCCATCAGCTGCAGATATAGGCAAAACGTGTTTTCTTCACTTGCGTATGCTTTAAGTTACTATTGAAACTAAAAAACTACTGAAAATCTGAAATGCACTTAAACAATTGTTTTAAGGTTAACCTTTAATGTCCATTCATGACCGTGGAAGCTTATATGAAGTTGCTTAGTGAAGGCCAACGGGTGCGGTTGAAAGCTCCGGGCACAACAAGTAAGTGGACCTTCTGATGAAAGTTCTTTTGTCAAACTAGTTTTCCTTTAAAACACTGACACTGATTTTGACTAACCTTTCCCTCAATCTGCAAATGACCTACAGGATCCTCAAAAAAGGTTGATAGCTATGAAAACTATGAAAAGGGTAGACATTATGTTTTGCACTGAACCTTGCTTTGCACATGATTCTTCATCAACTGTAGCATTTATGCACAGAGAGATATAAAAAATCTAAAGCTGTGAGTGACTACTTATTCCCTTAGAGATGGTTTCATTAATAGGCTGAGTTCTATATATGATTTATTTTTCAGTTACTGTCTGCATTGGAACTTATTTTTCTCAAATATTTTATGTCCTTCCTCTATTGTGTTGAATACAACCAATTACATGTGCCACCAGATAAGTCTGTAAATGTGTATTCACAATTAATTTCTCCCATAGAAGAATACATTCTGCAACAACATTCTTGTACAGATGGTATTCAACAGTAATTCAGCACCAGCTGGATAACACATTGGGAAAACAAAACAAACAATGACGGAAACAAATAAACCAACACAGGCCATGCAATCTCCTTGTTCATTCGATTTAAGATTTACTGTAAGAAACCACACCTGCCTCTGAAGATGCAGAGGGATGCCTTACACCAGGGGTCAGCAACCTTAGACATGCGTGCCACCATTAGCGTGCAGTAGCTCAACCAAGGACATGCTTATTGCAAGTGTGCCATTGGTTGAGCTACCGCAATGGCAGACTTATAATAAGTGTGCAAGAGAGTGTTTTGTAAATGTTCTAATCCACATCGCAAATGACCATCACAGCCATTGGCATGCAGGAGCACATCCTGGTATGTACAGTACTTTAATTGACTTTTTCCCCATGCGCATTCTACGAAGACCCGCCCCACTCTGCCTCTGATTGGCTAGTACTCATTGCCTTCTTCACAGAATGCGGCACAAAAGGGAAAAAAAACTGCCTGAGCGAGCTTGGTAAATGACAGCAGGCTTAATGCTGATATTGCACACCGATTAACAAGAACATTTTAAAATGACGCCTCAAAGGTTGCCGACCCCTGCCTTACACCATAATTATGGCACACAGCTGGTTCATTTAAACTATAAATGTAGGTAGTACAAACCTAAGCTTTTTTTCAAAATCATTAAGTAAATGTGTAGTCATTCTATTGACCTTGATCTTATCTATCTGCAATATGACTCAATCCTTTCAATTCTATGATACTTATTATATATAAAACATATTTCACTCTATTCAATTCATTACTGTTGGCACTTTTCTATTGAAAATTGGTACAATATTTTGACTCAACTTTGTGTTGTTGTTGTTGTTATTGTTATGATGTAATTTTACAGATCCAAAAGTGGTTTTCTGTATAAGTTGTAAGATATAGTGGGATAGTTAAACAGATAGAGTGATCCTGGCTATACCCGGGGTGAATTATATTTGTGTATGATTATCTTACTTTGTTCATATAATAGGAGCAGCAGATGGGTTGGGTTAATTGTGATAAATATCTGTTGGGGCAGATTCAACTATTCCAAAAAGTGAACATACAAAATAATAATTGACAAATAATATTTGACCCAGGTAACACCACTTTTCAACAAAACTTACCTGCCTAAAAAGAAATGATTTAGTCTGGAAACAGATTTGTTCCACAGCTGTTAATTTCATTCATGTTAAGGTTTTGTTGTCCTTCAGTAGTCACTGTGTGTATATTGTATTAAATGTGACGGAGTTGCAAACTATTAAAAGGTGTGCCTTAAATTACTTTCTTTTTCTGAACCAATCTGACTATGCCTTGTGCTTTATTTCACTTTGTGTCTTTCTGAATTGCCATATTTCATTGAATAAGGACTGTAAGTAAAATGGGACATAGAATGACATTGGTAATAAAAGCTTTTTTTCAAAATCAAGAATAGTGAAGGGACATAAAGGGGGAAAGGGTGGTAATCATGCTAAAAGGTCTTTGGATGTACTGTAGATATGTACTGTATGTGTAGGTTGCTCTCCACTATTCTAAATATACAGTAATGCTGCCCCCCAATGTTAACTGACGAGTGGTACAGTTACTAACCTGGAGGGGTGGAGGGACTTTAATATGTAAAGATATAACTGAGCCACAAGGACAAGCACTGAAGACATTTTAAATACAAGAGAAGAAATGGAAACAAAATGTATTCCTTATCTCTAACTTCAGTGGCTGCTGTTTATCTTCACATGAACCGGGCCTAATTTGGCAAAGTGTTAGAATTCTCTCTTGAGTCTTTACTCCACCCCCCCCCCCCCCCCCCCTCTCTCTCTCTCTCTTTTCCAATGTGTCTCAGGGCTTTCCTTGATAATGCACCATCATCATCAGACATGCACCATTTGCTTTCCCTATTCTCTCTCTCACCCACACACACACATCCACAGTTAAGAGATTTGTGTTGACCACTCTCTTAGGTCATCTAGAAAGCACCGTTCCTTCTTTCCCCCACAGTGGGCTGAGCTGAGGCAGCACAGTCCCACACTAATGTCTGATCTGAGAGGGATTTTCAGTTCCCCAATCTGCTCGGAATCACCACTGTTACCTATTCGCTGTGTACACACCCACAAACACACTAACTCTGGCTTATTTATTTTTTTAAAAAGGAAAAGACTGGAAAACAACTAATCTACATTATCCTCTCCACATCGTATTACAGTCATACACTTTCTCATTTTATAAGCTACAACACCAACAAGCAACCACCACACACATAAACCCTGTTTAGATTGAGGTTGCTGAGACATCTCTTGTTCCAGACCTCTGCATTATATGCTCCTCATCTCTGTGGTCTGACATGTTACTATGATGTCATGAGACATTGACTCACCATTAAACAATGCATGAAGGACTTTGCAGCAGTTTTATTGCTTAACCTCACGGTGATGGGAGTGTAGGCATATGTAACCCCTACTAGGAAACACAATGGAACTGAGTGGATACTTTAGTCATCCTGTCAGGTAGACCACACAGTGAGAGAGTAATAATGGTGTGGTTTTGTTAAATTATGTTCATCATGATGTGCACCTTTATGCCAAATTTAACATGATAACAAATATGATCAGAGACAGTGATGCAGGTGCTCTGATTACTGTAAATGACAGAAAAGTAAAGGTAGATATGCAACTTACGTTTGTGAACTGCTGGAGTTTTGACGTAGCTAATGTTGCCCCAGAATGGGAGGCAAACCAGGCTCATCTTGTAGGCTAAGTTCACTGTAACTTTGTTTTACAGTTTCTTCTTTATAATTCCTCCCTGCAATATTGACAAAAAAACATTAATGTAAATGTGAATATGTTTATGTAAACCTACTGTGCGTTTACGCCCCAAGGAAATTAGCATGATAATAGTGTTGCTAACTAGCTAAGGCTACAGTAAGCTGTAGCTGCTTCACAATAAGCCTTACAAAGCCAGTGCATGCATTAACCACACACTAACTATTCAATATTTAGAGTTGATTAAGAAAACATTGATTATCTACAATTACTGTTCAGCTAGTTAGAACTACAGCAATCAAACATTATATCGCATGGATCTTCAACAGGGGGTCCCGGACCCCCAGGGGGTCCTCAGAGTCACTCCAGGGGGGCCTCCAAGTTATTGTTAATTTTTGAAAGTTTTTTCAAAAATTAAAAAGTCTTAACATGATTCCAACATATTATTAGCAAATATAAATCCCCACTGATGGTAGGCGTACTGGCCAATAGGTAATGTAGTCACTAAGGTCATCCACGGATACATTTCATCCCAAAGACTGACTGTTTCACATTTGTGTTAAACATTAAAACATGATTTATAAAATCATGGCAACAATTATTAGGCTATTTGAATAGCTTAGTATTCTATGCAAAAATGGTATCTATAAATGCTTTAGGATGCCCTAAAAGTTACTGTAGGACCAGATTAATATGCAACTTCATTTTATAAAATATATGTAGTAGGGGGTCCCTGATCCGTCTCTCTTTCAGTTAAGGGGTCCTTGGCTTAAAAAACATTGAAGACCCCTGTTATATGGCATTAACTGTGAATGTCGAATATCCAACTTAAAACTAACTTCAGCAGCCAGCCAAACTATCTCCCTCCCACTAATTAAATGTTTCCTCATTGTTTGCTTGACTGTTTCCGTCGCCAACTAAAACCAATAATAATCTCGCAATATGAATGACAAATTACCTTACAATGGAACTCCGCTATTGGTGGGAAAAAGCTATTCCGTTGGCTCGTTTATAAGCAGGTGTGTGCTAGCTAAATGTTAGTGGTGCCACCATGTTGCCATAGCTAATATAATTAACTTGCACACATAAAAGCTAACGTGTTAGCTTTTGATCAGGATTGTCCTAGGCTATGTATCACAATCCTGGAGGGCTAACCCTAGGAGATGCCCTGGGCGCTAGCTAATTAAGTTGTTCATTGAACAAACAGGCGGAAAGGTGAAAATGTCAGCATCACTTAGGACCATTTTCGCCAGTAATTTGAGTGCAGATGCTCTACTTCTACACTCTAGAGCAGTTAAGGCTGCTCAGTGCTGCCCCCGATGGCCACAAGATGGATTGCATCAAAATAGGACCGTTCACGACTTGTCATGGGCCTTGAGTTGTTAATCCAGTGATAAGAAATAGTTTATTTTCCATAGGCCTAAAGACTCAATATTTGTCTTAGCATGAAAAAGTATTTTATTTTTTACTAGGCTATTAGAATTGTTACAGATCTGACATCTGGTATGTCTGTAGGAGTCACCCTAAATGGGAAACCCTGTGCCTTGTGGCTGTGACAGGTCAAGTGTTGATGCTAGTGTCAATCGAACGTCATCCAATGTTGCTTATATTATGCATGATGCTTATTTAACTTAAACCTCCTAACTCTGTCTGAATTGTTCACACAATCAGTCACAGCCATGACTCATTGTCGTGGCAGTATATACACTATAAAAGGAGATATAGTGCCCAATAAGGTAAAAAAAGAACATAAAACATGTTGATACAGATACAGTATATAGTGGCTATGGTTTTAAGTAGTTTTGGTCTATTGAGAAATCAGTAGTAATTATATTTATACAAATTATTATGTTCATCTGCATTAATGTTGTCAAAAATGAATGGTGTATGCACTTTAATTTACAGTGCAAATTCTATAAAAAAATTAATTTTAAATGTAATGCTAATGCCCGTAAGTTTAGTTCTCTTTCTATTCATTGATACAGACTATTCATATAAACTGTAATTTTTTTCTATGTCCACCCTGAGTGCATACTTCTTGTTGTTAAATTGAATAATGTAAATAAGAGATCTCAGGCAGTCAGTTGCAACTCATGTTTATTCAAGAAACAAATCATACCTCCACAACACACCTTATTTTTGACCTGCCATTTCTGGGTTTTGATACAACAGTAAAAAAGAAACAACATAAAAACAGCACCAAAGGTTGTCAAACTAACATAAATACAACAAACCACCACTTGTGCCTGCCTCAGCGTCTGCCCCACCACTGCCAAATAAAAACCACATCTCCTTCCCACCCTCCCCAACAGTGGGACAGTGACAAAATAAAAGCTTCCCTTACTGCACCACAATCCTCTGCCTGATCAGAAAACAGCAGAGACGTAAAAAAAAAAAGTGCTCAAAGGCGCCCCAACACAATTAGTTCTAATAGAGTGTCTAAGGTACACTAACTTAGGCCCGTAGTTATATTCAGGCTTATGTTGAATTAGTATTGGTCAGGATTGCATTAGAGGGCTATGTTAAAATGACAAGAGAATGATGGTCTTCCTCTTGTCCTAAAATGAGAGCCCAGTTTGTCAGGAATAAAAAAAGTAAAGCAGGAGGTGAAGTGCTGTTATCTGAAAGCAGGTGTTTGTTACTTATTCATTTAATTGCATCTGGTTTTCTTTGTTGCCCTCAATTGCAAAGAGCATCATTACAAGTTATGGTTGAGCTACAAGGGACAATTAAGGGTATTCGTAGTACTTCTTGTGAACAGGATTTTTTTTTTTAATCTTTTTTCCTCCGTTTTCCTTTTCAAGATTATTTCAGGGTGACAGAAGCAGCCAATAAGCTAGAAGCAAATGCAAAGGACAGTTTCTTCTTTTTTTATACAGACAACATGGAGTGCAGGAAATACAAACTCATATAAACCTTTTGGTGATAGAATTGTAAAATAAAACCTTCTAAAATTAAAATGTATTCTTTTGTCTTCGCAAAATCTTTTCTTAAACAGGTGTGTCTGTCTTCCTGTTTTTTAACATCAGTAATTATTCAGTCAATACATCACGACGGATGGTATTCATCAAGCACTTTAGAGGAGGGCGGGCAGGAGGATCATGGATCACATCACCCATGTTATTGTGGCCCATCCAGCTCCATGTCCAACAGCACTCCTGCTCTGAGACTTGATGAATACCTTTTACTTGGTCCAGTAAACCCAAACACGCTGCAACATCATTCACAAAGCTACATAACATCTAACTTATATACAATGCCACCTAGAGCTAATCAACGGTACTGCATGATTATACATGACTAATGTGGGATCTAGTGTTATGTTTTGCTGACTATGGAGAAAGCAGGCTACTGAAAAGGGGGTGACATTGAAAGCCAAACAGGATGAAAGAACCATTGCATCATACTGAGAAAAGCGAACTCCATTTTCCTTTGAGAACACAGTTTGTTTACTTTCTTGGTTGAATGTGATGGTATGCTGTTTTACTCCAAAACACAAAGTGAACATGTTTTCACTGTATTTGTGGTGTATTATATACTGAGATGAAGTGAGGCTAAAGACCAGTCATGTGTATTGTGCTTGGGTGGTAACTATGTATTTTAGTAGCAATTCCAAACCACTTCAATACAACTTCAACAGGAAAACGGATACTGTTCTCATCTGAGCATGGTAGCATTGTGACAGGTAAGGCATGAGGATTCAGTGTTTTGCTCTTTTAACTTTTAACTAATCATGGTCCTCTGCATCTGCTCCTCCCTCCCTCCCTCCCTCCCTCCTGCACTCTAGCTGCTGTCGTTTCCTGGTCGCATCCCCTCGTCTTCCTGCTGTTTAACTGAGGGTTGTGATGTTGGAACGACCACCAGGGGGCACTACAATACGCCGGCCAGCAGGCCTGATGGGGATGTCATCTGGGGTGGGGGGACCTGAACAGAGACAAAAGGAGAGCAAGATAAAGCAAGGTACATCCAAAAAGAGCAAATAGCATGTACTGTAAGGCAGTAGGGAGAAAGAACAAGTGGGGGTAAATAAAAAGAAGGGCTAATTGAAAACCAGGGCAAAAAAGAGAATTCTAGAGAAGTATAAAAGACTGTGGTTTATACTCACGCTGGTCTGAGGACAAATGAACACAAAGAAAATCTGTAAAAATGGCCTCAGATGTAACAATATGATTTAAAATTCAAGTAAATTCAAATAAATAAATGCTAATAGTGCAGTGCAGCACACTCCATGTGTGAACTTGTGAATTTATGACAATGTATGAAGCACATGCATAAAAGTGTTGAGCTTAGAAAATGGTTTTGCATTTACTTCAATTTAAGTTATCCCTGCTCCTAAAACCAGAATCTGTCCCATAGGTCAATCTTTTTAGACTTACTTTACACAGAACAGGTTTTATGCTGTCATCGCACACAAATAATTGTTGTCATACACTCACATTATTACTTTCCAGGCACTAGAGGTTTCTCAAGACACATTATTATTGCCTATGATGTATGGTACGTGTCACTGAGATGACAGGGGAATTCAAATGTCAGCAGACCATGGTCTGTATGAGCACTGCTGAAATGTTAACAAAAGAAGCTAAAGTTTGACATAAAACATGGTGTTTCCAAAGGATGAGCCAGGGTGTCTGCTGCAACAAATTATCAGCAAGTATATACTATAGATGGAAAGTACAATGATGTCAGACTATGATACATTGTATCTAAGCAAACAATCCTTCCCATCTCATTCCAGACAAGTAAATCACCTCTGCAGGTGGTGGCCCTGGAAAAACTAAAATAGATTGGTTCATTCTAATAGGACACACACACATATGCATGCATACAAGAAAACAAAGCCTGGGAAACCAGGAGCAGCCTTACTCCCCTCTAAATTTATGTACTCAAATGTGGAAATTCTTTCCAGCGGAGGTCATCGTCTTTTTTCATCGATGAGGTATCATACATACTGTAGCTTGTAAAGGTTCCTCAATACAGCCAAAGGCTAAACATCATTATGTGGACTTTCAAAATGAGTCATCCACCATTAAAAATTCTACATGCATTCACAAAGACAGTCAATACCACGGTGAGTCCAGCTGTGTTCTGTCCAGGTGAAAAGGGCTCGCTCTCATTGATTTACTGTACGTGGGCACATTCTGTCTGTCAAGGAGGACAGAACGACTGGCTACAATAATAGCTATGGTTGCTCTGTTTGATTATAAAACAGTGGAAACACTGATGATCTGGTTCACAATTTCATCATGTGTAGAATATGTCACTGTTTGGATTGGCATAATCAAACAGATGTTTAATGTGAATACTTAGTGTTGTGATCTCTCACATTAGATAGGCTTTCTTAATAGACCATGTCCAGATGCCTGGACTGAAATATTGTACGTTTTAGGCCTTGAGCCAAAACTCATATCCAGCATGACTTACAGAAAGTGTAAGTGTAACTGTGGAAAACACTTAATTTCCGAATGTAGCTTGACATTACAAAAAGGCTGCAGTTAGAGGTCACATTGTCCTAAAGAGGCGTGAGATACTGTAAGAGAGGGATTCAGCGGGAGAAGGGGATTAAAGAGACACTGTTTTTTAGAGATGAGTCATTGAAACTAAAAGGAGCTAAAGTGGGCAGCCTAACATCATGCCATCTAAACACGGTGATATACTTTGCACATCATAAAGTATGAAACAGGATAATGACAGAGTATGAGGTTAATCTGTAGGCTTGTAGTTTATCACCAAGGGATGTGCATGCATCATTCAGAACAACAACATGCTAAAAATCACATGACTGTTGTCCTTCACAGCATGAAGTAGTAGCTGAGTTGAGATAAAAGTGGGGCGTGATGGTGGATCGACTGATGCACATGAATGTCACTTTGATGTTTCTACATACAGTATGAATCAATCCAGACTATGAACAGATGAAAGGAAGGACTGGGTGATACAGGGGAGGGGTTCGTAATAAGAAGCTGGGCTCACCACATGGAGCAGGGTTACCTGCTAGACTAAATGCAGACTGGTGCAGGTTTCTGACGGGCTGTTTGGTGGGAGAGTTACGTGCCGAGGCCGAGGGGGTGCCACCACGGGACATGGAGAATTCAGACACCGGGCCGTCGTACATTCCCCTTGGTACAGCCCTCAGGACCGCCAGCTATAGGATAAACAATAAGAGCAGAGATGGAGGAGAGAAATAAGGAGGTAGGGACGGGTAAGAACACAGAGAGACATTATGGTGTTTAGTATCACAAAAGATTGAATGTAACCAAGTCCACACCTGTTTTTCATTATATGGTTGTTTGTGTAACTAGTTGTGTCTGAATTATATATGCATTTTTCAAAGAGCCCTTTTCCTGCCAAGAACCAGTTCCAGATTTACACAGAGAAACACAAGTAAGTGCAGCATACAGTATTTGTATCTTTTCAAAGCAAGTTCAAACTCTATGCTGGTAGTGAACAAGTCATTTTCTGTTAGTCTTTTAGTGGCGTGACTCAGAGGTTGGAACTTGAAAGCGTTAAAAAGAGACATCTGTAAATGGAGAAAGCAAAACAGTGACTGCTACCAAGATCAACAGCACACTGTTACTACAGCTCCATGTTCTCATCACCAGCCAGCTGCAAATTAGGAAATTGTTAAACAATGACATTTTTGGCCCATAAGATAAGGCAAGAGAACAGACAGCAGAGTCTGCTTTGAGTTTCAGTTGTTATCAAAAAGTAAAATGTGGCTAACTCTTAATACTTTGAAGGAGAATAGGATTGTCATTTTGTATTCCTTTATTCAGACCAGGTACAGCTACTGGAGTCTAGATCTCTGTGTTGGCAGCCCACCAGTATATACTTTAAAAAGTGTTTTAAAGAGGCTTTCGTGGTTAACAGGAATATGAGTGCAATGAATATGTGCACTTATATTGTAATGGCACATTATCATAATATAACATTTCTACTGCAGGACAGTCTTTCCCAACCCTTTGGCTACATTGTGGCTTTTCCCGTTATAGAGGCAACATTCCTAAATAGCTTTATTGAATCATATCATTCTTTTGAGACTACAGTAAATTGTAAATTTGGGACTTATTTTAACTGTAGACCTTAACTGTATGTGGGAGATCTCTCTGGAATGTTATCCAGATCCAAACTCACTGTATCCTTTTTAAAACCATGATGACAAAGCCTCGACCACCCTCACTGCATGGACATTTTGCACTACGTTGTAAAAGTGCAGCCAGCGCCCTGTGGCTGAACCTTGGAGCTGATGTCAGACTTACTGTATCTCCTCCACATCCCACTTCACTGCCTTCATCCTCCTTCATCCTTCCCACCCTTTTTTCTCTCCACCATTGTAACTTCTAGCCCACACTCCCATACTTCCTCACTTACAATCCATAAGATCTTGACTCCAACCTTCTATATTCCCTTGTTTTTCCTAATCTCCTCTTACTGCCTTGTGTGTCACTTGGTAAGGGTGATTATCGAAAGCAACATATATTCTTTCTCAAAACATTGTACGGTTCATATTGTGCAGTTTTTCTTTCTCGAAGGACATACTGTGGCATGACAACTGCGACAAAATAATTGCCGTATCAAGTGTAACTAGTTGGCTGGACAGAAGGTGACCCTGGATTTACCTGCTTCCTGGCTTTAATACGCTTGTAAGCAAAGTCAGGGAAGGCAGAGCAGGGAATGAAGCGACCCACGCCGGAGGTGACATGCAGGTTCCCATCTTCCAGAACAATCTTCCCCTGGCAAATCACCACTTGTGGGGCTCCACGCAGCTCCATGCCCTCAAAGACATTGTACTCAGTAGCCTAAAGCACACATATAAAAGTATTAGATACTTAAAACAAAAGCTATGAAACAGAATAGAAACAAGTGTGAGGTCAATAAGTACATTAATCACATAGCAGTACCTGTAACTTAGGCGACATTATGCCAAATATATTATACATAACGTCTACATTTACAGTTATATAAATATGTAAAATGATCATGCAAAAACTACAAAAGCAGATACACTGACAGTAATACATATATGTTGTGTAAATGTGAACCATATTTATAATTTAGTAAGAGACATATTCATACACTGTATGCTCTCACAAATCCATACAGATACATAAAGATAAGAAGAAGTGGAAGGTGAAGAGCGAAAAAAAAACACATAATGTTAAGCCCTCAATAGAGCATTCTGTCAAACAAACCAGACTTTTTAAATCAAATTAATGTCATGAGTCATATAAAAGGTCAACATACTGTTTAAAATGAACAGGACGAGAAGTTTAGACAAATAACTCCATTGATAGTAAGAATTAACAGGGAGGAGTTTTCAATGAATCTGTCATGGGGCTTTAGGATCATTTCGGTTTTGAAAATTAAATCAAATTAAATTTCATTAATCTAATTGAATTTTGAGAAGAAAAAAACAACAGCACAATGAAACCTGTAACCTTCTGTTGAAGGACTGATGAAGGGATTGAGGAGATGAGAAAGACAACAACAGGGGGAGCTGTGAGAGGATGGATGAAGAGACAGGAAGTGGAAGCATACTGTAAACTATCTTTCTCCTCTACTCTCTGTTGATCCCACACTCGCTCCCCCCCCCCCCCCCCATTCTTTATCATTCATCACCTTGATCTTACACTTGTCTGTTTGGCATGTAAAAACAGCTGCCATCTTCCAGCTGGTGTTTAATGCCTCACTCTCTCCCTTCCTCTCACTCTCTACCTCGTTCTCTCACTTTCTCTCTTTCCAGTTGTCTGAACCCCCTTATTCATTTATCCCTCTTTCTGTCTGTTTTTCCCCTCTGTCTTTCTCTCCCTCACCCATTTTTGCTTGATTTAGGCTTTTTTTCAACCTTGTGCAGTATTCGTGCTTGTCCAATTTTCCTTGTGCCAACTTTCTTTTGTCAACATGTTTGTGATCTGTGGTGGTCTACTCCCCTGATTCCATTGTTGCTTATTTCCTCTGCACACGGCCCTGTTTTCTATTGCCGTCCAAATTCAGGCCAGAACAGGACATAACTAAGACTTACTGCATGCCAAACATTATGTCATGACTGAGCTGAGTGTGTCTCAGAGTGTGTGTGTTGCTGCCTGTTCTTGTCTATGTGTCAGAATATACTTATATGCATCTATGTCTTCTTATGACAACCAATCCAGACCAGATATGGACTTACTGACAACAAACTAAGACACAGCATAGTCTAAGTCATGTTTACTCTACAGGGCAAAGCATTCCCCAACACTGTGTGCTGGTAAACAGAGCCGCTCCTGTTTGGCCTGCCGTCAGACTATCCATTAAGGCAGATTTATTGGAACTGGGAGCTGCCATGCTCTGCTCTTCTGCTTTCTTCTTTTTTATCTGGAAGGACGGCCAGCAGGAAATGAAAGGGTGACATCATTATGTAAGAACCCACGGATCCTCAGTGGATGTACTCCACATTTGGAGAAGGCGTATTATTAATCCAGTTCTCTCTGTGTCTTTCCATTCCTCCATCTGGAGACAGAGCAATGTTCTTTCTCTCCTACTAAACAGCCGCCATCAGGCCTTTAAGCAAAGCAAATCTACAAACTTCACCTCATCATTCCTAAAACCAACCCACACACATTGTTAGTGTGTGCATTCTTTCCTCACTCTCTCTTTTCCTCTGCCTGTGCTAGGCTGGTAAAGCCTTGATTTCCTGTGCGGACACTTCCTCTGCTGCCGAGTGGCCTGTCTGGGATCCTCTGATGTCTGTGTAATGGTAGAAACCTCATTATGTAAATGTGTAAAATGTGTGTAAGAGAGAATGTGTGTGTGTGTGTGTGTGTGTGTGTGTGTGTGTGTGTGTGTGTGTGTGTGTGTGTGTGTGTGTGTGTGTGTGTGTGTGTGTGTGTGTGTGTGTGTGTGTGTGTGTGTGTGAGGCCCTTGTCTTAGACCCTCAGAGTGAGTACAAACAATATCTGCATAATATAGTTTCACGTTTCTAATGTAGTTTCTCTTGTTTCAGAAATTGCACTACAGGAGGATTCATTTATTTTATGATGTATTTTGTTAAAGGAAGGCAGCACTATCAGGCAATAGATTGTCTGTTACTAATGTTGTTAAATTGTTGTTGCTAGGTAAATGTATATTTTTCAAAACAATATATAAAAATGAGGTAGTCTTTCAGCTGTGATTCATAGTCGGCACCTTAAACGCCTAAGTCACCGGAGCCCTCCAATCTGAGTCAAAGATAAGCAAAGTGGATTGAAAAAGCGGTGGATGGAGTAATTGGTGGTCCCGCTACACTACCACTTCTCATTCAGATTGCATGAGATGTTTTCCCATGACATCAAATGTCTCATGACCAGAGCTGATTTATTTCTACTTTCTACTTATGAGCAATGTGTACAGATGTTCCAAATCTCTGTGGTTTGTAAAAGTATTTGAAATACCAGTGTTGGCCTACATAATCCTGTGCAATGAATGACATTCTTTAAACCCACTATGGCTGTCCAATCATGAAAATATTTGGATGATCTGTTCAAGCGAATGATATGTAGAGGAAGGAAATACCTCTTGATTATACAGCACACAGATTCCCTGTTGATTTACTGGAGTTAGACTGTACAGGGCATTTTGGACAATGTTTGCATCACTGACATAATGTCTGTCATATTTGGATAAACCCATGCATTTAAATAATATAATATTTTTTTCCTAATTATTACTTTGGTCATTGCTGAGGGTTTATGGATTTAGTGAGGCTCAACTTTACATTGGGAGCTGGTCATGTGGCAATGCAGCGTGAGCTGTATTAGTAGTGAACATCCTATGAGACTTCATTTCCGTTCAGAGGATCTGCGAGCTCTCTGGAAACTGTTCAAAAATGTGCGCTCTCTCTTTCTTTCCCTCTCTCTTTCTCTCTCTCAGTCTCTCTCTCTCTCTCCCTCTCTCACACACCTGCACACACACACACACACACACACACACACACACACACATGCACACACACACACACACACACACACAGCATTTTTATATATATTTTACCTTTTTTCCCCATCTGTCTCATAATGGTTTTTTTCCACCCATGCTTTTATACATAGCCAATAACATGGCTGCACTAGAGAACATATGGATTGATTTCACCAGGGTTACTGTAACAATAACAGCATTGACATTACTCAATAAAAAGTCCCCTCAATGTTGCTGTACTACCCTCTGCATTCATCCACTCTAGCCAAGTAAGGTTGACTGAGAGGGTGTGAGACCACATAGTTTCACTAGTTCAAATGCTGACATTTTTGTTAAAGTATAAACAAAATAATAAATAAATACAAAGTACGACCTTTGACCGGTGCACTCCGTACGTACCGAGTTGTGTGTCTTGGCGGTGATTGTGCGGATGGAGTCTGTGTCCCAGATGACCAGGTCGGCATCAGAGCCCACGGCAATCCGACCCTTACGAGGGTACAGGTTCAGGATCTTAGCTGCGTTGGTGCTGGTCACTGCCACGAACATGTTCTCGTCCATCTTACCTGTAGTCTGGGAGGGAAACAAGCAAAAACAGGGAATAGTTAGCATTTATCATTTGGTTACTACAACCCCAAATCAGAAAAAGTTGGGACAGTATGGAAAACACATATAAAAAAAGAAAGTAGTGATTTCTAAATGTACTTTGACTTGTATTTCATTGCATACAATACAACAGCACATCATTTAATGTGTTCCTGATGATTTGTATTGTTGTTTTTTTTCAAAAAAACAAAATTCCTATTTTGGTTCTTGCAACACATTTCAAAAAAAGTTGGAACAGTAAAGCATTTACCACTTTGTAATGTTGCCATACCTTTTCACAACACTTAAAAGATGTTTAGGGACTGAAGACACCAAGTGATGAAGTGTTTCAGGTGTAATTTTGTCCCATTCTTGCTGCAAACAAGTCTTAAGGTGGGCAACCGTACGGGGTCTTCGTTGTCGCATTTTGCGCTTCAAAATGCGCCACACATTCTCTATTGGAGACAGGTCGGGACTGCAGGCAGGCCAGTCAAGTACCTGTATCCTCTTCCTCCGCAGCCAGGACTTTGTAATGTGTGCAGAATGTGGTTTTGAATTATCTTGTTGAAATATGCATGGACGTCCCTGGAAAAGATGTCTTCTTGAAGACAGCATATTGTGCTCCAAAATCTCTATGTACTTTTCAGCATTAATGGTGCCATCACAGAAGTGCAAGTTACCTTTGCCAAGGGCACACAACCCCATACCATACCATATTTAACCAATTTACCTGATTACTAGCCCTTAATTGCTCCTGTCCCAACCTTTTTTGGAATGTGTTGCAGGTCTGAATGACAGGAAAGGATGTATATTTACTAATGAAATTTGGTTGACCAGACAAAACATGAAATATTTTGTGTTCACATTGTCTGCAATGAAATACAAGTCAAAGTACATTTAGAAATCACTACTTTATTTTTTTTATTTGTGTTTTTCATACTGTCCCAACTTTTTCTGATTTGGGGTTGTAGAAACAATCGTACCCCTTTTATCTTGTATGAGTAAAATTGCATTTTGCTTCTAGATATAAATGGATTAGATATATGGATATACAGTATGTAGTTCTAGCTGGATTACATTTGGATGACATTCCCTTTCAACATGTTGCTGTCTTTAGGTTTTCTTACAGTAATCCCATCGATAGAATTGTCAACTGTAAACATCATATACTATGAGCAAGATATTAAAGGAATATTTTATCTTTAGTTTCTTGCCAAGAGTTAGATAAGAAGATACAATACCATTTTCATAGTCTTTGTGTTATAGTATGTATGGAGCTGTCATCAGGAGGCATTTAGCTTAGCTTAGCATAAAGACTGCCCTGGCTCTGTACATTTTTAAACATGCCTACCAGTAGTTTAAAAGGTTGCTTTCAGGCCAGGTTTAGTGCAAGCTTATATTTTAAGGGACTACGTCCAGGAAATAGGTTCAGTCTAACATTTTAAAATCCAATTCCTATTTTACATGCAGCACAGCACTCCACATGTGTCCAAAGCCACATGCTGTGTGTCTGTTAGCAGTACACTGATGTAGTGATAAGGAAGAAGGAAGAGAAAAATGAGGGCAGTGTGCTGCAAGGTAGGGTGAAGAAAAGGACAGATGTGGAGATCGAAAAGGAAATGATAAAGCAAGGCAGAGAATGTGACAACAAGACAGTGAAATAAAACTGGAGAGAGGAGGGAGTTAGAGAGAGAGTAATAGCTGGGGAGAGCAATGTAGGGAAAATAGCGAAAGTCAGATATAAGGAGGGAGGCAGAGAACAGGAATAAATCTGCATGTCACTAATTGTTTGCTTTTTGTCTTTTTCCTTCTTTAGGAAGTTTAAAAAGGGAAGAAAAAAAAGCTATTGAAGAAAACTAGTTCTCACCACAGCTTTATCCCAGATGAGGGTCATCCTCTCCTCCACTCCGTTAACACCTTCTGGGATCTGAGTGAAGTCATCCTTGCCAATGGCCTTCTGGGCCACACTGAAGGTACAGTGAGCACTGCCAGTCACGCTCAGGTCCCCACTGCAAGACAAAGAAACATGAAAATACAGAGTTAAGATGGAATTATACCAGCACAGCATTTTTTTCTCTGCATCTGTTTATTCACTTTAGCAGGAAAGGAACAACAAAACAGAACAAGGACGGAGAGTTATTCAAATATGCCTCGTGCCAAAGTTTGTTCTTTGAGCACAAACCGTTAATAATGTTTCCTGTTTCCACATGACACTCTAGCTCACTTGCCAGACAAAGCCCGCCAGAATGCATTGATTTAACTTATACTAAATGCAGAATTCAAATTTTCAGGCAAAGATAATCTTTGCACACACACATACATATATATATATATATATATATATATATATATAGGTGTGCAAAGATTATCTTATATATCTTATATTATCTTATATATATATATATATTAGGGCTGTCAGTTTAACGCGCTATTAACGGCGTTAACGCAAACCCATTTTAACGCCGACAATTTTTTTAACGCACGATTAACGCATAGAGAGAGCAATGGGATCTGTTGGATCTGTTAGTCCATTTCTTTAACTGTCTATGGCCACGCCATGTCCCGCCCTACGAAGCAGCTCGATTGGCTGTGGTTAGGCATTTCACCTCGAGTGGTTAGGATAGCGGATTGGTCAGGGGATAGGACCTGAACAAATTGGGTTACGTTAGCTTGGATGCCTGGCCAATAGTAGTGATTGAAGGGCGGGTCTTGTAATTTCGCAGACCGGAAACAAAACAGACACAAGCCGCGGACGGTTTGGGCTTGCGAGCAGCATAGCTTGTAGGCTCATGACGCCGATTAGCTTCGGAGCGAACGAGTAGTGACTCTACAGTCAGTTAGAGAAACAAAGTGTCTCCCCTGTTCTTTCTGACCACGGTGGGAAACCTGGAGCAGGAGAAGTTAACCCTCTCCTTGATTTGACGTTGTTTATGGAGAAGGAGAACCAGGAAATGACCATAGTCGCTATGACAACGAGCCATGCTCGCCTCAGGCATGAGGCAGTACTATCTGCAATGGAAAATCGAGGTAACAGTGTTACATTATGTGACAGATTATTGGCCCCAAGTGTGAATGTTAGTGTGAAATTGAACACTACGTATATGCCAATGTTTTCAATAAAAAAAAACATTTGCACAAAGCAGCTGATCCACTTTTCCATGATGATAAGAGCATTAAAATGAAAACAATATAATGACGCAAAAAGAAATCAAGGGACATTTAGAATAGATAAAAATGTGCGATTAATTAATGCACATTATATACTATTGTATACTACGCCGCACAGTACGCCGCACAGTACGCTGTACAACTGACGAAGTCCAGACGTTCCTCTGTTTGCTGGAACGGATCCAGCGAGTGTCGCATTGAAGATGTGAAGTCACGGCAGTTTCACGCGGCGTTGCTTTGGCGATCAGATGAAAATCCTGCCTACACTGACAGGGTACTCGGAAAACGTACTGGAAAAGTGGTTACTGGTAACAAAAGTGAGCTGAGTCAAGTTGAGTCGAGCCAAACCATGCAGTGGAAATAAGGCAATAGGCAACAGGTGCATACGACACATACATAGTGACAAAGTAAAAAATGTGCTCCTATACACTGTCAACACTTTTGGTCCATTTCTAACAAGCTACATTTCTATTCCAGCAACGTCATCAGTCATAGTGCCTGTGTGTGGGAGCTTATTTGGGACTTCTTTCTTCTTAAGATTCCTAACAATAATTGCCTTCTGATAAGCGAAGGGTTGGAAAGTGTCCTGCTTTATCTGCTGCTATACAACTACATATGGTAACCATGGTGCTAAGCAGTGTTCTATCTAATTGAACGTTTAAATGTAGTACACTAACAACCAGTGTGAGATTTGAATAGGAACTTATGAATATGTAACAAGTAGCTACAGTACACCCTTCAAATGTACTGTATCCTGCTTTGCCTTGTATTATGCTATCTATTTCTATATCAATCTATCTACATTAATACCAGATGATATCATATCATGTGAAATACATAATAAAAATGGGTTGCATCATGTCTCAGCCGAGATGATAAATTGGCCAACAACCTAACCAGAGGGAGGTGCTGTCATAGGTACCTGGACAGCAGTGTGTTCAGATAATCGGGAGTGGTGGGATCAGGGCTAAGAGGAGGGGATGTTACAAAAGAAGCCGCCTTGGCCCAATTCTTGCTCCAGTAATGTGTCCCATCAGTCCCCAGGCTGGCCGTGATTGGCTCCCCAAACACAACATGTCCTGCAAAAGAAATAACATTTAAAAAGTCTAAAATGTACAGCGTATCAAACTGATTTATTTTAGTACTTTGCCATTTCAAAATCATGAGTTGCAGATCAATGAATCCTGATTAATTTGTCAGCAGTTTAATCTCACTAAAAGCTTTCGTAATTCATCTGCCAAACCCTTGGCAATGTTCAAATTTCACTTTGGCTTTATAGCAGTTTAGCTTGTTCTTTCGTGCACGATAAGGTTTGATTCCTGTCACTAACACTTGTCTGCACTTGTGTTCCTGCATGTTCCTTTGCTCTTACACATCACTGTTTAATGTCCCTTCTAGTTTAAATGTAAGAGTTTGGGAATAGTTTCAAACAAATGTGTAAAGCCCAAAAAGGCCCCTAAAAGGTGTACATGACTGTAAAAAGCATGTTAAAACCTCATGTGGCCTTTCGCCGAAGACATCCAAACACACATTATTCTTCTCTGTCCTCTTCCATTTTCCTGTTCCATTCTCAAAAATTGTATATTTCCCAATCCATAACAGCCAGGCAGCCCCTCGGCTCACCTCTGCTCTTTCCTGGGACTGTGAGGAATGGTTGTGTGACAGCTAAACCACAGAAAAAGGGCTGAATGACAAATCTTAAAATTCCTCTGATAATAGCATCTTTTTTTCATAATGTCAAGCACAGCCAAGGTCTGTGTACATCAGCAGCTTCAGGAAAGACAGGAAAATCATCTTATAAGGGCATAGGTGCAGTGATGCTTGTATGTGCATTCCAAATGCCTCCAAAATCCTAGAGAAAGATGGCAAGTGAAATACCAAAGTACAATATTCAGAGCAAAAAAAAATCTTAAATTGACATCATGAATCATCATGTTCTTTTCCTAGACTATACATTTCACACTACACATTTCTTGTTTGTAATGATTTGAGCACCACGATTTCACAAAATAAGCTTAATGAGAAAAACATGTAAATGTTGTAAACAATAGTATAAGTGTATAAGTACATATACAACATACCATCATGTACCTTTAGGTGTGCAGGCAGTTTCATTTCATACAATCAGTTTCTTTTTTTATGAACTTAATGCTGGATTGGATATAAACACATAGTTTAAAGGGAAACTATGCAGTTTTTTAGCTTAATTTACCTTAACTGAACAGCTTCGGAGTCATTAGAATGGTTATATGACTTTTTTCAGGTTGAATGGTGGTCGTCTCGCTTCCCCCTAGCGCCTGTGAGCGGAAAAACCATCCTTGCAACTTTTGGCCGACGAACCGCCGGCCTCAGCGTCAGGAAGTATCGCGTGATATCAAGTCTCGCAATGTGACAAATTGCTTTAGGCACTGCACACATACACACCCCCATCCAGGAACCGGCTAGCAAGAACAAGGTAGTGATGGAGTTTTTCACACTATCGTCATGGCTGAGCCGGCAAAAAAGAAGCAGAAAGCCAGGAAAGCATTGTCGGAGGAACAGAGAAAGAGGAAACAGCAGACTGGCCGAGCGAGTTTTTACACAGTGTTGACAAATATCTATTCCAAAGCTGTAGGGGGAGCTCTATAGAGAAACTGGCGAGCAAAAAATGAGAAAACAGCAAAGAAATTGTCAAAACTGCATATCGCCCCTTTAAAAGATTCTGCCTTGTGCAGTGAAATCCAAATGCTGCTCTTTACCTTTTTTCCGGGCCTGTGAGATGATGTCAGCAGCACTCTTGCTCATGACCCGGGTCACATAGAGAGGACAGTTGGTTTGGCTGGCGATGGTGATGGCACGAAACACCGCCTCTGCCTCCAGCTACAGAAGGGACAGCACATTGTGGTTGACTTGGACATGTTTTTCCCATTAGGATTTTCTCAAATAAACTTCAAATATGTTAACCACAGCAAACTATGTATTTATGAAGCCGTCTAATTTGAATAATTAATTTTGATCTAAAATGACAAGTAGAAGCTTGTAATTTTAACATAACAAACTGGAGCGGTTATGGCTTTATTCAGTTGCATTGAGTTAGGGTAGTTTAAAAGTAAATTTATGAAATTCATGAGAGCAAACAAATGTTAAAATAAACTTTAGTGAGGTCAGATGAGAGCGCCACATGCTCATTTAACTAATTGTGGGTTTTTTACCCTATTGTGATAACATTTATAAAATGTCCATGTCTATATTTTCATGTTTGTGATAGTCAGCGAGCAAGAACAAAAAAACAACTTTCAATACAAAATGGAAACAAAATTCCAGTAGAGGGCCAATGTATGCCTCCAGATGTGACTGCTGTCTCCTTTATGAACAAACACTTGATTATTGTGTTGTAGTCCACAAGCCTAACATGGGTCGAATAACCAAGAACTTAAAACCAAACAGGACAGCAGACACTAACAAACCACTAATCTAACTAGGTGTCTGCTCAATTAAAGTATGTTACTGGCTTTTGATTCTTAAGACTCCACTTACAATAACTGCATGACACTATGAGACTACTACGATCTTTGGAAAAACATAAAAGGTATCAAAAAACATTAAAACACTCAATATCTCAATTAAAAGTATCAAAACAAATATACTTGGCTAATAATAATAATTGAATGTGATTAGTGTATAGGTGCATAGTATAGCTATATATAATATATATATATATATACTGTATATTGTATAGGTGTGTGTGTGTGTGTGTGTGTGTGTGTGTGTGTGTGTGTGTGTGTGTGTGTGTGTGTGTGTGTGTGTGTTATACCTCTTCTGGCCTGCTCAGCACGTGTCCCTCCGGTCCAGTGATACCCATCTGCAGCATGCGGGTCTGCTCCTGTTGAACAAACACGCAGAAAGTAGACTGCTTAGCTCATAGGTATGCTGTATGTGGGACTATTTTTTAGTGTTCAGTGGTTTGAGTGCTCGGGCTGATGTGGTGATATGGTCACACTCCAACATGATATTCTGTTTCTGCTTTTCTCTGCCTGTGCGGAGTATATGAGCAGAAGTGTTGTCTTCTGGGTCAGGCTACACACAGAGGACTGTGGGAATCCACGGACTGTTGAGGGTCTTTGTATACATGTAGACCTATTTCCCAAATCTGGCTGCTATTTTGTGTCATAGTAGGTGCAGAAGTTACCCATGCATGGAAACACTTAGACACTCTTTGCCCCCTTTGACTGTTTTTTTTCCACTAATGAGACTTAAATTCTGTGGAGAAATTTTCTTTATTGAATTTCGTATTTATAGTTCTGAAAGGGAAATTAAAGTTAAAGACAAAATTTTCCTCAAGCAAGCATCTAGTGGTCAAAAGAGCAACAGCAGCTTTACACACTTTGGCAATGGTTTCAGCACATAGCCATGGTTTGTCACTTGTTGTCCTCTGTACCAGCACTAACAATGTGTATCACAAACAGGTCTAAACAAGAACTCTCTATCTCAGGACCTCTAAAGTAAAATAAGGGCATGACATAATCTGGCAGTTTAGACGCTTTTGGTCTTAAAGTTGATGGAAATCAGACTCCCTCAAAGTCCTAGTTTAAGACCAGACAGGAGATCTGGGATTTGCGTATGCACATACACACCCAGTGACAGGACCCAGGCATGGTCTGGAGCTTTGACTAATACCAACCCTCTCAATCCACTGACTATTACAGTTCACATTCACTTTCATTTGGGTAAACTACACCCACACATTAGTGTCCTACTGGAAACGCATCCACCCTCTCATCGGTGACAGTGTGTTTAGTCTGTTGGTAGTGGAGATGCACTGTGATAAGGCTCAACCAGAAAGGTGAACTAAAGTAACATAAATCACATTAAACCAAAACAGATCACAGAGTTGGACACGAGACAAGTCATTAAAGAGAGGGGTATGAGGCGGGGGAGAAATGGGAAGAAAAGCTGTACCTGTCAGTTTATCTATCTTTATCTTTACCTCAGCGATGATCTCGCCATTTTCAGCATGGACCTCAGCGATGCCTCCCCTCTCCGCCAAGAAGGTAAATATATCATAGAGCTGGAGAAAAAAAGGCACAGAAACAGTGAACAATTACAGTGGCACTGTTTTTTTATATTTAAAACCCTGCCGGGCTATTTACACAAGAATCAGACACTCCTTTTTATTCTGGGGTTCCCCCTCAAGCCACAATTTAAAATAAGCCCACAATTTACATGATGTCTACCACGACACGCTGCAATTATTGTGTGTGGTCTCCAGAAGAGGTTAAACTCATGTGGGATGAGCTGCAGTTGCTGTTATGTTGCTGCACCACAGTTCCTTGGTGAGCTGCATGACATCAGTTTTTCAAGCTGGACTATTTCAGTTGCCTCATGTGCTCCCCTGAGCAACCGCATTAGCTATGGCTGCATGAGAAACACAAAGACACGCCTCAACACCGTCTGGACATACACTTAGTTTTTCTACATTTACCAGCAAGAATTACAGTATGAACTTTCGCTATGCATCACAGGCTACAAGTTACATGAGTACAGGGTGTTTCAAGGGAGATAAAAAGATTACATTTAAGGAATGGGGGGAAATGCCACAGTCCTCGTTCTGGGTAAAGCTAATATTAGGTATTCACTAGTCTGACATAGCAAAACAAGCAGAAATCATCCAAAGTTACAGTGTTTTAGTACAAAAAGTCAAGCTTTGTGACACAATTCTACTTTCTGAGCTGCAGTGGAAGGATAAAAGGGAACACAACGTTAGACTGCATATTAGCTTGTGCCTTTATTCACAAAGGGAGAACTGTGGATTTTGCCTTCCATCTCTTTACTGCCAGTATGAAGACAAATAAAAATGACATTCTTTAAAGTGTACACTAAGTTCAAGTTATTGTACCTCACTGTTACTCATCTGGTAGTAGTCCTTGTATGCCATGTAGACCTGGAACGAGTTCACACCTGTAACAAAGAAATACAACAAACAGAAGAAAACATTTGAAAAATGCTACTTATCCCCCCTAAAAAGGTCAACAGTGGATATAAAAATGGTAAGTAGATGCTATGTCACGCCATCACAGCCTACCTTTCTCCTTGATGAGGGTTTCCACCTCCTGCTTTACGCTGTCGTTCCAGTGGGTGATGTCCACGTGGAGGGAGTAGTCGCAGCAGCTCTTCTCATCGGCCCACTGCCTCCACTGGTCATAGGCCGCCATCAGGCTGCAGCCGGGATCGGGGATCACATGGTCCACTGGAGGAGGTGGATGGTAAGGGAGAGAGGACAGAGACATGAAGGGAGGAGGGGAGAAGTTTGTAGGGAGAAAGAGGTTTTAGGAGAGGAAGAAGGTGATGGATGCAGACAGGAAAGGTGGCAGGTGAAATAAATAGACAGACAAAGAAGTGACAGAGTGGGTTGGGCATAGTCACACGTAGGGAGAAGAAGACAGGGTCATATCAGGATTTGTCTGCTGGTGTTTCTATGTTCTCTCTGTATTGTTTATCTTGCATGTCTGTCTGAGTGCCTGCAGTGCTCAGCCAGTGGGGACCAACCCTGTCAGATGTCACATTACATTTTGAACATCCTTGTCCAGGACTCGGTGTCCTTGATGAATATGGGGGCACTTCAACTGTGGATATTTTCCAAGTCACTTTTGCTTTTGGTTATGTAACCACAATCAATTATTTGGATTAAAGTTTGGCACACAAGGCCAGTGGATTGTTCCTGATGGGATCACCCACGCTTTTAGTGACTGAAACCATTGGAAGTTCTTGTTTTACAGCATTTAGTGTATTGCCAGCAAGATTTGAGGGAAATTGAAACATATATTTCAATATATAATTAGTAGACCAAGAACTTAGATGTCCAAAAACTTGGTCACCATTAGCTCAAACAAATATGAAAATATGAAATATATAACAAAATACATAGACAAGGTTTCTAATGTATGAATTTGCATTATTTACTGTTTTAAGAAAAACAACAGTGTTTGCATTTGTGGATGCTTGTAAGAATATTTGGGGAATATCTTTTGTGTCTGTTTTCACTGAAATTATTCACGGAGAGACAGTACACAATAGTATCACCATGCACAAAATATCCCACTTTATCTTACTCAGCTGTAATAAAATAAGACTGCCTGCTGGCTCAGCAGCTGACAGGCATCTTTATCTCATTAAAGATGAGCTAATCTGCTTATCTGGTCTCTGCATGTTAATAGGATAGAGCTGAAAATGGCAGTCACCAAAAACAACACTGGTGTTTACTATGTCAACCATCTGAACTACTTTTCTGTCCACCGTCACACAAACACAACATAATCTGTTAGCAAAGACAGACATATAGTATACCATACACAGAGGCAGATACAAAACACAGTATGTTTTCACTTTCTCTCTCACTCATCACCCATTGGAATATAATCCCTCTATGAATGGAGCCCATGAATAGAGCTTACTACAGTAGGACGTCTGTTAGTGAATGTGTTTGGTTAAACACAGTGCAAGACAGCAGCACCCAGCCTAAAAATGGTATTAATGAGACTGTGGTGCCTACCAGCTGTTAGCTGTGATAGGGCCTGGTCTGTCAGCTACATGAAGCACACATGCTGTACATAGACAAGGACCATGAAGACAGACACTGGTGCTGTATTTCCCTGGGAGCAGTGTTTCACTCTATGCCCCCCTCCAATCCTCCCCCCTTACACTCACTCTTTTGTATGGCCCTCTTTTGGAGAGCTGCCCCAAAAAAGACCAAAACCAATTCCCATCTCTTTCTCTTTTCCTTTGTTCGGGTCTCAGCCCCCCCCCCCTCTTTTTAGCTTCAGTCTCCATCTGAAATTCAACTTTACTGCCCTTACCGATCATGGTCGTGCCTCCGGCAAGAGCAGCCTTTGATCCCTGAGCAAAGTCGTCCACAGTTGTGGTTCCACGGTACGGCATCTGGAAGTGGGTGTGGATGTCAATGCCACCGGGGATCACCATCTTCCCGTTGGCCTCGATGGTCTTCACCCCACCGGGCACGATCAGGTTGTCGCCGATCTGCCTGTTGAGGGAAGAGGTTATTGTTATAATTGTATGATGATGTGATGTTGCATCCACAAAGATGTTTGGACATCAGAAAAGTTCTATTACTATTTGTGCTATGCAATGACAATGAATTGAATCTGTATCTTGGATGTCACTACATTCAAAAAACGCTGATATAATTTCAAGTAAATTAAGATCAACAAATGATTAAAGCAAGCAATTCCTAAACACTGATGTGCAGAACATTGCCGATTTCTAAATATGTGGTTGTCACAATCTGATATCAGCAGACATCTTTCTAACGCATTTAAATCATAAGTAAACAATTTTAACTTTAGACTGAGCCCAAATCAACATCAGCCACGCTTGAAGCAGCCCAATGTCACCATGCCAACACATCAACATTTCAACCCTGCTAAACAAAATCCTGTTGTTCAGACTTTATAGAGGAGACAAGGCAGCCAGACAGACAGAAAGGCCGGCAGAAGCCAGTGTCTCTGTGAGTTTGCCAGCAGCCCAATGGTCTAGCAGGCATCTGGGTGTTTATTATGCAACACCAGGCTTTTCATGGGTGCCTCTCTCTGAAGTGCCTCACTAAGGGGCAGTGGGGACAAAGGGCCTATAACTGGAAAAGCAAGTGAGAACAGGACAGGGGGGAAAGAGAGTGACAGGGAGGACAGACTGATTCAGGAGGACACAGAGAGAGGAACTCACCCAAACTACCCTCACCTTGTCTAGTGGGACAAAGACATGCTTAAACTGGCACATTAAATTGGGGCCTAGACTGGCTGTTACCACCATACCTTGTTTTTGACCCAATGGAACAATGAATTTCTTTTTGGCTCAAGTCAGCTGGAAGGACAAAGTGTGCATGATCAAGCAGTTTGTGCTTATGCATTTATTCATTGACGTTTCCATATCACTCATTCTGGGGGGAGTCAATTAGACTGATATATATAGTTTGGTTTAATAAAGACTGCAATATTTGATTTACAGTTTCCCCGTGTAACTGAGAGGGATGCAACCAAGCTTGTGTCACCTGTCTCAAGTCAAAGGTTTTCTTTAACCTGTCGCATGACCCTTCTTCTACACATTCTTATCAGAATTAGATTTAGATTAATAATGAATCTAATCTTCACATTTGAGGTCATTAAGATTTGTTAACCTAAGTGTTAGTCTCCTAGTTCTGTCTATTGCAACTACTGGTAATGATAAAGAGAATCCTATTTGAGAAACATGGACTATATACAGTAGGGATTTCAAGGGGACTACTTTGTGCATTTCCTTTTACTTTCAGTCAGACAGATTAAGATTATCTCTGTGACACTGAAGCTTATGGAAAGATGTAGGCTCGTGCTCCTTGCCCCGAATGATGTAATTCTTGCAAGTGTCCGAAATCTCCAAAGCCTGTGAGTGGAAAAAGCACCCTTGCAACTTTGGGCAAGCAGCATCAGGAAGTATCGCGTGATATCAGGTCTCGCGATGTAACAAATTGCTTTACGGCACTGCACACATACACGCCCCCATCCAGGAGCCGGCTAGCTATAAGAACAAGGTAGTGATGGAGTTTTTCACACTGTTGTCATGGCTGAGCCGGCAAAAACGAGCAGAAAGCTAGGAAAGCATTGTCGGAGGAACAGAGAAAGAGGAAACGGCAGACTGAGCGAGCGAGGAGTCAGACACGAGTAAACATCGGACCTGCGTTTTCAGAATGGCGAGAACTGAGACAAACAGAAGCCTGCAAACCCAATGCTGACCTGGCGTTCTTGCTGTTGCACTTGTAAGTATATTTGGGATAAACTCTGTTTAATCTTTGTATTTCTTGTTATTGTGACCTCAGGATGTTTGCTATTGTCTGTAAAGGTTTTTATTATTATTAATCGCTGTCTGTTCTTTGAAAACAAATGCACATGACCAGAGGGAGAAAATGGGAGGGGGGAGAATCGCTAACGAGTTTTTACAACAGCGTTGCCAAATATCTATTCCAAAGCTGTAGGGGGAGCTCTATAGAGAAACCTGCGAGCAAAAAGCGAGAAAACAGCAAAGAAATTGCCAAAACTGCATAGTGTCCCTTTAACATGAGGGAGAGGGAACAGATGAGATACAAACAACTTCAAGACAGCAATGACAGGATGATGAGCCTGAGAGCGAGTGGGGTGGATGAAATAAAAGCAGAGCAGAAAGAAGGACAGCGGAGGACTTACTTAATGAGGCCATCCTCCATGTAGATATCAGCATGAAAGGACTGGTCATCATTCACAATCCTCCCGCCTTTGATCAGAAGCCTGTCGCTCTGTAGAGAAAGGGATGGGAAGAGGGGAGGGCCAAGAAAAATGTTATGATTCAGTGTAATTTGCTTCCAACAAAGACTAACTTTGGCTTGAAACATTGTCAAGTAAGCAAGTTTAATTCGAGGACAATCTACAGAGCCATATCATTTCTGTTGTATATTTAGAGCTTTTTCTACTCCTCTGTGGTTATAATATATCCTTCTTTTTTCACCCAAAGGAGATGAACAATGTCTCATTTATTCATTCATTCATGGCTAGGTCTTGTCTCATGTAAACACACCACGTACAGTTTAGCTTTTGTCATACATGTGTCCTCGAGAGGCCACACCAAATGTTAGGATGTTGTTCTTGTAGTACTCAACAAGAATTTGTTGAATTTGAAACTGATGTGCTGCTTTTCTGTACTGCTTGTCTGCTCTGTGGTCAGTCTGCGCATTTAAATCGGACCTGATACAGTGACTAATGTCAGCAGCATTATGGTATTGGCAAAAGGCATAATACTGACCGGGGAAACCTGGGAGTGCCAGTTTGATCTCATGGATGCTTCACAAAATCAGCAACTACTTCTGAGGATCACATTTCTTAAGTAATGATAGGATTATGAATAAGAAATCTAATTCCAGAAGAAGGTATTCATAGAGATAGACATTCAGCTTTCACTGTAATTTATATTCCCTGGCATTGAGATAACCTGGACCGGGCATGGTGATAACCTTTGGGAGGATGACATGTTGCTGTTGGAAGCAGAACTGAAGCTGCTTTTAAGGACTGATCACGGATTAACATCTTAACTACGTTATCCAGATTTTGTTTTGCAACAACTGCGGATGTTATTTTCTCAGTACAATCCATTGATCTAAAAGACTGAATGCCATCGGCAATATTCACGAGGCAGGATATTTTTAATCTGCATGAGAAAACAGCAATCCCTATCACTAAATGTGATTGGTGCTCTAAAATGAAACTATAAAGGATTGTCACACCTGAGGAACCCTTCAACCTTGCATTCCATAATGTGGTCTGATCTGGGCATTGCCAAGACATCACACAGTAAGACATCAAATCTGCTGCTGCCGCTGCACCATGGACTGACTCTAGCAGGGTGTTGTCATGGCGACAGGTTGACTGCAGGGAGACAGACTAGAGAGGAGAGGAGACTGGGCGCCTGGTTTTGCTGACCTGTTGTCCACTGACCAGTGAACAACTGGCTGTCGAACACGGTGGAGGGCTACATGGAAAGAGGGGAGTTTTCAGTTGGTAGATGGGCAACTGTGCAGGTGGTTGGGCAAACTGTTTAAAATGGTGGTTAATCGACTGGCCACACGATTGGATGAAACGTAGTCTGATATGCAGCAGTTCTCTGCTATGGCATTTCAAGTTGAATGTTTTGGGGGTCTGGCTGTTGGGACAAAACAAGCAATACATATATATCAAATATAGTAAATGAATAATCAACAGTTACAGCCCATCATGAACAGTATCTATCTTCTGTGTGGGAAAAAGAACAAAGCTCTTGAATTTCTGGAGAAAAAAAGTCATCCTTTAAGACTTATGAAAAACGACAATATTGCTGTACCCTTAACAAGCGCAGATTCAGTAATACATTCACACTCTATGGCCGGACTCTGTTCTTCGCCCTGCTAAGAGGGACACACTTCCATATTTCCCCAATAGCACATGAGTGCAGTGATTTACACCATTGGCTTTAGACCCAGTGTTTCATCATTATAATGAACTGCAGCCACGCCCTCCCACAACAGAAAAAAAGAGGAAAAGCACAGTATGGTTTTGTATAATGTAGCTCAAATGATACAAGCTCTATCTGCTGAGCTCATAATCTCACGCAATGTGTGTATTCTTGTTATTCTAGTCTTTGTGTGTATGTGATGCAGATGGTGATGGAGTAGTGTAGAACAGAGCCCAGAGCTTTCCCTGGAAACCACACCCTAAGCAACCTATTACAACACACAGTCATCAATGGCTGGAGCACAGCACCGGCATAGATCATTCTGTAGAGCAATAACACTGTCGCTCATTAGCTCAGAGACTATTCCTTCATTCTTCTACAGTAGTTATGAATTTGAAGTCTGATATGGATAAAATGGATGCTTTTAGATATAATCAAAGTCAGCACTTTAAAATCCATAAACTGCCAGCACCACAACATTTATAAAAGACTGCATCAGACAAGTAAAGATTTTTTATCTGATTTATAATACTGCAGAGAGGGGTGTGCCCTCATGCATGGGTGCCTCTGCCCCCCCCCCCCCCCCCCCCCCCCAACACACACACACACACACACACACATATTCCCCTTTGTTGGTTTCTGCCCACTCTCCCCACTGGTCTATAGCAGCATGCAAGAGACCACAATCATTTGACAATCAATAGCTTTCCATTTCCATTACAACCCAGCAGCTATCAGTCTGCTGATTTCAGTATTCCTGTTAGTGCAGCTGCCTGTGACATACACAATGTATGCCTGCCTGTGGAATTTATTTGATGCAAGACTTGAGTTATTTCCAGTCAGTGGAAAACTAGATATTAACAGAAACAATTTCAAGAACACATAAATCTAAATGGCAGGACTGTTTGGCAAGGCTGTATGGGTGACCAAACTTTCACCCATAGCTTTTTCAGACACATTATTTTAATGGGGATTTTTGGTGTTAACACTTTTTAATCTGACATTATAAATCTAAATGCAGACTGTCCATTTATTGTGACTTTTTCCTGGAATCTATGACAGACCGCCACATTTTCAACATATAATAGAACATTTACTACAAAGTGACAGAATGCTGATTCCCAACGTCGCCACGATTATGTGGTTAATGTGTGTCATAAGACTGTTTATTGTTTCAGAATGTTTCCAGGATTCTGTCAGCTTTTTTGCATTATTTCAACTATAAATAAAAGAAACTTAGTTAATTACAGTTTTACGATTTCCATTTGCAGTAAATTTCTTCACTGAACTCAAACTTTTGTGACATTGCTGGAGTTAAACCATCTGTTCTATTATGTTGTTATGGGACTAATCATTTGTAACATTAACAAGACAGCACCATCCACGTAATGAATGGATACCGCAGTCATAATGCTGTGAATTTTTGTTGCAGCCCTGACTTTGGCAAGGACGGTTAAATGGCAAGCATGAAATTCATGCATGTTGTGTACGATCTGACTATAGATATAATGCTTTCTCTATCGATGCTGTTTCCACCATAATGGATATGGAATTCAGTTGATTCTTGCCCACACTTCCCTCCTGAATCCTTGTTGGACATTGATTTTAACCAGTTCATATAACCTACCTTATTTTAAAACTCCCACAATAAAATCAGGAAAAATGATATGCATTGGTCACTGTCTGCCTGTTCGAGACATAGTATTTCATATGCCACTGATCAGAAGCTCCCAGCTTATGCTAATCACTGGTTGGATATTTGAATAGAACTTTAGATAACAATGCATCTCTGTTCTTGTAGCATTCAATCCGGTGAAAAGAATTTGCCTTACACAGCTCTGCCCTAACCTACCTGAGCAATAGGATGTTGTGAAAAATATCTTGATGCATTCAGAGATTGAATCATTCTGGATTGGACTGGTTTGGACCATTGACCAGACATTGACCAAAAATAGTGATTTTCAGAGCATCCCAGAATAAGCAGCTAGAGCAGTCGCAGAGCAAGGCGAGGTACAACCAGACTAAAGAGCATGTCTAGCTCTTTCTAAAGAGATTCATTTAAATAGTTTGTACACTGTGTAGCAGTGCAGCTCAAGTGCCTTGAGACATTTTTTATCTACTTTAAACATGTCTCAACTTTAATCTTAGACCACAAATATCCATATTATCTTAAAGGGTTAGAATATATTGACACAAGACAACAATGATGGTGTGTTGATGTTGCGATGTTGATCCTGATTTGCTGTGACCTTCCAGGGTCACTGACCATGTCCTCGTTTGTCAATTATGTCACTGTTCCAGCACCCAGATTTTGGAAAAGAAAAATAATCTCACTGGATGAGCTGCTCACTGTAGTCATTGCAGTTTGTTCAGTCCGTCTTTATTCACCATAAACTGCCAATATACCGACTATACAGACATCAGCTGCAGGTAACTAGCAAGGTGGATAACTAGCAATGTACACACTACCATGTGGAAGTGTGTTGTTGGGTGTTTGTGTGATAGCAGACTATCAGAACTCACAAGGAACTCCAGTTCTTTATTTTATTTTCCTCCAGTCTCTCTCTTGTTTTCTTCTAGCCTCTGTATGCTTATGTAGCATTTTGTTTGCATCTTTCCATTGACTTTGAATGCAACCTCAATGCCCCCTGTTTAAATAACACATAGCAAGGATGAGTTCACTAAGATTAGTGCACTAAGCTTAGCTGTTACTGACCTATAAAAAAAAAACAGAACACAGTCTGCAGTACAAATCGAGGTGCTAAAACTACACAACCTACACAGCTGGAGAGTGAAATGAATAACATACCTAATTGTAACAATATAAAGTGATGTTTCACCAAATATCCAATGAAGCATAAACCCTAAATGGTGAACACATGGACAGAAAATGGAGCAATGAGAAAGCTTGAAAGTTTAGAAATGTGTTTGTATTGTTTTATGGATACAAAATACTAATCTGACTAGTGTGTGTGTTTAGGGCAAACAATTTAAACAAATAAATATTAGCAGAGACTTTTACTGCTCTAACCACCAAAAATGTTTCTTACTCATCTTTATTTCAAACAACAATCATGCCCCCCCCCCCCCCTCCCACACACACACACACACACACACACACACACACACACACACACCTCAGCCAGCACAGTTGCACTTTCTACGTAGGGATGCTATGCAATGGGATATTGGATGCCTTGTCATGCAATGTTTTTTTATATTTTTCTTATTTTATTTATTTTGTGAGTGTGTATATGAAAGTGAGTATTGTTTTAGAGGCTGCACAATCAAATGTTGACAATTAACTTTAATTCTAAAACTAATATTCTGTTCTATTTCTATAAGTGTACTTGTTTATGTGTGTGCCTGACTGTGACCTGCTCTTGGCGCTGGGTAAACAGTAGAGGATTTGGTGTTTCGACAAATTCAGAGAGTTGGAGGAGGATTAGCTTTAACACACACATCACGCAATCATCTCAACTGAGTTCGACCACACGTGCATAAAAAAAGGTCTGTTCCAAGTTGCTGAAATCAAACAAATGCATACTAAGACTGTCATTAATCTAAAGTGAAACCAAAAATCAGCATGGTTTGGGAAACTGTGTGCTTCCAGCTGCTTTACTCTTGCATTTTAAAATTTTAAGTCATTGGGAAAAAAATTATGAAGCTATTTTTACCTCACACAACTGCATCCTCCCTCTAGTGCTGACAGGCTCATCTATTCAATGTAGAGTAAAGTTCAGGTGGAAGAAATATCTTGTCATTTAGCTCTTAAGAGAAACAAAGAACCCAACATGAAGCAGCTCTCGCTGCAGAGGAAAAAGCCATTTTCTCCTCCATAAGTCAGCAGCAGTAATCAAAAATAGACGACAGGATGTTATTCTTGTACTACTACGCTAATTTGCAATGACAGCTTTTTTCCACTTCCACCAGACTGGCAGGAGAAGCTCATAAACTGGGATGCAAATTACTAGTAGCCACTTCTCCATGCTTAATAAGTGGGAATGGTCCTGGAAAACTCCATGTCTATACGAAACAGGCCAAAGGGGCTGAGAAGACATTTGAGGAGGCCTCCATTCACTGTGACAGAGACCATTGTGTGGGCGGAGAGAGCAGCAGGGAGGCAGGCAGGGACCATTGGAAGAGGGAAGTCACCCTGAATGTGCACCAGTTCCTCTGCTTCAGCCCTGTTGCCTAGCGAGCAAAAATATTTACTCTTTACCCAAAACTGCACAGGATTTTTTTCACATTCTGGATAAGTGAAAACAATGAGACATATCAATCTAAATTAATTGTGGAGGGTCCTGCCAGCAACGGTCACAGAAAGATCCTGCTCGTCTGGAATGTTGATTTTGTGATAGGCTGGAGTAGTGTAATGTATTGTAACCATGGCGACAAAAGAAAGAAAGAAAAAAAAAGAAACTCAACATGGATCTGATTAATCCAGACAGGTTGTATTATAAACCGTCTTAGTCAAGAAGTCTGAGAAGTGTTGGTGTGTGACTGAAGTGTGTGTCAAATCACGTCTCCACACGACAAACCAAACAGGGGTTGTATTTCCCTGCCATCACAACTGTATACCGGTCGCCATGGTGAGTCGCACAGCAACGCCTGGGCGGCTACAGGGTATTTTGTTTGCACTCAAGCCCACTTTGCTGCAGGCTGCATGGTGATGGCACACTCTGGTGTGGCGGAGCCCTGTTTTGTGGTGCTTCAACAGGGGGAACGGGTTTCATTCCCCGGGCAGAGCCGCCGTCTGCCGGCCCTGTTTCATGCCCACAGATGCTCATTCCAGCTGGAGAGGATTACTGATGACATGTACCAGCCTGGAACAACACTGGGGCTGCTGTGTGTGGGGGTATGAAGGAAGGGAAGAACCACACCTAGAAATCTGACAGAGCCACTGTGGCAGAGAGCAGAGACAAGGAAACAGCTGGAATAGAATGGGCAGGCATGGAAATACAGTAGGAAGGTCTGGGCGCAAGGAGGGTTATACATTAAGCAGATATAAGGTTGTTGGTGGTACTATGAGCCCGTAGACTCTGAATGATTTATGACATCAGCACTTACTGGGGAGTTGTTTGTCCACTCACAGAGCTGATATTGTTCTAAATGAATTGAATATGGATTTTTTATTAACACTGGTATTGTGTTGATTTTCACTAAGTTAAATAAATATTATTGCTGTCCAGTGATGGAGCAAGCTGCAGTCTTTTCAGAACCACCTTTAAAACCTACATGTGGTATGCATTTTATGGTCAAAAGACTAGTAAAGTATTACCTGCTCTAACTGATGATAGTTTTATCTCAGGCCACTGTACCAACATTATACCATCAGTGGTCATGTTTTCAGGATTGCAGTATCACAGTTTCTAATCAGTTTAAGTTCTAATACTTAAAATGTTCATATCAAACCCCATTTTGGATATTATTATTTATTTATTATTATGGATATATCAGAGACCTTCAACAGGACCCCCTGTTGAGAAGAACCAGTGTTGGGAGTAACGCGTTACAAAAGTAACGCAATGACAGTAATGTATTCCTTGTTGCTGTAATGCAGTAATATAACGCATTACTAATTACATTTCGGTAATATTATACCCGTTACAATCTCAGTAACGCGAGTTACAACGCATTTTAATGCAACATTTAGTGGTGTTTTGTTTTTTTTAAGAATTCACCAACACCACGAAACATATCTTCACAGGAAAAAAAAAAGCCTGTGAATATTATTTCCTGTTGCTGTATCCGATCGGCTGAATAATTAAAATAATAAAAATGAATGCCATTGTGAGATAATCGGCATCGGACAATGCCTGCAGACACATCTGCTGTAGAACAAAGTTAGCAATTTCCTTGTGTGATGTGTCAATTTCCTCTCCGGGAACCATCACCTTATCGTGGTGGAGAGGTTTGGGTGTCCCTATGAACCTGAGGGCTGTGTTTTCTGGAGCTTTGTGCTCCTGGTAGGGTCTCCCATGGCAAAGTGGTCTCAGGTGAGGGGCCAGACGAAGAATAGTTCAAAAAACCCTATGAAAAAACGAGGAAGAGATAGAGAGACCCTGCCCGGTCGGGTGCGCTGCCACACGGGTGGCGGTGAAGGTCAGGGGCTTCGACGGACCAGACCCAGGCGGCAGAGGCTGGCTCTGGGGACGTGGAATGTCACCTCGCTGTGGGGGAAGGAGCCGGAACTTGTGCGGGAGATGGAGCGCTACCAGTTGGATCTGGTGGGGCTACGCACAGTCTCGGTTCTGGAACCGTACTCCTGGAGAGGGGGTGGACTCTTTTCTTCTCCAGAGTTGCCCAGGGTGTGAGGCGCCAGGCGGGTGTGGGGATACTCACAAGCCCCCGGCTGAGCGCCGCTATGTTGGAGTTTACCCCGGTAGACGAGAGGGTCGCCTCCCTACGCCTGCGGGTTGTTGGGGGGAAAATTGTGACTGTTGTTTGTGCATATGCACCAAACAAGAGTTCAGAGTATTCGGCCTTCTTGGAGACCTTGAATGGAGTCCTGTATGGGGCTCCATAGTTCTGCTGGGGGACTTCAAGCACATGTGGGCAATGATGGAGACACATGGAGAGGCGTGATTGGGAGGAACGGCCTCCCTGATCTAAACCAGAGTGGTTGTCTGTTATTGGACTTCTGTGCTAGTCATGGATTGTCTATAACAAACACCATGTTCGAACATAGGGATGCTCATAAGTGTACTTAGTACCAGAGCACCCTAGGCCAAAGGTCAATGATCGATTTTATAATCGTTTAATCTGATCTGAGGTCGTATGTTTTGGACACTCGGGTGAAGAGAGGGGCGGAGCTGTCAACTGATTACCATCTGGTGGTGAGTTGGGTCAGGGGGTGGGGGAAGACTCTGGACAGACCTGATAAGCCCAAACGGGTGCTGCGGGTAAATTGGGAACGTCTGGAGGAAGCCCCTGTCCAACAGACCTTCAACTCACACCTCCGGCGGAGCTTTTTGTGCATCCCTGTGGAGGCTGGGGGCATTGAACCTGAGTGGACAATGTTCAAAGTTTCCATTGCTGAAGCTGCGGCAGGGAGCTGTGGTCTTAGGGTCTTAGGTGCCTCAAGGGGCGGTAACCCACGAACACCGTGGTGGACACCGGTGGTCAGGGAAGCCGTCCAACTGAAGAAGGAGTCCTTCCGGGATATGTTATCCCAGAGGACTCCGGAGGCAGTTGCAAGGTACCGAGGGGCCCGAAGGGCTGCAGCCTCAGCCATGAAAGAGGCAAAGCAGCGGGTGTGGGAAAAGTTCGGGGAAGACATGGAGAAGGACTTTCGGTCGGCACCAAGGCGCTTCTGGAAAACCGTTCGCCACCTCAGGAGGGGGAAGCGGGGAACCATCCAAGCTGTGTACAGTAAGGATGGGACGTTGCTGACCTCAACTGAGGAGGTAATAGGGCGGTGGAAGGAGCACTTTGAGGAACTCCTAAATCCAGCTGATGCGCCCTCTTTGTTAGAGGCAGAGCTGGAGGATAACGGGGGATTGTCGTCCATTTCCCTGGTGGAGGTCACTGAGGTAGTCAAACAACTCCACAGTGGCAAAGCCCCAGGGATTGATGAGATCCGTCCAGAAATGCTGAAAGCTCTAGGTGTGCAGGGGCTGTCTTGGTTGACACGCCTACTCAACATTGCGTGGAAGTCTGGGACAGTGCCAAAGGAGTGGCAGACCGGGGTGGTGGTTCCCCGTTCAAAAAGGGGGACCAGAGGGTGTGTACCAATTACAGGGGTATCACACTTCTCAGCCTCCCTGGTAAAGTCTACTCCAAGGTGCTGGAAAGGAGGGTTCGGCCGATAGTCGAACCTCGGGTTGAAGAGGAACAATGTGGATTCCGTCCTGGTCGTGGAACAACAGATCAGATCTTTACTCTCGCAAGGATCCTGGAGGGAGCCTGGGAGTATGCCCATCCAGTCTACATGTGTTTTGTGTATCTGGAGAAGGCATATGACCGGGTCCCCCGGGAGACATTGTGGGAGGTGCTGCGGGAGTATGGGGTGAGGGGGTCCCTTCTCAGGGCCATCCAATCTCTTTATGACCAAAGCGAGAGCTGTGTCCGGGTTGGACAGGATATCGAGGCGTAGTCGTGGTGGGGAGGGGTTGCAGATCGGTGGGCTGGGGATCTCATCGCTGCTCTTTGCAGATGATGTGGTCCTGATGGCATCATCGGCCTGTGACCTTCAGCACTCACTGGATCGGTTTGCAGCCGAGTGTGAAGCGGCTGGGATGAGGATCAGCACCTCTAAATCTGAGGCCATGGTTCTCAGCAGGAAACCGATGGAGTGCCTTCTCCAGGTAGGAAATGAGTCCTTACCCCAAGTGAAGGAGTTTAAGTACCTTGGGGTCTTGTTCACGAGTGAGGGGACAATGGAGCGGAAGACTGGTCGGACCATTGTGGCGAAAAGAGAGCTGAGCCAGAAGGCAAAGCTCTCGATCTACCGGTCAGTTTTCGTTCCTACCCTCACCTATGGTCATGAAGGCTGGGTCATGACCGAAAGAACGAGATCCAGGGTACAAGCGGCCGAAATGGGTTTCCTCAGGAGGGTGGCTGGCGTCTCCCTTAGAGATAGGGTGAGAAGCTCAGTCATCCGTGAGGAGCTCGGAGTACAGCCGCTGCTCCTTCACGTCGAAAGGAGCCAGTTGAGGTGGTTCGGGCATCTGGTAAGGATGCCCTCTGGGCACCTCCCTAGGGAGGTGTTCCAGGCACGTCCAGCTGGGAGGAGACCTCGGGGAAGACCCAGGACTAGGTGGAGGGATTACATCTCCAACCTGGCCTGGAAACGCCTCGGGATCCCCCAGTCAGAGCTGGTTAATGTGGCTCGGGAAAGGGAAGTTTGGGGTCCCCTGCTGGAGCTGCTCCCCCCGCGACCCGACCACGGATAAGCGGACGACGATGGATGGATGTGTCAATTTATCAATTCTACAGGCAGGCGTCAGCATCTTGGTGCGTCCACGCGACAACAGACCGTTTTGAAAACAAAACTTTGCTTTTTTAAAAGTATGCTGTGAGTTATATCCCACAACTAAACACAGACTAAACAGAGATAATGCAGATAATAACAGTGTTAAATACATGCAGATGCAAAAAAAAACACATGATACCATCATTATATATCGGCCATCAGCCGCCCTGCTGTCTAAATATCAGCATCGGCCATTGAAAAACACATATTGGTCACAGATTTCGTTTAGAGATATTTGCTGAAAAGACTGAAGCTGTTGTTTATCCTGGGGGCCAGTTTAAACAAATATGTGCATTATATGCATTCTTCTGTTGTATTCCTGAGTAGCTAGGTAGCCAGCGTGTTTGCTGCCCCCGGTGGTTCGTACAGGTATCATTTTGAACTGAATACTGTGACCTGTATCATTAAAGGTCCCCTGCCACACAAAACCGATTTTACTTGTATTTTTTTTAAATGTTAGGTCCATATGTGTTTGTGTTATGTCTTAAATGTGAAAATGAACTGTTACCTCCTTTGTCAGCTCTAGCCACTGAAAAGAAATAAGCGGAGAAATCAGGCCAATTACAAAAGCTGGTCAGTCTGACGTAGGGTTGCCTGAGCTCATTACTATTCATGAGCTCGCCCAGTTGTGCTGGGTAAAGGATGCTGATAGCCAGGCTCTCATTGGCTAGCTGTTAGCCAATCAGAATCAAGCAGCTTAGCTCGTTGAATATTAATGAGAATCGAGCTGAGTCTTCCTGCAGGCTTTCTATACCACGCTTGAAAAAAGGTAACCAAGGTATTTTTTCCACAATTTTTTTTTACAGAGTCCATGGTAGAACTTCAGACATTACCACAAAGTAATGAAATACGTGTGGCAGGGCACGTGTGGCTTTGGTCCCCCTACAGGTTGTCTTATTGGCTGTAGTTCCAATGAGACAACCTGTAGGGGGACCGAAGCGGGAAAAGTTACATAGTGTTCTTTAAAACACACTTGCCATTACCACCAGTTACCACAGGTGTCACCAAATCAACAAGATCAACAGAAACAGGAGAATTACTTCAATCTGATGGAATAAGACTGGACTACCATAAGAGCAAATACTAATTTAAGCAGTAAAAGCAGTGTGAAAATGGCGCTTCTTTAATAAATGATGGTAGAAAGCCAATGAATAAGTCCCCTGTGAACTGAAATGGTGTGAAACTACGTTATCTCTGCCCTAGGTTAAATACATAAATGAGATACTTTGTACTGTGTTGTAACTAAATGTCTGTCTAGTTAACATGTTGGTTATAAGTGAATGGAGCTTGTCTCTGAGGATAACAACAATCTCCCAAGTGAAAACTTTAACTTCAGTACCCAGATAGCATGTATCTTGAGGCCATCAAACTGCACAAAACACACTCATGTTACGATTCTTTCCAGTCTGTGATTTCTTGCCTCAGTACCAAACTATGTAGAGAGGAGACAGATCTTATCTTGGTGAGCTAGTACTGTTTGATGCAGCATCACTTACTGGTTTGATATGTGTGTGTTTTGACATAAAAAGTACACCTTTTTCAGGTTTAACACCGCAAAATTTTACCATAAAGAAAGGCTAAAGAAAGGAACACACCCAATGTCTCTTTGGGGGGTTGGTATCATTGAAATTTCCATCTCTATAATGACTGTGTAAAACATGCCATGGAAAATTCTAGCCCACTTTAGCATATTAGATACATGCCCTACTTTAAGAGTAATGACATCAAGAGACTGTGCTCAGATGCAGAATACAAGACCTCTACGTTTACAGACCAAAACTACTCCAGTCTTCCTAAAAACCACCCCTTTGGTGTAATATCAGCTAAGGAGACGAAACAAAGGCTGTCACCCACAGCCAAGCAACACACCCCTGACTGCAGCCTGAGCTGCAACAATGAAAACTGGAAGGCAGGCATTTCAGACTCTCTCTCTCTCTCACACACACACACACACACACACACACACACACACACACACACACACACACACACACACACACACACACACACACACACACACACACACACAGAGAAGGAGAGGGAGAGCTTTCTCTGCAGTTGTAACAAACACCAGCACCCAGCTGGCTGTGTAACACCAGCCTGCCCTGAATTCAACCTCCACCACTCAATGCTTTGACTGGAGTCTGATTTTTTCTCCTTCCCATGATGCAGGAATACAAGCGCCCCATTACAAGGCCAACTTGTCACAGCTCATCAGAAATGGGTGTGTATTTCCCCCTTCTCTCTTTTTTTTCTCCTCTCACTCTCCTCTGCACCAGCCTGCAACATGAACAGTAGATCATGTCTGCAGTCTGCAGGGGACACATTTCATTCTTATTAGCGTAAATAAATAAGACCCTGTGTGGAAATAATGAGCTGATACACAAGGATTGCAAATTATTTTACACTACTCACTTTTGTTCAATGATTGCCAACCACATAACCACAAGAGGACAATATAATTAGGCTATGGTATCAGGATACTTTGAAGTAGGCCTATGTCACTTAAAACATTGAGTATCAAAATGGCGAGAGAAATTGATTGAAAATAATAAATTAAGCCCGAAATAATCTTATTAAGAGAGAAAGGGCTGGACATATTCTTGTCAAAATAGCTAAAACATGATTTTAATCGCTTCATGTGAATGGAAAAAAATTCATTGTTTGCAAAATGTAAAGGGGTAGGAATAGGTAGCATCTAAAGCACATTCATGCCATATTGTTTATATTTATAACAGTATATGCCACTAAACTACATTTTAAGATGTTCATTAAATACGATGGGGTCACCATAAACTCAGTTATGCACTGCAGGCAGCAGATATACTTGCAGAAACATGACAGTGGTTTTAATGGGCGAGCCGGCTCGCCACAGGCATGGAGCCCCTCAACAAAGAAGATGCAGGACACCTTTAAGAAAACGCCTCATCTCTCTGCCTGGCTGTCACTATGGCAGCCAGCTTCATTGAGCGTATTTTTTCCAGCGGCTTCCTGCGGTTAAGTCTAATAATAAAAAATAAACATTCACACGCCCCGAGTCGTGCTGGTGGCTGCATTTATGTGTATAACGCATCGCTGTGAAACGGCAGCGCGACACACAAACGCAGTGATTTGCAACAGCAGGCATCAAAGTTACCACAGCCAATGAAGCATAAATAACTCGTTTACTTACTGTGATCTTTGGGATGTTCTTTTTTCCTTGGTAAGACATTTTTCGTTCGATTCCACCTTTAAAAGCAAGCTTTGAAAAACGGTATTCCCTCTTTACGGATGCTGCAGCGGCCCTCGCCTGGATGGGAGCTTCAGGGAATGGTCGCCACTCTGTCAGTGCGATGTAAAGTGCTTCGCTGAGTGCTATAGGCGCGCCTGTGGTTCAGTCACCCGGCCCCTCCCTCAATCGGCTCAATTGGAAAGAAGCGGTGTCACAATCTTCCCACCGGAGGGCGCAGTGGAGCAGCTGCTGAACAGCCTGCATCCAGTTGTCTGCATTACTGGGCTGCCTGTCGCACATTTTTCTTGCATAGCACATATATGTGACATTAGTCATTATGGAATATTGAGAGATTGTTCTTGCCTCAAAAACAGCAAATCATTCTGAACTAGTTGGTTTATTAGAAGAGAATGTGTGGCACTATATAATAGTTAAGCACCAAAAGCAGGACATAATCCCTGCAGGGTATAAATTACTATCATACTCAAACTTGTCATCCTAGGTAGTAAATTAGGTAGTAATTAGGTAGTAAAATGATGTGGCTACTTTAAAATCCTATTGCATGATTGCAATACTGTTCACCATATAGACATACACTGAATGAATAGACTATTCAAATAAATAAATGAATTGGGCTGTTGATAGAAAAAGGGATAGGATATGACCAAATGTATGTTTTTAAGGGAATTTTAATAAATACATTCAGGATCACATGCTTAAATAGAAACAGGATATAAGATTCATGTAGGTTAAGAGTGTAAATCTTTACCAATAATTACCTACAGAGTTTTTTTTTCTGAACACAAAGGAGGTGCAACATGGTGTAGCAGCTGTCACAGAGCCTGCCCACCACATTACACACCCCACATGTCTACTCACCACAAAACACACACACACCACACACACACACACACACACACACACACACACACACACACACACACACACACACACACACACACACACACACACGTCCCCCACCCAGCCATGTGTCTCTCTATTGTTTGAACCTAAAGTGGATCCCCCTTCACTCCACCGGTCATTTTCTCCACCACTCCCGTTCTCAGCACAACTGCACCCATAAGGAGGTTATGGGACATGCACATGACTGAGGGCGTGCCTGTGTGTGTGTGTGTGTGTGTGTGTGTGTGTGTGTGTGTGTGTGTGTGTGTGTGTGTGTGTGTGTGTGTGTGTGTGTGTGTGTGTGTGTGTGTGTGTGTGTGTGTGTGTGTTAGTTTTGTTTTACGTCTGAGCTATATTGAAAAAGCATTAGCCCTGTGATTCATATACTGTAATATGCTGACTATCTCACAAGAAACACTTGTCAGACACTTCATGCAATTTCCTCTGTTACTTGCATACTGCAGAATTTCAAAATAAATTTAATTATCAAATATCTTTTTGTGTCAATGCTTTAAGTGTGTGTTTGAGACAGCTAGCTAGACTATCTGTCCAATCTGCGTTTTCTCTCGCACGACTAAAACAACTTTTGAACGTATACGTTCCACCAAAACAAGTTCCTTCCCGAGGCTATTTTGCAGCTGCTCCGTGCTGAGCTTAGTGCCGTCCAAGACAATTGTGATTGGTTTAAATCCCATCCCGGATTGCTGAGTGGACTAGCCAGACCCTCCTCTACAGCGTGTGAAGGAGGGTCTGGCAAAGCGAGACTACAGAAGACATACTAATAACAACTGTTTTACAGGCTGAATAGTACTCCTCATGACTCTGACCATTAATTATAAAATTGGTGGACTACCCCTTTAACTATTGGGCATTGACGCTCTCTTTGCAGAGACTTTCTTTGAATCAGGATTACAAGAAAATGTTTAACATACTGCAGCTTCAATAACTACCCCAAAGGATATCTTCATAATTTAATAATTATATATTACATGTGGCTCACATGAATATATGTGCATGGACAAGCTCAAATGTGTCAATGCATATGTGGGCCTGTATGTTTACTATATGTGTGTGCCAGCGTGAATGTGTGTATAAAGAGCTACTTCCTGTCTGACTGCCACCCTGCAGGATAACAATGAGGGGGGTGGGGGACATCTGGCTAACCACTCCCCATTATTCACTCCATTAATGCAGCTGTTTGCATTAATTAGCTCACCAGACAGGAGAAAACCAATCAAATCTCTAATTACGATCATTATTGTGTTACTACTACAACATCAACACAAGATTATTAAATATCAAAAATATTTCACCTAAATCAAAAAAATAAGGGTGAGGCTATTTGCACCCCTGGTACAATTATCAGTGCATGCTGTTTGCACCCCTGGTGCAATTAGAAATGAATGCTATTCGTACCCCGGTGCACACAGCGATGTGTTCTATTAATACCCCGTCTGGTACAAATATCAATGTATGCTATTTGCACCCCTGTGCATTTACATTGGCATATATTTATACACAGTTATCCATACGACTCATGTATTACACCTTTTTGGAATATTATCGTTGCAGTGTGGTTACCCTAACCATAACCAATCCCACTAACCTAACCAACCCAACCAGAGCAGGCAAAGAGTACTAGCCATTCAGGGATGAGTCCCATAATGAATATTTATGAGTTTTCTCCCACCACCCTGACTTACACAATGGCATGCAAATATTCCAATCCAAAATGAAAAAAACTCCTCACTGGGGAATCAAACCCAGAACTCCCAGAGAACAGCTCACTGCTCTAACCACTCACCTAATAGGTCTTGTGAAATGGAGAACAACTGTTTACTACATGCTGTCTTCAAGCCTTGGTTGCTAGGTAACTATACTGTAAACAAAAAGTAGGTATCCTTCTAACTAATAAATGGTTGTATGCTTTCACTGAAGACAGAAAGCGTAACTGCAGTATCCATTTTCAATTCAATTCAAATTCAATTGTTATAAACTTCAGAGACAAAACTTTCTTAATATGCCAGTTTCTACTGTCAAGGAAGATGAACGTCGGCCATGATTTCGGTGCACGAGAGCAACATGTTTTTGTTTTTTACGTCACAGGGTGTGAATAGCTCAGCTGTGTGGCCGAGGTTATTTGTACCGGGGGTGCAAATAGACACTCCGAAAAAATAATCACACACAAACCCTAACAATTAACAGACTATAATGTGACTATAACTCAACATGAAACTGATGCACTCGAAAAAAGATGTCAGACCTTGTGATCGGTCAGCTTTTCTGCTTGTCATTAGTTTGCATGAAAAGGTTCATGTTAGGCCAGACCGTATTTGAGAATATCAGAGGAGTAAGCATGTCCTGACTCTGTTGTCAGTCTGATGTCCTCAAACAGTTTTCAAACAAAGCAAAAAATGTCACTCAGCCTTACTCTCAGTCTGTTGATTTCTGCTGAATCATCTTGTCCCTCAGGAGGTGCAATACTGCAGTTCAGTATGAGGCCAAAGGGGGGGGAGGGGGGGGACTGTATGTCGACTGTACATAAACACTTAAAGGAACAAGATAATGGTATTTGATCATGATGGACTGTGGTAGTAAATTATGTAGTTACATTTAGAATTCAGGAGAGACAAAGTAAATATAGCATTAGGATAATGGGAGGATTCTATTAGGTAAGTAAGGACAGGTGTGTGAACCGGCCAAGTCCCAAACTGTCTGCTGTCAGGCTGTGAATCATTAACAGCACAGGAATCACTGAGGTATTCTTGATAAGGATAAACCTTTCAAAACAAAATACAAAAAAAATCTACTTAAGATAGTTTATCAATAGTAGTGTCTTCAATCAGTCCCCTAGTATTAGTCTTGTTGTCTCACAACAGGTCTGTCACTCTTCTGCTTGCTGCTGAGTCTCCAATGAATCAACATTGGGAAACAACAGAGGGCAATAATCTGCCACCACAGTAGAAACAGCAGCAGACAGTCTTGTTTTACCACTGTGGTTAGACTTGGAACACCCAGTATTGACATTGTAGAAACAATAGGTGGTAATTGAATGAAATGGCAACACAATGCCAGACACAACAAGTTATTAAGTAGACTTTAAGTGTTATTTTTTTCTAATGAATGTTTCTCTTTCTTGTCAGTTTTTTGGCCATAACGGATTCTACTGCCAAAATCATAAATGCTCCACATCATCAGCGCTGATTAGGTGTTTCTCTAGAGCAGGGGCCTTCAATGTTTTTTAAACCAAGGACCCCTTAGCTGAAAGAGATACGGATCAGGGACCCCCTACTACTAATATTGTATAAAATGAGGTTGCATATTAAACTGGGTGTAGGGTGGCCTAAAGCCTTTATACATACCTTTTTAGTGCATAGAATACTAAGCTTTTAAAATAATAATTGTTGGCATGATTTTATAAATTATCTTTTAGTGTTACACATACATGTGGCACAGTGAATCTTTAGGATTAACTGTATCTGTGGATGGCTATTTTAGTGACTACCTTACCTATAGGCCAGTACGCCTATCATCAGTGGGGATTTATATTTGCTAATAATATGTTGTATTCATGTTAAGACATTTTCATTTTTGAAAAAAAACATGGCCTAATATGGCCCAGCATAAACTTTCAAAAACTAACAATAATTTGGAGGCCCCCCTGCAGCATCTCTGAGGACCCCCTAGTGGTCCCAGACACCCTGTTGAAGATTTCTGCTCTAAAGCAATACACACCATGTAATGGCATTCTAAACATGATAACATCAAACACAATCACTGCTGCTGCTGATGATGATTTCAGACCGGAGTTGACGTCAGGCTCATTAAACCTTTATGCATTTAAGCAGACAATTAAATTTAATAGATTCTATTTGACTGTAACACATGGCATATTGTATTACATCAGATCATTCCATAATGTTTAACTCTTTCCTGCTTCTTATGAAAATCAATTTGCTCCATTCATGGGTTATGTGATGTGTATATGGCCAGCCCTGCAATGACTAACTAGTAATCATCCTCATTTTGTCTAATGCCGTCTTCTCTCTCTGAGCCAAAATTGTAAGTGTGTGTGTGTGTGTGTGTGTGTGTGTGTGTGTGTGTGTGTGTGTGTGTGTGTGTGTGTGTGTGTGTGTGTGTGTGTGTGTGTGTGTGTGTGTGTGTGTGTGCCAGAGCCAGAGAGAAAGAGAGAGACATGAATCAGCATTTTTTTATGTGTGCCTGCTTGATGCCACATGCAAATATTATCAGCCAATTCTTGTTTTTCTTCCATACACCTTTTTGCCAAAAAAAACTCTGCCCCTACTTTTGTAGTCAGATACAAATATAATTCTTCAAAACAGGTGGCATGATGAGAAAATGTGATGTGGTATGGTGCTTTTTGGCTTTTCCCCTTTCCTTTATTGTGTTATATATCTTTTTGTGCATGTTATAGGTTTACAAAGTGAAAAACCCCAAAGTCCACCCCAAAGGGACTTACCATCTTCCAGAGAAAACACTGTTCACAAACTGCTCCAAACAGCTCTGTTGTAGTCCAGCCTTTACTTCCGTGACGAACGCGTGTCACTTTCTAACACACGTTATAATGCTCGCCTAGCTGCTAGCATAGCACTCCCTCATACTCTGCAACTGACTGGCTAGCAGTACTTACTGAGCATGTGCGACTCCCAACAAAGATGGTACAGAAGTGAGATGCCTCACTCTGTAGCTAAAACAGAGAGCTCAACACACAGGGTGAAAAGAGGAGCTGCAGCAATGTGCAGTAGGCTACAACAAAAATATGGTGTTTTCTGAAAATTAAACCACATAAATCTATTCTGGTACAACCTGTAAATACAATTATGAACCTGAAAATGAGCATAATATGAGCACGTAAACAACATTTTGAATGTGCCTATTCACTGTGTTAATTACATGCAATATGTCAAGTTTAATTAGATTATTCGGCAGCCGGATACACTAGGTGAATATAAGCTGTTTGGATTTCTTTTTGACAAACATATGCCACTAAGATGCACACACTATACAGTACAAGTGGTTTTGTTCTTTTTTTATTGCACACATACTGCATATTTTAAAGAAAGGACCACCTCATATTTCTCAGTTGCATTTGGTGTTACATTTCTAACCCGTGTGAATCACCTTGTCTATGCATGCACATTGCAACAAACTACAAACCTGGATGTAGTTGATATACTACTCTGATTTCTCTCAGTACCATGTCTTGTATGTCACTGGCTTACATTGTAATTGCTCTAATGGACCTACAGGTGTCACAAAAAATAGCAGGTCAGCATGTTGCTAAATGTGTGGGCAACACTTGTTGCATTACCCCCCCCCCCCCCCCCCCCCCCCCCCCCCCAGTATAATATTTAGCATCATGGTCGCCAACTCCATGGTTTCACTAAAACAGAACTGATGTCTGCAGTGGACCAGACTTGTAGCCATGACAGACATTTTCATTTGTCCAGCCTTGAGGCTTTCCAGTCATACCCAGTGTGATTGAGTCTTTTTTTTCTCTTAATTGTATTGTCTTGACACATTGGGTGACTTTTCCTGCAGAATTCTGCTGATGAATGTTGGCAGTGGATGGTAAGTCTGTCTCATTTCCCAGCCATTTTGGCAAGCACTGTGTATTCCCCCCACATATACCTTAAAAACTAATTTTCTTTCTTTCATTTTCTTTCATGCTGTGTGAGGTTCTATGACATGCATTATACACTGACTACTTGTTAATGTGCTGTATCTATTCTGCAATGCTGTTAAATAATCTGTATAATTTCTTTAGGTAGATTGATATTCTTTAGTGAATAATTTGATATGTCATATAGTGATGTGGCAGTGTGACACATCCAATCAACAATTAAGGGTCCCATCGCTATTTTAGTTCACAAATGCATTGGGCATAAGTTTATATGCTTTGAATAGGTGGACGATGGAGAGATTTTCATTTTATTTAGGTGTAAGCCCCCAGCAAGACAGCATCAGGGGCTAGTTATTTGCAATTTCAAAGGTTGTAAGCCTGTACATTATAATACTAATGGGATATTTTGGTCAGCATTGAAGCATCATTAAACATCACTCTTTAAAAAAACAACAAATGTTGCTACCAGAAGAGAAAAGCTAAAACTAACCGTCAGCGGTGACACACACTGTAGAAAACACTCCTGTCATTTACACATGCTGCTGCCATTCAAGCAAAAGTTACAGTCTTCTTCTTACCTTTTCATGTTCCAGGTTCTGCAACACTTCTTTACGGCCGCTGGTTGTGATTTCAACCCGATCTGAGTCTTTCCCTCCTCGCCTGTTTGCTGCGGGACTTTCCACACCAGGGGAGATCTTGTTGTCACTCGCCGGGCTCTTCGCCTGCTGACCGGTCTCTCGTTTGGCGGTCCTCGGGGTGCGGGAGCCCCTCTGGCCGACGCTCAGGGCATCAAAGTCTATGGATTTACTCTCAAATGCGCCCTCGACGCTGCTAAACAAGCCACCGTATTTCTGCCGGGGCACCTGGTCAGCTGTGCCGGGTCGGGCAAGATAAACCGGCAGGTCGTCCTCTGCCTTGTCCCAGTTTCCCCTGCGTTCTGCCATGGTGGAGCCCTGCACAAGTGACCAAGAAAGACGGATAAACTAGTGCCGAAGTGGGGTGTGTTTTGTGTGTGTGTGTGTGTGTGTGTGTGTGTGTGTGTGTGTGTGTGTGTGTGTGTGTGTGTGTGTGTGTGTGTGGTGCTGTGAGGTAGCCTGAGCAGACAGGCAGTCAGGAGTTGAGTTAAAGCCAGAGTTGGCTTTATGCATAGCCAGCACATGGTTTCTATTTAGAGTTTAGAATGAGTTTATTGAAATATTATTGGAACCCTACCTTTATTGCGAATACCAAGACAATTAGCACCCAATTCTCCTATCTGATGTAGTTTAATTTAGCCGTATACAAGAGTCAAAATATTGTATTCGTAAGTCGCCAACTAATTGGACTCACGTGTGCACTCTGGTGTGCAAGGTGCGGACGGAGCTTTCCACTTTGTCGCTGTCCTTTCAGCACTTGATATGTGAGCATTTGATATGTAACTACACCTGCGCTCTCCGTGTAAACCTCTTGGCTAAAGAGGAAACAACTCAAAAGTAGGCTAGAGCTGATGTTTCTTTCTAGTGCTTGTCTGGGCCTTCAACGGCGACACCTCCGTGGTGATTACTCACGCCAGCACAAATGAGGCAGGATCTGTCAGCAGCGCAGAGAGACAAGCATCGTTCAGGCAGCAGGTCTCAAACTGAGAGACTGCTGAGTCGAGAGGGCAACAGCAGTCAACATCGTCACTCAGTTACCAGGGATGCAATTATATAATGGCTGTATATCAGCACGTTTCACACGTTTGAGTGGGGTCAAAATAGTCTCACTGGGTCTTATTGTTTGTCTTCATTTTCCCTCCAGAAACTCCTTCCAAATAGCCTATAAAGTTAAGAACAAGGATGTTGCTCCTGTACTAACCACTTAAAAATAAAAAACTACTACATAATTCATATATATATATATACCTCATGTTATTAAGTAGTAACACTGATTTGCTGTCATTAGTAGAATCACATTACACTTATAATTCATCACCTTTTGTACTGTTAAAATTCCACTTGGAGTTGTTGAAATGGATAGAAAGTTGAAAGAATAATGGCAGTTCTGTCTGGTGCAGTATGAGGATGGCTTTGGTTTCACTGATGAAGGTTGTCCACTGCCTCCCAGATCCCATTGAAGTGCTGAGTGTGTGTGTGCCTGTGTGAGTCCACAGAGATGTGAAATAGTTTAAAGGTCAGCCAGCTATAGTGAAATCAAAGAGGCCACATCCTCAGGTCTCACCTAACAGGTTGTCATCAACTGACATGAAACCATAGATGTTTTTCAGGCATGGAGCCACTTCATGGGGTACGGCAGTCGAGCCAGCACCCAGTATTTCCTATGGTGCTCCTGCAGAATAAACTTATTCAGCCATGGCAACCAAACTTAAACTTCCAAAAAATGTATTGGTATATTTGTAAGCCAGAGCAGAACATCTACATCTCACTGGCAAAATGTGTGGCTGCAGTGAGGAAATTATTGCAAGAAATAAATATATATATATATATATATATATATATATATATATATATATATATATATATATATAACGGGCAACATTTCCCCTTTAGTTCAAATCCTGGTTGCTCTCAACATGTCGTAACTGTGTATTACATCTGTTGTTGTTATTTTGTTTCATAGTGGCTGACATTACCTGTTTGAGAGATTTTCTTTCACTGACATTCATAGAAAGCCTATGAGTTAAAATACATAAGAGATAAAAAAGAATGGTCGAGCACTATATTTTGAAAATATGGCTTAGTATTTTACAGGGGACTAAAGCTGAGTAAAATATGACAAGTAACTCTATTTCCACAAATTATTTGCTGAATATCACTGTCGCAGTTCCTGTGGCTCTGTTGGCATCTAGTGCAGCAACTTTCCAGGCCAGCAGAAACCTTCCCTCACATGAATGTGATTAAAGCATCAAGGTTTGTGGAGATGCCAAGATCCCACTAAAATTCCCGGCCTCTGTAATTCTATGGTGACTTACTGAGTCTCTGTGTTTTATGGCTGTCCTGTCCCCCTTTCCCACCCACAGTGTGTATGTGTTTATACAGTAAATAATGCTCAGAGAAAACAAAAAAATTGACAGCGTTCTTTAAATTTTCACCCGTGCAGCCTCTTTGTGTTTTGGCTGGCTACACATTCACACACCAACACCAACCAGTTCAGATGACTTTAAAATAATTGACTATGATGTGAGAGAACAAGGACAGTGCTTAAAGGCTAGTGCAGATGTTTGTTTTTAAAACTGCACCCTGTTTTTTACTGTGGTCTGGACAGAGCAGACTGACTGGGAGGCAGTGGAGCCATCAGCTCACACTGTCTGGCTTTCAATGTCGGTGATGTCATCATAGCTGCAAACAATAAAAACAAAACATTCAGTCAGTTGTTTATTTCATTTGGGTGGATTTTTCTGTGGTTCGCTGTCAAAGTAAATCCCCTCTGATCGTAAATACAGACAATTCATTCAGAGTTCATAATGGGTTGTCTGGTATTTTCCAGCTAATAATGACCAAAGATTTGGCATTGCACCTTTTGAATGACATCCTGTGACAAGGCTGTTGTGAAGAGGCTCACTAAAAGGATATTGCCTAGACTTAATGATGCTTTTAAAACAATAACAGCAGCAATGCTGGAAAAAGCAGGCAACTATCCCCCATCTTCATATTAAAAATGGATGTAAGGTAGGTCAGCTAGTAAAGTGAATGTTCCCCATAAGACAACAGCTCTAATATTGATGTGCATCCAGGCATGATGGAATGACAGTAGATAGGACAGAGTTTGGCAAATGCACACTTAGTGGTCTTCATGGATTTGGCACAAAAGGCCTAACGGCTAGTGAGACCTTTCAAGAAGTGGGTAAGTGGGCCACTGTTCTACAGGCGAGTCAATAGGAGTTATATGCCATCTAAGCCAGTCTACCAGTTGAATTATTATCACACCCACTGTATCTTCGGTGGCTTTGGTTGGCTCATCTTCATTTGAACTTTCTTTCTGGCCTCTATATGACACTGATTTATTATTGTATATTTTTTAGAAACTGAAAAACAGCGACTATACACTTTTCCGTTTATATTTGACATCAGCACAGAGCAGTGGAAGTGCAGTAGCACACAGTCACCAGCAGCAGTGGACCTTTGGCAACATGCACAAGATGATCAGGAGAGAGCAAAGACAAAGGCTTACATTCAAGACTCTTATCTTGGATGCTTGGATGAAGCCAAATTAGAAAGAAATGGCAAACTGAGGTCAAAGCTCAAAACACACCTTTGCTTTGTTCTTCATAGCTTAATGTTGGAAGTTTATCCTTACTCTCACTATAAGATGAAAAAGCAAGCGAGTTGCCAGTCTCACATGTTTAATCGGTGTATGAGCCATGAAGTCAGTGTTGCTAAGCAGCTGAACAGAGCAGACTGGGCAGCTGGATCCGCCTGGGATGGTTTGGCTGCTGACCAGCTGCTGCTGAAATGAGGTTAAAATGCTGCAGAGGATGTACTGCCAGGCATTTGAATCTTGTATCTCTTACAACAAGGCGGGCTTTCTAACACACAATGACACAGGCAGTTTCAGGTCATCCAGAACGGCTCATAATTAGAATAGAAGTTTGAAGCCGTCCACCCCTTTCTGAGTTGTGTCAAATGGTTTTAGCTGAAGCTCTGTGCTGAAACAGCCAGTGGTGTCGTCTACGTGATACGCAGGTATATGCAGTATACCCACTAAGAAAGCTCCAGGATTTCCATATACCCACCTAAAAATGCACAATGGTACGCAACAACAAACTTTCCATAATAATTTTGATATATTTTGAATTGTCATCTGTGTTTTTATTTCATCGCATAGGCTAAATAAAGTTATTTCCTCTGTATCTCATGTGTCAGAATACAGGAAATTAAGTCTTTGACGCTGAAAATCTTCCTGGGGGAGGACACCCAGACCCCCCACTATGATATGCCCCCCCCCCCCCCCCCCCCCCCCCCCCCCCATACATTAGACTACACCACTGGAAACGGCATCTACAGTAGATGTTCTGACAAAGAAGCACATTTATTTGCACATAAAAAAATGTATTTTCGAATGTGTTCAGTAACTGAGAAAATACATAATTTAATATAGATCGCAGAAACAAATGGCACTCTAACTCTTCACTAGACGTTTTTTCATTTAAGACTTGATGTTCATTTAAAAATAAAAAACGGTTTTAGAAGGCAGTTATTCAGTCAGTGCATACTATAACTTCTGAGAGTGACCTCTGTGTGGGTGCTGAAATGAGGACAGATAGAAGTGCTTTTATGACAGACATCCCTTGGCATGACTGGTGTACAACGCAAAACCTGGCTTGACCCCTGTTCTCTTCTGGCTTGGCAAGGACAGTCAGGACTAAAGTGAAAAGACAGACTGTTACCCTGGACTGACCCTGCTCTGTATCCTGCATTACCCCCCCCCCCCCAAAAAAAAAACAGAGCTTGTGAGACTGAATCCTTTAGCTACTGCTTCAGTGTAGAAAGGTTTTATGATTCTCATAATATACCACAAGTCATAAAACTGTCTCATAACACTGAGCACTTGTATGTTTGAGCTGTTTTATGAATGAATTTGCATTGACCTGTATCAGCAAAGGATGTACTAGCAGTAGCTATGCTATTGCTATTTATGTCCATGTGCAGCACACATCAAATGGAAGAACCAGCCACAGCTCATAGCCTATTTGTCAATTCCTGACTTGAACAAAGCAGAACCCCATTAGCAGGGACAACTGATGACAGCTGCTAATATACACTGACAGGAGTCAGCAACAAAGTGCAACACAAACGATATAATTGTGCATGTTGTAAAACAAAATCATTTAAACAAAGATACCGTAATCTAATCATTTCAAACAGAATGTTAAAAATTAGTTTCTTCACAGCAATGCTTCAATGCTCACCTTCAACACACCTTTAATAATGATGTGAAAAGAAGACAATTCATTCTTTTAGGTCAAAGGCCATGTTTGTTTTTGTTTTTTTATTTTTTACAGCATTACTCCTTTTTCGGTTTCTGTAATAATCTAGACGCAAGTAGGAGGGGTTAAATTCTCATTGGAAGACAGACAGGGTAAAGATTAAAAAAAAAATCCTCTGTGAAATAAAGACAAAATATATACATATTACATAATATCAATCGCCTGATAAAAAAAAGTTAAAAAGAACATACACGGGGGGAAGAAAGGGGAAAGTGCATTTAAGGCAACTGCTAGTTAGCTGAGTTTGCACAAAAATAGTCTCAGTCATTCCCCTTGGTAGTGAATGGGGGGGTCATAGTTACTGTCCGCTATGTAATGAGATGCCAAGATACCCTACACCTGTGAATGGAGCCAGAGGGGTGATATGATGGCAGATACACTAGCTCAGGTACATAGGGAACAAGCACAGTCAACTAGTAAATATTGCAGGGACTGGGCAGTTCACTTGACAGCAGAAAAGTGGAGCAGGTGTAGTGTTGCATTCACTTTCTCCTGTTTCAATTTGGGGAAGTGGCAAGAATTGTTTCTTAAACGAGGGTTGTTAGTATCAAAGACAATATTGTTAGTAAAAAAACAGCAGAAGAGAGAGGACCTGCAGTGATCTTGGGACAGAGAAGAAGGAAGTACTGATGACATAACTATTAGATTTGAATTTTAACTGACCAATCATATGACAGACATTTTGCGAAGTCTGAAAATATTTACAGGTTTGTTAAAAGATCAAGATGTTACTTTAAAGGGTGAATTGAACGTTGCTCAGGTGAAACCAGCACCCACTGCTGGTCAACCAGAGCAACTCATGTTTAGACAGTAGATTAATAAATACAGTATGTGTGACAAGAGGGAGGAAAAATTAAAAGGGAGGCAAATATTTCATTATACCACATTCATGTTCCAACGAGTTTTCAATTTTCAGGGAAATAAAGTTCATCTTTGCAGCCGTCACCACAATAAAACAGAGCAAAGTATACCCTTATGAGTCATTTATAAACTACATCAACTGTTCAAGCTGCTTCAGAGAGTCAAATAAAAGTGCATCTATTCACAGAAATAAAACGGGATACTACATTAAATAATTCAGACACATGTACATATCAACAAATGTATATATTACAGTACAGAATAAGGATGTTTTCTCAGTGGGTATCTTGGGACACAGTATCCGAGTGGTTGGAGCTGTAAAAAAGAAAGACAACCAGAGAGTAAAGCTCTTACAGTCTGCTGGTTTTTGGGAAAAAATTAAGAAGCAGTTTCTGTGGAGATCCAGGGTGAGTGGAGCTGGATCAGAGTGTCATATCCGCTGTGATCTTTTCTTTCTCTTTTTACCTCTCTTTGCTCACGGCTGTTATGTGTGTCCGATGAAGACGTGTCAACCTTAGTGTCCTGTATCCCGCTTTTAGTGTCTGTACACACCAGTCTCTGCAGTGCAGTTCTGTCTTTTTTCCAGGTATAACCGAGGACAGGCCAGCCAGTGTCGCACCATGTCCTATAGTGTTCCTTACATACAATCTGACCTGAGACCAGTTACTGGACTCTGCACTCATGGGCCCTGAGTTAGCTCGCTTCACCAAGAGGTTGCATTCGTGAAGAACGTCCTTTCGGATTTGGAGAGGAAAGAAGAGAAAAAGAAGAGAAGTTGTGGACCGGCGCTTCATTGTCTACGAGTGTCTCTGTTTATATTTCCACTGTGGCTAAATATTGATGAAAGACATATCATTACCCTGCATGGCAGAGAGAACATTTCCCAGGCTTTGGTTTGGATTTGTCAAAGCACGTGTGTGTATGTGTGTGTTTGCATCTGCATGCGTCTGTATATGCATGCGTGTCCGTAAACTGTGTGTATATAGATGTATGCGTGTGTGTCCGCTTCTACTGTAAGTGTCTCTCTAATTGTGTGTCATTCTTGCAGCCTTTTACAGTAATCCCAGCTGTTTGGAGAGACGTTTAACACTGCTATAAAAAAAATACGTCTTCCTGGGCAGTATCCTGAGAACCCTACCCCACTTTAAAAAAAAGAATAAAATCTTAAGTGTCCATGGCCAACACACAACACATTCACCTATATTGACATCAGTTACTGATGTTATGACACTAGCAACCACTGATGCACACATTGTTCCACACTTGTCCAGAAAATAAATAACACTGCAGTCACAAACAAGATCTTCAAGCTGAGACACCACCTGAGAGACAGAGAGACAGACAGAGAGAGAGAGAGACAGACAGAGAGAAAGAGAGAGAGACAGACAGAGAGAGAGAGAAAGAGAGAGAGAGAGAGAGAGAGAGAGAGAGAGAGACAGACAGAGAGAGAGAGAGAGTGAGAAAGAGAGAGAGAGAGAGGCAGACAGAGACAGAGAGAGAGAGAGAGAGAGAGAGACAGACAGAGATAGAGAGAGAGGAGTAACACAGAATTAGAAGAATTAGAACATGAACATTAGAAATGGCTAAGTGGAAAGATGTCAAGAGTGCAAACAGAAAGATGGAATGACAAGTGAATATTTCTAAGTGAAGCAAGTAAATGTGTAAGAAGAACAGTGAGCAGACCAGGGTCAAATAAGTTTTGCTTCTGGAGAGTACTGAGCCTCCCAGTGGTCACATATTGTGGGGAAAAACACATACTGTCTCAAAATGTGACCACCGTACAGTTTGTAGTTGGTCTGTAGTTTTCTTTTTGAAACATTAAATGCTACCATGAAGATTAAGTACAGGCCAAGAGAAGTAATTGTGTAGATTTTTTTGTACAATTTACACGTTGATCTCACTGGCTGATTTGCAGTATCTACAGTTTATTTCATTATCGATTTAATTTAATAGGGTTACGGGTAAATACCAATTTAGATAACTTAAAAAGCTTTTTTTTTTTAAATAATAAATCCCCTGCTTTTATTCTGAAGGTCAGAAGCCCTTATCAGGAAGTCTCAATAATAATACAGAAATGCATCTTGACTGAGCGTTTGTCAAGGCCAACTCCGGCTCTGTGGCCTGAGTATTCCCAGCTTTAATGTTGGAGGCTACACAAAGTCAAAACACTTGCTGTGCAGGTTCTGCTTTAATGGAAAAGTATTTGACCGAGGTCCAGAAGAGAGGCAGCCGTGGTCTGAACTTTCTACTCAAAGCCCTTAGGACTCACCTCTGCCACAGGACACGCCAAAGACTTCAAGGCCAAAGGATGAAGGCAAGAGAAAAGAACAAGAACAGAAACAAAAACTGGGGAAAGAAAGAGATGAAGAAGGGACAAAGAAAGTGAGAGAATTAGAGGAACACTCAAGATATGTTAGTAACAGCAGAGACAGAGACAGAGGTTCACTATACAGGGAAATATAATAATAATAATAATATAGATAATAATATGTATTAAAACTATTCACACTTCTGAATATTACTTATGTAAGAATCTAATGTGATATTTTACTGTATCTTTTTGAGCGTTCATGAAAGTGGTCTCAATGTGAAAAGGGAGAGAATAGAAATACACTGAAAATTCAATTTATTTTTGATTCCACAAGCTTTAGGCTGAAAAATCTCATAATCATAATCAAAAACATGGGCTACCTTTTCCTCAAGGTCTTTTATCTGCCTCCTCTGGATTTCTGTCTTGTCTTCAAGGTCACGAATTCTCTGCAAATATTCAGAGAAAAAAACAATTATCTCTAGCCAAGAGAGATTTCAAATGTACAAATGAAACATAAAAACCTATTTCCACACAGGGCTCTATTATCACACACACACACACACACACACACACACACACACACACACACACACACACACACACACACACACACACACACACACACACACACACACACACACACACACACACACGTACAGCATAGACGGACCTGGTGTGCCTGGTGCAGCAGCTCCATCCTCTCCTGGAGGATCTGGCAGTCATACTCTCGACTCTTCCTCAGCATCTGCCTCCTCAGCTTCTCCACCGCCGTCCGCAGCTCGTCCTTTTGATGCTCATCCAGAGGCTCACCATACTTTATCACCTGGAGGAAGAAGACAGGCATCAGGCACAGTGGATAGCATGACAGATAAAAACACAAACAACACACATATCTTTGGTCCTACTTGGTCCTACTACTTAATTATTAGTGAAGGCAGTGTAACACCAGTGACATACAAGGTAAATGACACATACAATACATAGACAATACATAAACATATGTATAGACAGTGACAAACAGTGAAGACAATAACATACAGCATACCACAGTGATGATGATGATGATGTAGTAAGAGGCAGAGAGAATGGTGTGTGAGAATGGAGTTTGTATGTATATGTCGTGTGTAAGTGTATAAATGTTGGGGTGTACACTTCTTGTAAAATCAGATGCTTCAAGGACATAAGATTCCTGGAAGATTTCTAGAAGCCATATAGGAATCTTATGTTTCCTGGAAGCCCCTGTTTTCTTAATTTGTGTTCACAATTGTAGAAGTCATAGTCATTAGTCAATTTATTTGCAATAAACCTTGTAAACTGGTCATGTGGTCTCCATGTACATAGCACAGATGTTCCAGATTAGTGAGATGTGCATGATCACAAAGATGTATGTCAAAAGCACATTAATAATAATCTTTTGTGACGCATTTCTTGTAATTTTAATTTGAGAAACCTTGCCCCTCCAGTATCTCAGATGACATAAATGTATCTGATGTTTTACAAGACAACAGATTTTTCTTTTGGTGAAATGTACAGTAGTTGTCATAACAATAAGTCTGTAATATGTTGAGACATGTAGCACCTTGTCTTGCTGCAGGGCGTTGTATAATGTTGCTTCCAACTCCTGGATTTGCTGTCGGGAGGAGAAAACATGGCTGTTGTTAATTTTGATGTCGTACACACAAAAATGTGTACAACGCTGTATTAATGTACCTACATTCACTGCAGGCTTTACCCTGACCATAACTATTACACACATAACCCCAACTCTCTACCTAACCCTGAAGCCAAGTCCTAACCTGGAAAATAAATGATAAACCTTGTGGTGACATGAATATTTGTCCCCATATGGGAATTGAGTCCCAAGAGACTGTGAACGAATTTTGGCCCCACAAAGTGATGTATACATTACACACAAAACACACACAAAACACACACACACACACACACACACACACACACACACACACACACACACACACACACACACACACACACACACACACACACACACACACACACACACACACACACACACACACACACACACACACACACACACATACCAAGTACGCCTGGTCCAAGGCTTGTTTTCTGTAGTCCAGCTCCTCTTCTAGATATCCTTTCTGTTTACAGAACATATCCTGTACAGAATAAACAGGTCAGAGACAGTAATTAAGGGTTAGAATTTATTTTTTTTGCAACTCCATTAAAATATAATTCTTTATTTAAACCAATACTTTGCAACTAGGGTCTAAGTGCTATGGCTTACTGGCAGCTTCAATCACATCACACAGGACTAGAGCTGCTGTGTGAGCCATAAAAGTAAGAAAGCATGTACAGTATATTCAAGGAGAAGGTCACTGAGGGAATCAGAGAGGTAAAGACAAACAAATGATTGTCCTGTACAGGATTGCTTTGACTCACCATCTCTATCTCCAGGTCCACCATCTTCTGGTGCAGCGCTGCCTCCGTCCCCTCAATCTGTTGAATCCACTAGAGGGCAACAAACCGCAAAACATGAGTCAGCACAGCACAAACGATTCTGTGCATTGATTTTTTTTCATGTTATCAGAGGGACCATGATGTGGTTTTCAAACTTACCTTTTCTGCAAGTGACAAAACAGTGCTAGCCTGAATAATGGCCACTTGCTCTTCATTTCTTAAGTTCTGTACAGGAGGAAAAACTTGTATTAATAATGTGTTTCTTTTAGCATCATATGCTGATGTGTTGAATTCCATATGAATTACCCCATTGTCTCCCAGGATATCTAAAAGTTTGATGAGATCTGGTATGCACACGTCCTGTAAGGAATAAAGAAGAAAGGTACTTTTATTGTCACATACACATACATGTAGCGAAATTCAGGCGCATACAACAAATGCATTTGCCTTTAATATTTATTTATTTTTACTTTAAATTAAGATTTCTTTACACTATTTAATGCTCAGTCAATTGATATCTGCTTGTAAAACTTCACTCCACAAAAGATGCTGCATGCTCTTACAACAAAGGAATTCAAAAGCATTGATATTCACAGCTCCTGTCACAGTGGGATCTGTTGCTTTCATATTTTATGATGAATTGCTATAATAAAAGCAGAAGAGTCCTTCTCATTGCGTACCTTGACCCCCTCCTTCATACAGTAGATCTGCAGTGCACTGACTCCCTCAGAGAAGGGATGCATCCTCAGGTGGTTGAATGGAGGGGACTTCCTCTCACGCTCCTTCGACAAGAGAACATGCATTTTATTATAGAAAGGATTTACTGTACCCAAAACTCTCATCAGGAGTCCTTCTTGACTCCATATTAGACCTGGGTGAAACAGTATTTTCACTCTTACTGGCTTGTTTTAGAATAACACACATGCTGACATTCAGAGCCAAAAAAAATTCCCTGAATCAATCCTTGTTTCCACTTATGTGACTTTTTATTTCCAATGATGATGTTTCAGTCTCAGTAGGTGGTGCTCTTTGCTTTGTTTAACCATGAAAATGCTGACTACCTATATTTGAGACAAATTGCTACTGCTGCCTCCATCTGAAGAAGGATCAGACAAACGCCTGATTGCAATTATATAAGCCTTTAACTAAAATCAAGGTTAAATCACTGTGATCAGTTCATTGCAACACTGTACTAAGCACATCTGAGCGATCTGTTCTCCTCTCTGCTCACTAGGTGGAAGCTTAGGCCCTCACAAGTTGCCGTGAGTGTCTGCACTGCAGCACAGAAGGAACACAAAGGCCACTGTCAGCTAGTTATCAGCCTGTCTACATGGCTGAATGGCTATCTTGACAGGATTTCAACATTGCTACTTCAACAAATTCATGGTAGGAAATTCTTTGTGACTCACCTCTAGCTCCAGTATCCTAAACTCTAACAGTTCATTTTGGTCTTTGGAGTCTTGTAGCTCCTGCTGCAGCCGACTGCACTCTGAATCCATCTTTTCCACCTAGACACCATAGAGAGTTAGAATAAATAAGGAGACAGGGAGAGGTAATTGTCCACAAATGTCGAGTAGAGCTACAATATGCTATGTAATATGATGGAGATAAAGTGGCAAGTAGGTAAGTCATAACTGTAGGACCTCAAGGCTTCCAACAAAGCTAATTACCAAATTTACCATCTGTAACAGGCACCATCAAACTGATATAAAAAAAATGATTGAAGCAATTATAATCATTTTTTTAAATCAAACCAGTGCGGTGCATAGAAGAAGGTAAAAACATTGACTATCGGCACAACATACGTTTTGACAAATCCAATTCCTTGAATAACACTAAACATACTCAACAGCGCAATCCACACAATCACGCTAATAGATACTGTAACTGTTTCATTATTGTAAAACAAACTAAGTTGAAGTCCAACCTTATTATATAGCTCCTGATTCCTTCGTAGGAAGAGCTGCTTCTCCTCAACCCATTTGGAGTCCTAATAGAGGACATAGACAGTTAATGCATTAAATCAAAGCTAAAGTAAATAAAAAATATGATTTAACACATTTGATTTCAAAAGGTATCCCCTGTTAAGTAAAAAAACAAAGACAAACTCCAAATTTAGAAATGGCATGAGAGTGAAACAACTTGTTAAGTTGATGAGATCAGTAGGAATCCTAAACCATTGATAGAGGGAAGTCATTGGTATATCTAACAATAGGTGAATTTTCTTATCTTTTAATTCAATCTTGTATATTTTTCCCTTAATGAGATATAATTTGGGTTTTTAAAATGTAAATTACAGCATATACAAGTACATTCATCTGCCTTGGTTCATACGTGTGTTTGTGTGTCCTACCTGTCCCTTCAGGGTCACTTCCTTCTCCAAGTCCTCTATTTTGGCCTTATACCTGAGAACGTCTGCTTGGAGCTGCTCCTGGGCCTGAAACATGAGCAAAACGGACATGTATTAGCCATTAGAGCACTGTTTTTTCAGGTGGTGGTCTGTGCCGGTACTGCTGGGAGTACATGAACGATTTTCTTCCTCTGCCTAGAAGGTAATGTTTTCGGTTGCGTTGGTTTGTCTGTTTGTCAGCGTTAAGATTGCGCGACAGGGCGGACTCTCCGAGTGCCCTTCTACAAAGTTGTCGTTTTTTTAACTACTCATTAAAACCAGACATTTTGACATTAGACAGTTTGTATTGGTAAATAGCATGTCACTTCACCTTTTTTGTCACAAGGACCCCTTGATTAGCCCAGCCCACAAACTTTTGTTACAATCCACCTTGCTGTGATAATTTGTCTCTTCTGCAAAGGATGCTTTGCAAAGTGTGGGCCGTTACCAGATGTAGATGCAAATATACATTTTTACTGAATTGCATCTCTCTCTCCCTCTTCAATAATTTACTTCTAAACTAGGCCCTGTAAGACCCACAGTTGCAAAATTACAACAAAACTTGAAGACTAAAAGTGTAAAAAGTTTTTTTATAGACATCATTCACATCATAGTCATTGGATCCTACTGCCCTTTTAGTGTCATTATTAAGGAGCATAATAGACTAACCAGAAAAGTATTGTGTGAATTTAGTGGAATGTGTAAATAGGATTAGGAAGTAGCTTGTCAATGAACAGAGTTTGCAGGGGATGCGTCCTCTTCTCTCTCTCAGCACTTCATTCTCTTACAGGAAAAACCTCAACTGGCTTGACTTGAATGAGGCTTTGTATTATATACTTTTCATGTACAGGTGGAGCCTCAAATGAACAGCAGGGGGTTGCAAGTAGTTTCCCTTGGTGAGGGGGTCCTTGAGGCATGTCAGTTAATCACAAAGGGTTCCGTACTGAAAAATGGTTGAGAATCACTGCACATCTTACAGTACTATTGACCCTTGGTAAGGTTTTTTTAATATAATACTCCACTCTGGCGGCAGCCATATGACACAACCATGAATCAACCTACTTATACCTATTTGCTTTCACTGAAAGTGATCAAATGCCTCAATGATTGGCTATTTTAAATGTGTTTGTGATGGTAACTTAACCGTTTCTGCAGCTTCATGAAAAATGGTATTTGGAAGAAACTGAAGATTGGAAACCCATAGATCCAATTTCAATCAAGTTTACTTAATCATTTCACAACTGTATCTAAGAACAAAAGACAAGGTAGGAATATTTGGGTGCACAAATAGATTGAACAGGGTTAACATAAAATAAACAGTGATCTGTGATTTTCTCACTGTGTATGTACCTTGGCTTCCATCTCAGCATCCAGAATGCCTCCTTTCTGTTCCTGCAGCAGGGCATAGGCTCGCTGTAAGGCCTGATACTCCCTGGTCAGCTGACGGAAACGCAGCTCCGACTCCTCGTTGGCTAGACCCTTGTTTGACACACACAGGTTAGAGGCCAAAGTCTATGGCTGAATTGGGCTTACAGTATATCTCTTTATAGATGTAACTGAATGGATTTGATAGTGAATTAAAACAGAATGGATATTGGTGTGATTGTAAATGTAGTCACAGTGACTGTTCTCACCTCCTCCAGGTCTTCATCAGGAGTAGCAGGAGTTCTGTCCATCCGGAACGAAGCCACTGAAGATGTCTCAGAGTCCATAGACTCCTCATCGTACCCAAAATACGTGTCAACTACAATGTGCCTCTGCAGAGGAGGAAGACAACAAAAAGAGTTACTGTACAGACCTAAAAAACTCTGATGTCTAACAATTAATATGCCTTTTTAACATGGCCTCAGATCAAAGTCATCACTCATCAGTGTCCCAGAAAGCTTTTCCCTTTCCATTTACACTGCTGCATTCAGCGAAATATGCCTCTATGGCATTATCATTTACTCCAGCAACAAATGTGAATGCAGGTTTAAACCATCTGGCAGTTTTGACATACTTGAGTATCAGAGGGTGAAGTTGAATGTTTGAATTTCATTTTTTGTGTTATTACATGACTCTCTAATAGAGTGCGGATCGGGCCGCATTTCTCTGTCCAAATATGCTCGTGTTTCGTTGCCACAGCTACATAAACAAATTTCCGCACACAGGAAGACGGATATTAGGGTAATATTTTACATTTATTTTAATTACAAAAACGAACCTTTGCATCAAGTGAAACAGGCCCATTGGCTACCTACATAACAAGCTGTTTTAAATTTAAAATGTTCAATGCCTTATCGCGCTGATGTGACCGAGCCTGACCCGAACCCGACGGCCCGTCGGGTCCCGTCGGGTTCCATCGGGTTCCATCGGGTTGGGTATCCATCCTCTACTCTCTAAAGGTTTTGCTTCCACAAGACTCACTTTATTATATGCAGAGCCTTGACGTCACATCAACATTTAACAAAGTTTGGAATGAAGTTGACAAATATTGTTGGAAAGGATTTCTTTTTTTACAAAAGATGCCCCTTAGCTTCTCAATAATACTAATTTGTTAAAAAAAAAAATCTGTTAAGTAAGTACATGTTAAGATAAATAGCTAGAAGCAAACATAATTATATCTACCTTTATTGGCCTCGAACTTCTTTTATGCCTTTTCTTTCGTAATAGTTTTTCCCGGTCCTGGAAAAAAACAGACAAATGGAAAGAAGATAACACACCATTGTAAGATGATCTGTTTTTCTTTCTTCTCTTTTCAAGTCAAATAAAAGAAAACTAAATTATTGACAACACAACACTGAAACAAGCTCTTTCACACAGTTCACCGAAGGTGTTAAGAATCATAGGATGTTGATAGAGTTTCACATGTTAATTGTCTTGTGGTGATCAGTCTGCTTATTAAGGACACAACTATATTATATTTATAAAATAAGCTGCCCAGAGTGCCTGGTTACAAATACAATGTACCTTAAGTTGGTGCAGCGACAGTGGTGGAAATTTATACTGCAAGTATCCTTGACTGAAGAATATTGCTGGTATGCCAATAACAACCACATGAATGAATGTAATGATATGAATTATAATATGACTATTAATGATCTGAAAATCTTAAATTCTTACATCTTTGAATATATTTATCAAACACAAAAGATGCAAAAAGAAAGGTGTCTTACACTATACTGTGTATGTTTTACTAGTTTTTTTTAGAATAAGGGTACAGGACCCATGACCCCAACTGCCGACTTATTGGGACTTTAGCTTATTCACCGTATCCCCCAGAGTTAGGCCATACATACCCTTCTCTTCTCCATGCGTGTCGTAACTCTGTCTGACGCCCCCACCGCTAGCCTCGCTTAGCACAGATCCTGGAGGTAACCGGCTCCAACTAGCCTACTGCTCCCAATAAGTGACAAAATAAATCCAACATTTTCCTATTTACATGTGATTTGTATAGCCACAGCGTGTACAAATAACAAGGCCATATGAGACACAGCCATCTTCTAACCGTATACAAACTGGGAACTATATTCTCAGAAGGCAAAGCACTACTACTTCTGCTACTTGGGCGGAGTGATTTGCACGCAGCACCTGAGAAGCCCCGTGGTGAGGAGCAGAGAGTAACAACGGTGTTTTTCAGGTGTTGCGCTAATCACTCTGCCCAAGTAGTAGTGCTTCGCCTTCTGAGAATATAGTTTGTATACGGTTAGAAGATGGCTGTGTCTCATGTAACCTTGTTATTTGTACACGCTGTGACTATACAAATCACAACATGTAAATAGGAAAATGTTGGCGTTATTTTGTAACTTATTGGGAGCAGTAGGTTAGTTGGAGCCGGTTACCTCCAGGATCTGTGCTAAGCGAGGCTAGTGGTGGGGGCGTGAGATGAGAAGGGTATGTATGGACTTGTCTAACTCTGGGGGATACGGTGAATAAGCTCAAGTCCCAATAAGTCGGCATGTTCCTTTAAGAAATAGAAAAACACATACTCTTGTCAGCTCATCAATGATGGTTTGTTGCTCCAGGACTTGAAGCTTTAAAAAGGCTATTTCCTGGTCATCATGTGCTTGGTCCAGGTCATTCAGAGACTTGAGCTTCTTCAGCGGAGGATGAGAGCTGATCTTCTCTTTCTGCAGACACACAGCACACACAGAGGAAAGGGTCCACTAGGGTCAAACTATCATCTGTAAATCAGTCTGTCCCTTCTGCAAATAAGTACTAAATGTACGTATATCTGATGCTAATGTGACTTTGTGCTGACCATCTCATGGTTCTCCTTGGCCAGGATCTTGAGTTTCTCCTCCAGCTTCTGGATAGTCTGAGTCAAATCATCATTCCTCTTACTCAGAAGCTTGTTCTTGTCCAGCAGTGGCTTACACTGCTTCTCTGACTCTCGAACTCGCTTCAGCTGGTGGGGAGAAAGCGACACAAGGATATATTCAACTGTGACTGGCGTGAGGAAGGTGGACAGCGAGAGATAGAAGCTGGGAGATGTGAAGGAAAGGCAGAAAAATGAAGATAAGTGATAGAAGGAAGAGAGAGCAGGACTTTTCTTTAACTAAATCATTTTGGTCCTACCAGTTCATTCCTCTCATCGACCAGCAGTGAGTTGCGGTCTTCTAATTTGCGGATAGTCGAGTTGAGGTCAGCAATGCGCCTCTGGTTTCTCCTCAAGTCCTGAAACACACAAACAAACAAAAAACATCTATCTCCAGCTGTTTGAGCACTTGAGATCGTAACCCTTTTTGACTGACAAAGTCATCTCTCTAACAAAGTTGAAGTCCGCACAAGGAAAAAAAAAAGTCAGCTTTTGAATAAGTTGCTCCTCTCTAAGGAGCGGTTGGCGACAATATGACTATTTAGATGACGCTATGCTCTCAGTTTGAGTTTAAGTCTGTCAAAAGTGAGCGCGAGCAACTTTGATCATAACGAGCATGAGAATCCCTATTGCTGGCTCACATGTAGTTACACAAGGCCTTGTGCACGCTCAAATCATGTGTTACAAAACCAGGCATGGCACGTTGGCACCAAAAAGTGGTATTCAAGGGCTAACGCAAAGAGCAACAAATGGGGTTCAAGAGACAGGAAGGCTCCCATGGATAGGTTGAGATTATGTTTGATATGAATGAGCGGAGCATGGGACTTCTCCTTGCCATTCCTCTCTACTTACTGGGCTACCACAGTGCTCTGCTCCATCTCCAGCCCTGCCTGGAATCTCTCTTTTCGGACTTCCCAGGCCGCACTCGGCCTCCTTGACGAGGAACAGTTGTTCGTCCAGGGCGTCCTTCTGAAGCTGCAGCTTCTGTAAGAAACCCACCGTTGACTCCAGTTCCTTCTCCAGACCAAAGATGGTCCGGTCTTTAGATTTGATTTCATCCACCTATAGTGAAGGAGAAGGAAATAATGGTATGTTTCAGAAATTGCTGAAAGGACAGTACTTGCTTCTGCTGAGGAGTGTTTTTATTTATTTATTTCCAGTGTCACTCTGCTGTAGCTAACTTTTATCATTCACCTTGTAAAAACAAAAGGACAGTTATGTTGAAAATCAAGTGACTCAAGAGAGTTCCTGCTCTGCCTTTTTCAATTTTTTTGTTATTCTAAAGTACTTTACAAGCAGACATTTCGAGCTTTATACCTCACCACCACAAGTCACCACTGCCATTTAGTATTTGAAACGGTTATCCTGTAGCTCTACAACAAACCCTTTCACACAGTTCACATGAAACAGAAATGTAACAGATGTAACAGGAACAACGATCTACTGCACTATGCCTCGTCCCTCTTCCCATGCTGCATAGATAATATCATAATCGTGTCAGTTGTTGAGTGTTTCGTAGCAGTGACTGTGCCTACCAGTCTGCGGATGTCCTTCTCACAGTCCCACTTGATCTTGGAGATCTGTTCCTGGTGCTGCTGGTGCTCCACCCGCAGGTCGCCAGCCTTCATCTTGTCGGACTGGATCATGTTGCTGAGAGCCTCGTCGGTCTGCTTCTTAGCAGACTTCAGCTCCACTATCTCCTGCAGGAGCTTCACTCTCTCCTGGTCAAAGAAGCGACGTGCATCCTCCTTGGCTTCCAGGGTAAGTGCTGTGCGCACCTGAAGAAGCGGGGGAAGAGAGGAAGGGTTTTGATGTGGCTTGGCAGGATTTACACAGAACACTTATCAGGAGTTTTTTTTTAGATTATCTGGGTGAGTAATGAGTATTTATTTCAAGTGCTTCCCCCATCTGGAGCTTTTTTTCTCAGAAGTGAAAGTTATTGTCCTGTGCCAAGCCCCTCTGTCCTGGTTTAGATCCACCGCTGCTGCTATTGGATTTTTGTTTTGGGTGAATTGTATCTGTTTTTATCTGCTTCACAACTGCAAAATCAAACAAAAGCTTCACTGCCCTTTCTTAACCTCACCTTCTCTCCGCTGCCATCGCGCATGGCGCTCAGTGTCGCTTTGAGCCTCTGGTTCTCCTGGTCTTTGATTTTGGCGTGGCGGGCCAGCTCCTGCTCATGCTGCCGTGTCAGGTTTTCCCTTAGAGCCTGGAGCTCCTTTTGCTTTTCCTCATGCCACTTGGCCCGCTGTTCCGTCAACATGGCAGTGTGACGGTGTTGCTCCTGCTCTCGCACCCGCTTCACCTCCTGAAGCTTGTCGCGCTCCAGCTTGCTCACCTGTGAGAAGAAGAGGAGAGAGAAATTAGGTTATTTTACATAGCGGGCATTCCTATTGTTATACTTCAAGTGGGTATCATTCATTGTTTTTTAAAATGTGACTCTCTGGTTTATTTTTTTTTTATCTTACTTGATTCAATTATAATTGATTTTGTTAAAGTTGAAAGGTTATTAATAATCTTTTGTTTTTGATAACCAACTTTAGCATAAATTCAAGTTCGTAGCAATAGTTTAAGACATGGTGGGGACAAAAGGAAGTAAGAGGTTATTCAACCCAAAAAAAGTGAATGCTATTTCCTGAGATTATATACATTTATATGAATCTCGGAAATATCGAATTACCGGTATAATTAAATTGGTCATCGTTCTTTCCATAATAATGGTAACAAAAAAACGTTAGACATGGTGTATACATTGCTGCATTGCTAATGCACTAACCTTATAATCACACTTAGTTTTCTTGTTAGAGAGCTGATACTTCATCATAAATGATATGGTGCCTTCACTACAAAGAGCACTGCCCTTTACTACAATATATTTGAGTGATGTTCAATTTTTGTACACAAAACACATTCTGCTGTTTTCAATAACCTTCAACCAAGTGAGGCTGAATCCAAATGTCAACCATCCAGACTTCTGTACAGTATATGCACTGTAATATGTTCACCGGCATCACATTAAGTCTGTGACAGCATTGGGCTAAGGCAGGACTTCAGAAATCAATTGTTGCTATTAGTATAAATTAATGTTATTATTTCTCTCTTTTGCATCGTGACATACATACTGGTAGGAACTATGGGTAATCTACCAAGCAAGGTCTAGTAAAGTCTGCACTCAAAGGGGTCTCTCTAGAAGTCTGCAGAAAGTTCTGCAGGAAGTTCCCTTGGGGCCCCTCAGCACTCGCAGACTTCCCAGTGCGGCCAGGTCCAAATATTTGGATTTAGCCTAAAGGGGCTTTCACACTGCTGCGTGCTACATTTACTAAGCATGCATTGAATGTGAGCTACAATATTTGAAATATTCAGAGGAAATGTATATATTTTGATGTTTTACAGTACCTTGCATTTTTCTTGGTGTAGCTCTATCTGAATGTCAGTCAGCTTGGACCTGAGTTCTTCATTGGCTGCCTGTAGGGCAGAGATGAGCGCTTCGGGCTTCTCGCTCTTCGTACGCCCTTTCTTGGCCATTGAGTCAAATACTAGAGACGCTCTTCTAATGCATTCATTGAGACTTCACAGAAACTTTCCAAGGCACTCCGAAGGTTTCCAGTTCCTCCTCTTTCTCATTATCCTATCAGAAAAAGGGCTTGGGTGTGGAGGAGAGACAAAGACAGAGAGAATGAGACATAGTAGCAGAGGTGACATTTGTTTGTGCGGACTAGCCTGCGCTTGTTTGTGCGAGCAGTGTGAGTTGAGAAGTGGCGATAGTGAAAGATTGTAGATGCAGGCCAATGACAAGAGGATGGCTGGTTCTCTTTTTCAAATTTATATGTAAACAAAGCAAAGAGCTGGCACCGGAAGGCTGTTCTTCATGTAGCAGAAGAAATGGTTGTCTGGGTACGCAGAGTCTGCGGTAATCCTTCCTGCCATACTATTTTCCTTTTCTTCCTGCACTGTTTGAGGTCAGCCGACAGCCAATGACCTGCTGAGTGCCGCAGACAGACATGTTTAGTGCGTATACTAAAGCAGCAGGGCTGATAGGTTTTACTGAAATATAGCATGCAGTGGGTTCAACTGGGTTTAAAGCTCTTCCAGCTATTTTGAGAGAATGCCTAAGCATCAGGTGACTGAGTCTAACAGAACAACATCTTATTAGGGCAAATCTATTAACAGGCAGGTGCCCTAAAAGGCATAGTTTTAAGGCTATAGAATGACACTAGACTCAAGTTCTATACAATGTAAGCAAGAATATCAGGATAAAAGGACTCTAGCTGCAGGCATGAATTGGGACATCTGTTGCTCACACACTGTGCACGGTTGTCTCATTGTCACGAGAGAGTTGTTCATTTTTTGAATAAAGCTTCACTTGAATCCAAGATCACCCGACTTCTTCATCTGTTGCAGTCTCCTGCTTTCAAGGGCTTAAACTAAAATCGTATGATGAGAAAGAGTGAGGGGATTAGTAAAACCATCCCAAATCACTTTGTGAGACCATTATCATTTTAGTAGTCATTGAAACTTTTAATTTTCCAACACATTCTCCGCCATGCTGGGACGTGCACAGACATTGTGGGAGGCAGGGGCTCAAGAAAAAAAAAGGCCTAATAGTTAATTATTTTAAAGTTAAATAAAACGTTAAATATATTAACACAACTCAACACAGTAACAGTAATTAGATTACTGTTACTTCCCCGTAAGCAGGCTGCATTACTGCGTTACTGAACCGTGATTTTGCTTCGTGAGACTGTCTCGTGAGTAACAATGACGTATGAGTGCGGCGACGTCAGTGTAAACACCGACATGTGTAGGGTTGAACAAGAGACAACATGGAGCGCGGGAGAGAGCAGGATCATGCAGCATTTAATGTTTGGAAGTACCGACATTTTGTTGAGTTTGACTCAGTTAAAGGTGACAAAAACATCAGCGTCCGCTGTAGGCTACACTCTGCGTGGGAAGAAAACTTTTATCTACAGCGAAAAATTCCACCTCAAATCTGAGCAAGCACCTAGCCAGCCGGCACAGGAATGTGAAACTCTCTGAAAAAAAAAACTGAACCCCCAAGTGACATGACCGCCGGGGCTACATCCAATTCCAACGGGCGAACCTCCGAGGGCCGCTCTCCTGCTAAACAGGTGAAAATAGACTTAAAAGCGACAGGACTTAGTGCCGCTGAACTGAAGAAGCTCGTCACTGGCTATATTGTCGAGGACATGCTGCCAATTAGGCTGAAAGGTCTATTGCTTTATAGCGTATTCAGGTCGTGCATCATGTTTTTGAAAAGTAACTTAGTAAAGTAACTAGTAAAGTAACTAATTACTTTTGAAAATAAGTAATCAGTAAAGTAACTGGATTACTTTCTTGGAGAAGTAATCAGTAATCAGTAACTAATTACTATTTCCAAGTAACTTGACCAACACTGAGTGTGACATTATTATTGATTAATTACAAAATGACAAATCAGTATCTACTGATACATGGCATCAGAGTTGTGCTTTACCACAGCCTACAGTATGGTACCTATCAGCACATTGTTAATATCTGCATGAATTGTAATCATCTCTGAATTACAAGTTGGAGCAACTTACAACTTGTTACAATAAATATGTGTTTACAGTCAAACTATTTTACATGTCGCATAGTATCCTTCAACGTTTCCAAGAAAGGAACTGATATGAAACTGTAATGTCTAGGAAAGGATTCCTGGAAAGGACTGTGCAATTTGATACATACTATTTGGGAAAATGTGTTTCCCAAATAGTAAGGAATTCTTCTGGAAATCAACAACTACTTATAAACTCTACCCAGCTATGGAACTTCTATAAAATATTTCTTTATTAATTCTTAAAAACTCAAATTAATGAGTGGATACTTACTATGTGCACCATCTCTACAGTATATATCATAACCTACCAAATTCTATGGTTAAAACATTACCATGGTTGCACATCATATTGCTGAAAGAAATACTGTGCTATAAAACTGTGCATATGGCAATTGCACACCACATGTTTTGCACATTATGACATGCATTAAGCGTAGGGATTATTGACTGTGATGCTGTACATGCTGCTGGCAGACTCTTATGTCATTTCTAAATAACTTTTTTGTAGTAAAACTGTCAACATTCAACCATTTGAGGCACTGTGAAAAGATCACTAGTTCAGCACATTTGTTTAAAGAATCTATAGACACTTTATTTAAGCTGCTTACTTAATGGTCTGTATAATATGCCTTTCTAAATGCCAACTTAAAACTGCTGTATTATTTAAAATTAGATGTTATTTTGTGGTACAGAAATTATTGCCCATGCTAATCTCATATTGTAGTATATAGGGTTTTGCCCAAGTTTGGTTCTTTTATTAGTAACTCATGTATGTTGATGGGTTTCCTTAATGTATACTTCTTAATGACTTTCCACAAAAGTGCACATGCAAATGAACGGGCACACCATCCTGCACAGCCATGATGACTCAAGAGGAGTTGGATGGTGTCCGTCATAATCAGGGATGACATAACATTGCTTAGAAGATTTTGAGATGCAGATTAGAGATGAAGCAGTCGTGATCGTCACATTAGGTTAACATGGGCTCATCACGCTGCACGGGGTTATGGTGCCTTTTTAAAAGTGCTGCTACTCTTTTTACTGTAAGTATCACTTATGGATGTCGTCCAAGAAATCATTGATGATAATCACTGGACCAGTAACTGTACACAGATTAATGTATATGTCAGCACATTGTACGGAAAAAAAACAAAGCAACATTGTCGGACATGATTTACACTGTGAAAGAGGTTCATGTAACAGGCTAAAACCTATGCTTGTAATCCATAGCTACATGATGAATATGCAACGTTTTGAGGGAACTTCAGGTTAACTTGATTTAGTGTCATTAAAAATTTCCATTTTTTTCACATACAGTATAACACATGACAAGGCATTGACATACCTTGGATGTTTTTTCAAATTTAAGCAAAACATTTTGGCACACTATAGCTGGACTTACACACTGAAATGTGCAGTATTTTGACAGCAACTCATTTTTTTTCAAGGCAATAACTTATAGTCTTTCAAATAATGAATTAATCATCTACCCTGCTGCACACTTATACTGTCAGCAGATCTTTGAGATCCTCTCATCAGGGCTTACTGGCAGTTCCCTGTACTAGGCTGGAAACAAAAGGTGACAGAGCTTTTTAAACAATTGCTCCTAGACTGTGGAACACTACCACATACTTTGAAGAATGACTGCATCTGTTGAAATCTTAAAAAAAAAAAAAAAGCTAAAGATGTATCTTTCTAGTCATCTAGCCAAATTGCAGACTGTATTATTTTGTAAAGACTCAATTCAATTGAGTGTAGAAAAAAAAGGCACCTAGGCACTCTTCTTCAAAATGATTTAAAAAAGCCTTTATTTTGCTGGCTATTTCATAATAGAAAATTTAAAAGACATAGGAAGAAGCAACCCACGCGTAGCGGCACATACTGCCTTCTTCAGGGTGTATTATTTTTTTATTTCATGATTTTGTGTTTTATTAAGATTTATTGTGGTTTATTGTGCTTTTATGACTATTGATCTATTTTAATGTATGTATTTATTTGGCCTGTGAAGCACTTCGTGACTGTCTGTGAAAAGTGCTACACAAATAAACTTTACTTACTTACTTACTTACTTACTCATAAAAAGTCACTGTGAGTTTCCAGTGCCCAAAGTGAAGTGTTAGGCTAAACTTGCTTATCTGCGCAGTCGAAAAAAACTGAACTATAAATTAACATTAATATTAAAGAGCAAGACAGTTTGAGTTTGAACAGCTTTTACCAGTTAATATTATAATAGGTGTCCTTGATTAAAGGTTCAGTAGGTAACTTTTATAAATAAATACAAAAATGTTGTCATAACACTATATAAGCAAATATAATTGTCATATTCTGACAGAAGTACGTGTTTACATGTTTAAAAAACAAACATGTTCCTCTGCCTCCTCCTGGTGCTCCTAATGGCATTTGCAAGCTTCCACCACGCCCCAAGAAAAACAACCAATCAGAGCCCAAGAGTCTCTGTCAATCACTGCTCCGATCAAACTGTCAATAGGCAGCACTCATCAAATATGAATCAAGCACTCATCAAATATGAATCAAGATTCTGTTACTGCATAGCCTATTACTCGCTTTAAATGTTTCCAGAAACATATTTCCGTGTACTATTTAGCTGTGAAATGAGAAAGTTTGCTCCAGCTGATGGGCTGTGCTTGGTTTTTAACATGGCGGCCAAAGCAAACTCTGCTGGCTTTCTCCCATACAGGATAGTTATTTCAGTTAGGCTACTGTTCCAATCAATATAGCCTACTGGTGCTGATGTAGTACCATAATCCAGTTTAACTAAATATTTTAGTTCTTCCAATTGTATCAAATTTGTATACACAAAACATACTAATATACTTATACTAATTTTAATTCTAAAAATACATCTGATTAGTTTTTACATATTAGTATGATATTGGTAGAACTTTTTAATGTACGGCTCCTTTTATATAGAGTATAAAAGATGTAACTAATGGCTTTGAGGTTTTCTACAGCACTTTAGGTGAGGGTTTGTGGTAGATACAATCAGTCAGGAGGACATGGCAACCCAAATGTTGTTGTTGTCAATAAAGCTTTAATAAAGCCAATACTTACAATTTATTAAACCACTACATGGGTGCCTTATCAAAAAATGATGAATGAAAAAACAATATATTTAAGAGCTGCAATGGTCGATCAACTGTTTGATAAAAAAAACAATTTGAATCTGGTGAAGCTAAAAAACAACATGTACAAAACTAGTTATCAGGGTAAAACAAATATAACCATCTTAGTCTAGCTGAATACACATCATGAAAAGCTAACCACAACCCACCATACTACTAATACTGTATTAACCTACAAACCATCCACAGCAGCCAGGTAATGTTTGGGGGGACACTAGATCAAGTCAATCTGATTACTGTCATATTGCATTTCCAGACTGCACTGATAAATAATCTGCTGGCTAGTCAAATAAACATAACACAGCCACAGACAGGCAGCAATACTGGGCCATGCACAGCATGTTACCTGGGCTGTCTAACCTCTTATTTTTATTTTTAAATGTATTACTTTCACTGTTTATCATTTGGACATGACTGATTTAAGGGGTTGGGATAAAAGCTAGTTTCACTGTGTTGTCCCTTTGTTGTTGAGTTTAATAAACAGCAGGAATCCTCATCATTTCAATTGCTCCCAGGTATACTGTATGCAAGCAATATTCTTACTCAGCACTCCTCTCTTTTTTCACAGCAGAGATATCTTGTTTGAAAAAGGATTTGGAGCAACTGATTTGTAATATAGCAGGTCATTTTGAACAGGCTTCAAACTAAGCTTGATCAACCTTAGAGGCATCTCAATCTTCATCTCACAGACACCATGGTTCTCCTACAAACTCCCAATAATATTCAGTATTTTTATATACATCATCTTCCTCTAAAATTTAGAAATAGCCTTGTGGTTGCAAACCATTTAGCAACTTCACCTTAACAGAAAACATGAATTGTGGCTTGCACTAATTTTGAAAAAATGCCATATTCCTAACTAAGCAATGAAGTCAGGCTGGCATTATAGTACTCAACAGTTGACACAACACTAATCACCTTATAAAGCATATCTCCAAAAGACCCAGAATGCAGGATTCAAGAAATAAGAAACTTTATCAAAAAGAAGAATCATTACCTTTTACTCCCGATGGGTGTCCTAACAGACGAGGACATGCAACAGATAATGTGCATTACTAGCTTCTCCGACAAGAAAAGGCAACTGACGAAACTGAAGACCAATTTATATGGACTCTGCAGAAATCTCAGAGACTGACACAAGTCAATGAAATTGCTATGGTCATGCCAGAAAGGGTTTAAAGAAATGGATCATGCAAAAGCTGGTTAGGATATCACTATAAAAGGTAGGGTGCAGGTCAAGCAGACAATACATCACACTGTCATCCCTTAAAGTATTATTTAAATTACCCTAAAATGGAAAGATGTGCAAAATAATGCATTCATATAGTACGTAATTTTCAGAAATTGTGTAGTGGCGTAACTATTATGATTTACACACTGTAATAACTGTAATCATCCCTACAAGTACATAGTACATAGAGTGGGTAAAGCAGGCTGCTTTTACTATAGGGATAAACAGCATACTATGCACATGGTGTATTTGTGTACACTTATTTTCCTATAATGTTGTCTATGCAGCAGTGGCTTTATTGCATGGTAGTACTTATTATAGCTTATTAAGTAAGCAGTCTGAGCCGTGGGGATACCTGTTATCATCTGCCAGAGCTCAATGGTATTTGTTTTGTGTCACACAAGTGGTAAAAAAAATCAGTCCAACAAAGGGTTTACCGGTACAAAACATGCTGCTTACTTTCCAAGCACCGCTTTATCTGAACAGAACTCTGGGTCAAATCAATACAAAAAAATTAAACCACATTTATTATTTTACTGTGGTCACTGGGAACATGCTTTTAACACAATGTTGACATATTATCTGCTATGATTGACAAATGTGTCAGTAAATAGTACATCATTCAGACATTAGCATACATTTGGAGTTATGTCACTACTGTACACCAAATAAAAGTCCATTATTATTCTGTTTTGGTTTCAACCAACTCCCAGGGAAAATATCTCGCTATTTCTGTCCATCTTGGTGCTGAGGAGGTAGCATACAGTGGGTTTATCACAACGTTTTCACTGAAAACATTCGCCTGCTGCTGCTGTAAAATCAAAACAATTAGCTAGAAAGATGTTCAAACGCACAATAGAGCTGCAGAGTCGAATAATAATTCTCTTTCACATGAAGCACACTGGCACCATGACCCACTTTTAACTCCTCAGACATAAATTTTGGGTGTTGGTGCTGAATTTTCCAGACGGAGTGTACCGGGATACTCACAGAAACGAAAAAGTCTTGCTGCTGCCTGTCAGCTTGAGTCTGAAGGCCCTCTGGGGTCTTACGGTAAAAGCCATGTAGACATTTAAATTGGGTTTAAGGAATAATAATCAATTTCATGATAATTTGACCTGCATGCTAATGCTGCATTTAGCTAAATCAGTTTTGCCAAATATGGCTCGTTCACTACCATTTTACATGTCATAAGATAAGTAAAAGGAAAGAGCCAGTGTTGTGTAAAGTTGCAATGTCCATAAATATAGGAAACTAACCACTTCAGCATGTAAGAGCTGAGATTGGACATAAGTAGGCATCTTCCTGCTCATAAACAAGAGGCTGTGGGTTCTCTAGTTTTTCATTTCCAAAATAAATCTTTCTACCTTTTGCCAACATTTTCTATATCAGGACCTAGCATCTGTCATCCCCTTCCACTCAAACTATTGTGCAAGCCATACTTTGCCTTCTCTTAGTACTAAATAATAAGATAAGCTTTAGTTGCTTGGGGATCATATTTGGAGCTTCCATAAGCCCTCTTAGTGTGTTGAGGATACCAGCCAGCCTAAGGAGCTCTGTAGTGAAGCAGTTGACAAAACGCTGGTCAGAATTGAGCTACAGCTACTGGTGGTAAACATAAAGGAAACCTGCATCCATATAGTATTTTTGATTGGCATTGCACATATTATATATCCTGAACTTTTGCAAACATTTTTTGCACATCCTGCTCAAAACCATACAGCCTTCTTTTCTTATTCTAAACCAGTAATATTGTAGGTTATTGTGCCTTTTACATACTTTTGTATTGTAATATGTATATTCTTTATTAATGTTCTTGTCTGTTGCAGTACAGTACTTTGTTGTGTGTTATTTCCTTTAAATATGTTTATGTATGCACCAATCACCAAAGCCAATTCTTTGTGTTATTTACGTGGCAATAAATATTATTCTGACTCTGATTTCTTAATAATGAGATCATGTTTACCGAAGACAACCTATCGTTCATTTAAAGTCATTTTGACTTCAACAAATGTGCGGAGCATTTTTAGGAAAGTGAGGGTTGGTTTCTACCTGGTCAAATTCCAAATGTTGATTAAAAAAAAGCCCAAAGGCAAAGCCTCCCTTAATATGTAATCTGGTTATGATTGATGCATTTGATTTATTACAAAAAAACTGAAAACTGACAGATAACAAATTCTACTGTTTTTGAAGAGGACTTTAAATGATGCATAGATTACATTTTTGTTTTACACCACCTTTTACTTTATCAAAACCTGCAAAGAAAATCGTACATTTCCAGGCTATTTTTATTTTTACTAATCCAGGTTATGCAAGTTGGCAAACGTTAGTCAGGCTGATACCAGCACTGCCCCAATGCCAATAAGAATCTGAAGTTTAATCAGTCAGGGGTCTGTTGTGATGTAAGTTGGTTCAAAGTGCCAATGTATCGGCTGGAGTCAATCATCACTCTCCTGCTTGTTTTTTAAAATATGTTTGTCTGCTTCTTAGTTCAAGCCAAAACAGACTTCTAATATAGCTGCCTGAGGTCAAAATACCAACACAGTGTATAAACAGAGCTCTCATAATGCTGGGGGGAAAAATACAGGAAAGTGCATCAAATGTAAATCACGTAACAGCTTAGGTTACATGAATAAGACTGTCCACTAATGGTAGATGAGCAGTAACACATGGAGGGCAATATATCGCTGAAATAATGTGACAATATACAGAAATCTAATCAGATTGTGACAAATGTGTAGAGCAATATTAATATGACAGCTCCAACCAAAAGGCCGAGAAACATCATTGCCACATATGACTCATACTGCCTGACGGTGTCAAGTTTATTATTGTGAAAAGTGAGCTCACATTTCCTTCAAAAAGGGATTCATCAAACTTTATTTTGCTCATTTTTATTTTATCTTCTTGCTTCATTTTGCTTCATCAATGTGTGCTATCGAACGGCCCCTCTTTTGCAAGTCAATCCATAAACTATTAACTTGTGAGCGGTCACTAGCACTGGCCTACATCTGTGCTGACCCTAAAATAATAGTGTGACAAATGCCTTCCCAGCAGGGGTGATGTGTGTTAAATCAGGCCAGTGTAACTCCCTCAGGCAGTTGCAGGCTGCAGACCCTGTGCCTCACTCTGGAGGCCCTGTCAGCCCACTGTGGACTAGCATCCTCTTGCAACATCACTGCAGCATCCTTTCAAAACATAGCCAGTAATGTGTGATGACCTGTCAAGCACAAAAATGCACCCATACTGCAAACCATACGTGTACACTGCACAACAACGGCTATCAATAGCCTACCAGTCGCAGAAATATATATATATATATATTTCTGCGACTATATATATATATATATATACACACACACACACACACACACACACACACACACCGAAGATGCTCGATGCAGCGTGAGCATCCGTCGTGTGTAAGAGGGCCCTGCATGGCGATGAAAATCCCCACATCTATTCTCGTCATCTTCGAAGGGCTTGCTACTGTAGGCCAAGCTCTGCCACTTCCGACAGCCTGCAGCTGAGCCGGCACGCTGAAACGTTTTCCGTGTTCATGTTATTTTTACACGACGCTGGTATTTATTGCTGCATTGTTACCTCTCTTTGCTTCAGTGCAATCAAAACGAGTCCAATATGTATCTCGCACCGCAGCTGAGATGATCAACCTGACTCAAACCAACAGGCCCGCTAGTCCCAGTAACTCATTCGGACGATGTTAAACCGAACAACGGTTGTATTTACAGACAGCTTTTCTTACCTTACCTCGTAATCGATTCACATCATGCGTCGAGTCTTAATCTGCATGAAACCGTGCCCACGACATGCTACTTTTTGGGGGGGAAATCGCCCCGTCCGCTATGGTCTCAGCATCAGCAGCAGCCCGTACAATGAAGCAGAGATGGCCGGTGGTGATGATGCTGGGAGCCCCGCCCTCCTCCCCATGCAGCCACAATGAGCTCACTGGTTTCCAGCTCAGCCACCGGCTCCAGTGCCTCCGCAGTCCGCCAGCACACAGCACAGACCCACTGGAGCTGTCCATACCGTTCCTTACAAGTTCTGCAAAGGTAAAAGGTAAGACGTTAACGTTAACGTGTCGAACATTATTACATTTAATAAAATGCTCTCAAATGTTCAGCCTCTATTTCTCTTGCTAATGACCTGTTGACTCTGGTCTTGTTACATGAGACAAAGTTGCTTTAAGCCCATTCACACACAACTAAAAAAACAGTTGTTTATTTGGCGTAATGAAGTCCTCAAGTCCATGACGTCACTGACTGATTTGTTCCCTACTACCTGCGCCGAGGTGAGCTGGTTCTGCTGGTCTTGCTGGTCCTGCTGGTCCTGCTGGTCCTGCTGGTTCTGCTGCTCTCTGCTACAGCTGTGTGCTGGTCACTGGGCCTGGTCACTGAGGTTGGTACAGTACCAGTACAGTGTTCCGAGCTAAAGAGTTAGCAAAACACTTCCTTAATGTTTTCTACCATATTATTTATGTTACACTTAATATGCTTTAGATACTGGTAAAACATTAAATAGAGCAAAGAAGAGAAAGCAGTGTATACAAGTGAGTAAAAACTGACTAAGTAAGTCAATCTAAATAACACATAAGGTGATTCAAAAGATGATACAAATAAAGACTGGAAACAGGAAAAACAGCTAGCCTGGCTCTGTCTGACAGTAACAACAAATACACCTACCAAATCTAATCTGTACAAACAATTTAGTGTAAAAACATCAATTTGTAGTTTTTATGGGGGGTTATATGCTGGAGTATTTCTTGGTTCCGAGCAGTGGCTCCAGTCTATGCTAAGCTAACTTGGCTGCTGGCTCCAGCTTGGTATTTAAGGGACATCTCACTCGGCAAGAAAGCTAACAACCATAAACAAAAAAATGTCTTTAAATCTGTATTTAACATATATCTATATTCATTTCTGGGTGAGTAGAAAATTACACCTGCTAAATGTGGCTGTTACTTTCTGGTTGTGTGCACTACTGCAACATTGTCTGCTAGCATGAATCCAGTGTTCTTTAACAAAGTATGTTTAAATAATGTGTTTCACTGTCTAGCTATGTTACATTGTTTAAGAAAGATTGAAATTAGTTTAAACTTAAGTTTAAACTCAAACAAGGTTAAATATGTTCAAGTTTATCATCAATTTTAAGATTCTCAACTATTTTTAAGAGGGTTTGCTGGAGATCTTTTGAATAAAACTACAGATAAAGTAGGCCTAGACCACACTCTATAATTCACAATGACCCAACAATTCCCAAAATGATGGATTTATTGTTTGTACAGTACTCGTCTTACCTCTTTTTGACCGTTTAAGTGAACTCGAAATCCCTCCCAGCAAAACTTTACACCCCAAACACCCAACCTCAACTACCACCATTACAAGTACAATCACATTCATAAAATGATTCATATAAATGTTCTGTTGATATTTCTTGCGAGGTTAGAGTTAATTCAAGTAGGTGTCTTGTCTTTTGAGTTTTACAGTTATGCAATGACTGACTAATCCACTTTGTCTCTAATCTCAGGGCACCTTCATCTTCTCTATTGTCAAATACTCGCCGCTGAAGTTCAGTAACACTTATGTTTATCCACTCTGGGCTAACATCTTGGGTGGGTTCATCGCCACTGTCTCCCTCATCCCACTTTTTATGTTATATAAAATAATGCAGGGAAAAGGCACTTCGACAGGTGAGCATGATCCTCGTTTCCCCCTGAATTGTAAAACTAGCCTATTGTTGAGTACATTTAGCTCCAAAAAAACTCTGAAAGTTATGTTGGAAAGCTAAGCATCTGGAATCACTGACTCACTGTTGTTGACCAGTAAAACTTGATAATGTCACCAATACGCAAATGAGCATATGACATCATCTAGCTACTTTTAGCGACTTTTGTAGCTAGTGCTAGCTACTTCACTGGAAAAGAGTTGGGGTGGTGGATGGGTAAAAACACACTTTTACAGAGGAAAGCAGGGTTCCTTTCCCGTAAAAAAAAAAAAAAAGTAACATGTTTTATTCTCAGCTACTTACTGTAACTGAATTTTTTTTTTCCTTTAGTGATTAATGGCTAATGTAAGTAATGGCTTCTAGCAAATCACACTGGAGATTCTAGACCCATACTTCACTCTATCAATGAATGAATGAATCGTATATGTACAATTCCAGTGAAAATCTATTTTCTCTGTTTTACTGTAAGAAACCATGTAAAATAGTGAAGACACAAAACATTTTAATAAAAGACACTGTCTGTTTATTGACTTGCTTGTTTGCCATCTTATAGAAAGAGCACAACATGTAACAGTGTAATAATTTAAAAACTAGATATAAATAAAAACATCAAGGACATGATTTGGAGCAAATTTGTTTTTTGTCAGGTTTGAAGGAAAATAAAATGATAAAGCATGGAGTGACAGGAGTATTGATCATCAAGCAAAGGTGTTTACAATTAAGATACACTGAAGCCAATTTGTGTCAAACGACTGATGGTAACCAACAGAATAAAGTTGTTTTTCCCAAATTAACCTCTAAATAGAGCCAATGCCAGCCCATAGTCTTAACTTTGCATCCAAGGAGTTTTTGTAATGTGTAATATCTGAAAGTGATACAGAGTCTACAGTTGGGCCAAAGTAATTTTTTCATTATCAAGTTAGTTGCTGCTTCTTGTTCACAAATATGTTAAATGTATTTTTCTCTTAAGAAACATGCCTATGCCATTGAAATAAATCTGAATGACCAGCTCTGACACCATTTGCAAGGTTTTTGTACACCTCCTGTACATTTTGGTATAAATATGTGTATCACCGCCAATGCTAATTATTTACTTTGAAAAGTTAAAAGTTGCTTTAATTGTGCAGATAAAAAGCTTAGTGGAGTGGATTTACCAGTAACTTTATTTTAAATTAGAGTTGACTGTAAAATGGATGTACATTGGCAAACCAATATTGGACTGATATAGCTTTGTGTGTGTGTGTGTGTGTGTGTGTGTGTGTGTGTGTGTGTGTGTGTGTGTGTGTGTGTGTGTGTGTGTGTGTGTGTGTGTGTGTGTGTGTGTGTTTAATGTTCATTAGTTATTTCTAATAACAGTACACATTTTTATCAAATTCTTTTCTTAATTCACTTATTTAATTAAATGGAGGCAGTATGTGGATGCATGATAGAGAACTGAGTTATGTATCTTTTGGTGAAAGAGCAAAGAAATGACCCAGCCAGATCTCACATAACAGTATCATAATTTCCTCAAAAAACATTTCATTATCATGCTGAGGGAGAGAACGCTAAATGTTGAATAATATGTCTCTGAGTTGCATCATTGCCAGAATTAAGGCACTACTGAAGGTGTATGTCTTTTGCATGTTCCTTAGGTGAGGGTCAAACTTCAGTCCACTTCTGTCAGACCACAGGGTCTCCTGAACTCTTGTCCTCGCTCGTGAAACCACTTGTTCGACACTGACAAAACAGAAAAAAACGTGAGGACCAAAAATATGCCTTTGTAATTGAATACAAAAAACATACTAAGCCTTCACTACCCCAATTGTCCTTGTCAGCATGTGGTAAAAGCTTTGCTTGACAGCAACTTAAGCAGAAGTTTGCCTACCCATTCTGTTTTAAATTTCCCTCTTATATCTGCAACACGCTTAAGTTAAGCTGAACTCATTCATGTGTAAACATTACCAGATATCTTTGTCTGATGTAACACATGATAGCAGTGGAACACATTATCATGACTTTCCAGCCATCTACTTACCAAATAACACATTTTATAAACTCAATTTTAGTCAGAATGTAGCTGTTTTCTAATTCTAATTCTGTGTTAATACTTGGTTGTGATAAATCTGGACTATGGCTCACCCCATTTACTTCCTACTAAGACAGGACAGGCTGCATGCCTGGTCCTGTAGTCTCCCTCCCCACTCTTGAACAGGTTGTACCAGAACACTGCCGTCCCCTGTAAAAAAATGGAACAAATGAAGAAATGACGGTAACATCCAATGTGCACAAGAGAGAAGGTAAAGTTAAAAGGCTAATGCTTGTTTAAAGAAGACCTTTGCTGAGTGTGGTTAATTTCACCAATATATAAAAGGTTCCTCAAGCAGACTTTTGATTGCTTGATAATGTTATTGACTTAGCTTTGTTGATTTGCCAATAAAAAATATATATATATCAGTCTGACCACATCAACATGTTATGCCTAGGGCAAAATGTCTGATTTACTGCAAAAGTCCATGTAATCTTCCACCAATTGTCATTGCCAAGTAATGCATTAGGCAAATTGTCATGCAACACAGAATAATACAGGGAACCTCCTGTGAGATCCCCAATCATTCAGTTAGGAGTTACATCAACACATCAATCATTAAACTGACAGAAACACTGGATCAGTTTCCCACTGGGGACATAAGCAGTATAGAGTAAACACACTCAACACACACAGAAACACACTCTGAGTCTCTTGTCATCACCTTTCTAGGCCAGATTGCTGCTCCAAAGTCAGGGAAGACCGTGGCACCTCCCGCCTCAACATCACTCATCTGAGAAAAGACAAAAATCTCATTAGAAACGTTCTCTGTATGTTACTCTAAGGGAGACACTACAGGTGAATTGGGTGAAAACAGTGGAACTAACGGATATCACCATGACACTTCCCTAGTTGATTACGTACATTACTTACATTGTATTACACGTATTCTAAACTTATATGTTTTAATATGCAAATTATTATCTCATTAAATATGCGCTTATTTGCATAACTTTCCAGAACTGAAATCTAAACATGGGATAAAGCCAGAATTATTGTTTCATTTTGTTGACAGATTAGTGTCAATGGATTTTACAGTCAACTTTGGATATCTATTTTTCTCACTCCATCAATCAGAAAATACTGTCAACAGCCATAACTCAATCAATTTCCCCAACATTTTAGGTGTAAAATGTTCTATAAGTCAGGCAATGAATGACATATGAATAACTCTCTCTGTAAAAACCTTCAGAAAATGGATTGGAATAAAACTGGAAAGTTCAGTATGTAATAGGGTTAATATTTTTCCCGAAAATTAGATGAATCAGATCCCGGGAAAAGACAATGCATTTCCTGGGATTCCCGGGAATTCCCGGCTGTTTTTATTAATGTTTTTTTAGCCCAAGTAATGTATCAATATCATTCAAATATGTGTTCCCAAATCCCAAACTGACATTTTTTATATTATTATTATTATTATTAGAACTCCATTATAAAAACTAACGAAATCTAAATCATTTCTAAAGTCAAGCATTGAATTCCTAATTGATTCCTAATCCATTCGTCTTCTTTTTTTAGCTAATCCATTCTGTTAAACAAAATCCATTCTGTAGCTGTTGAGATGTGTAAGCGGCTGCAAATGGGCATAATCACTCAAAGTTAACCAAATATTTCTTTATTAGAGCAGGGCAGGCATATTTCTCTTGCAAACACATACAAGTTCAACTAAATTAAAGAAAACGACCCACAGAAATGTACAACTGTGCACTGCAAAAAGACAGGGCCATATGTAAAACTGAATTAAAAAAATTCCTTAACACTCTGCCGCAATATCAGCATTGCATTGAACTCATGACAACTTAGGCTACATATTTCTTTTAGTTTACAATGAATTCTCACCCTGCCCTTCTTTCTTTTTCTTCTGGAAGTGTGCTTTCAAAAAGCAGAGAGCATTGATATACTGCGCTCAGGTGGATTTTTGTGACAAATTGGCTGCAGATAGAAATGCTCTCTCCGCCTCCACGGATGTAGCCTGAATAATACTAAGAACTTCCAACAACTGTTGCAGGTGAATGGATTTAGTGAGCCTGTATTACCATAGCTACGGTACGGCACCGTCGCCTGCATCAACGTTAACATATGACAACAATAGACACGCACTCCTTGCGTTTTTTGTTTTATTTCCCATTTCCCGTCATAACCTTTCCCGGGAATCGGAAAATAGTCTTGATCAGATTTCCTGGGAATCCCGTTTCCTGGGATTAAACACTAGTATGTAAGTGCTACTGAAGTGGAGAAAAAATTCATTTCGAGAAAACAGCCTTTAAAGATATGTATTGTAAAATTCCATACATTTTGCAAGACAATACAGGTGAATAGAGTTAACATTTATAGAACAAACTATGGATTGGATATCACCATGAAATTGTTATTTTTTAAATATGTAAATGAGAAATCTACAGGTGCTAAATATATTAAACCCCTACTGTAAATGTGTAATTTGGATGTGTTTTTTGCCCTCTAGTCTAAAGGTAGACATGTTATGGACGCAAAGTAGCCCAAAACACTTCAAATATACAAAAATTACGTTTATGCCTGTAGTGTCTCCCTTTAAAGAATACACTCTATTTAAAAATCCTCAAAGGATGCATTAAACACACACACACACACACACACACACACACACACACACACACACACACACACACACACACACACACACACACACACACACACGTGTGGCTTATCAAAATACTGTATACATTTGTTTTACTTTTCAAAGCAACTTATAACGTCAACATACTAATCACATGTTGCTATTAAGATATATTTTGCTTAACTCACACAAAGTTGATAATGATTCAATAATATCCTTGTTTGAGTATGTGTCCAGAAATCTGGATCCTAATTAACTGACAAATGAAAAGTTTTTATTGTATGTCATTACATTAGAAATAAATGTACAAACTATTGCTTGAGTGGTATGTGATAAAAAAAACAAGGTCCTTCGAAGGTCTTGCAAGAAATAAGGTGCACAAAATGACAAGTCACAAATGTTTACATAACAATGGAGAGTAAGAAAGTTGCTATATGCACTACAGTGAGGGAAGAGTAGAAAGACTAAAGAAATACTTGTTACAGAGCAAAGAAAAAGGGAATATGGTCTTCCTTTAAACTAACCAAGTGTTTCATCACCAATTTCATCCCATTGTTTGATAAGAAAATCTACATCATGCTACCTAGCTGTGATGATCAGTAGTGTCCCACAATACATCTATTTCTTCACGAGTCATGCTTGATCTATTATCTAAAATATGTACTGTAACTTTGTGAGATGCTCTCCTTGTACCATATGTTTCAGTGTCATACAATATGTTCTTTGGATCATCTGTGAACAGTTATAACAATTGAACTGGTTTGTAATTCGTACTGCAATGTTTTGATACAAGAATTGCACCACTTTATTTCATTTCTGTAGCATTTACTGCTACAATACCTGGCTATACCTTAATCTGCAGTAATCAATGGTTTCATTGTTTTCTGTCCATATCTTATAATCAACATGTATGTTTAGAGAAGTTACATTTTACAATATAATAGATCAATAATGTACTGAAGCACTTCCACATCATGTACAAGGTTAACAATGAACTTCAACCAATAACTGGTTACATGGAAAAATAAAAACAATTAGCGTGCATACCTCATTCAAAAACTAAATATTTTTTCTATTTTTGGGTATAATTGTATTTTGTGCAACCCAGTGTTAGCAAGAGTTAAATAAAGAGTGACTTCTACATCAGTATGTTAATAGGGGATGGCCAACAAAACTCTCCACAATATGTACTGGAACTGATTGACAGAAAAACTTGATTCTTAGATATTTGTCTACAAAGTTTCACAGTCATCGAGGCGATAGGATATTTATCCAGCACCATTTTTAGTATTATATTCCCAGAATCTGTAGAACTATTAAATAATCTTTCCCCATGACATCAAGTATCTCTAGATTTTGAACTATATCCTTGTAATGCCACACTGCAAGCCAAGTGTAAGTCAATCAATCCAAGTCCAAGATTGAACCAGAGCTTATGCATATGCTCATGAAGCTATAAACAAAACGACGGAGCGTAGATTTCAGGGGACTGCCATGACCCTTCAATTACCAGCGATTGAATGCACATACTTACGTAGTTCAAAAAAGTTGCCACACGATTTCCAGTGCCTAATCTTTTGAAAGCATCAGGCTCATCTTTCTACAAAGATAAAATTCAAGAGTGAAAATACATGATGAAAACGCTGCTCACTAGCACGCACGTGTACTTACGTAGTTTAGGAAGGTGGCAAGTCTATTTCCATCGCCATTGTAGTTGCTGTCAAAAGGACGCTGCAACAGATTGTTAGAACATTTAACCCATCACCAAACAGACTCGTAGTAGGAGCCCTGCCACTAAGGGCACTAACTACGCTCACATCAAATACAATCTACTCTATTATCTGTCACAAACATAACAGAATCGCAACTGAATTACATTTTTTACCTAATGTAAAACAATGATATGCTCAAAAGAACATAATGCACATAAGAATATATAAATAACATGGAACACTAAATCATTGTAATAGATCAGTGATACTCAACTTACGGCTGTGGGCCAGATTTGGCCCATGATAGGGTTCAGCAAGCAGACCAGATATTGTGATTATTGTATTGTAAAACAGACATTTTACAGAATTCAAATGAACAGAGTATGATAGTATGATATTTCTATGTATAGCAGCAGTATTAGAATCTGGGACACTATTCAACGTATACATTTTCAAAAGCAGCCACAAAAAAGGCTGCCCATATATAACCGTTAACTTTAGTAACACAGAAATGAAGAGTGTATCAAGCACAGATTAATTCAAAGGTGGCAGATGTACTAGGAGGATTTATAGAATTAAAAGGGAGTGTTAAAAGGCATCTATTTTGAGTTACAGTGAGATGGTATAATCATAATGTACTCCTCAATGTAAAGAGTACTAGACACTGGACTTGAACTTAAACAAAATCTAGCATTCATTTAAAGTGGTCTTGATAACATTGACAATGCGTGACCTCCTAAAATTTCCACATCAACTTACAAACTCATTTTCAACCACAAATGAACTCACCCTTGAGAAGTCATAATGTGGCTCGTACTGTCCTCCAACTCCATAGTTAGCGACCTGGTGAGCCATTGACAAAGGTAATTTATATTTAAAATTAAAATAATTAAATTCTAAAGTCATTGGCAAACAATGCATGTGCATGTAGTGTAAGTATTAATATATATATTATCTCCAAATTAGGCTAAATAATTAGTTAAGATAATAATATTTTCACGTGGTTAATTTAAGCCTTAGTTTACTGTATTTGACTTAGATACACACTCATATATATATATATATATATATATATATATATATATATATATATATATATATATATATATATATACCATCATTACTAGTGTGAATATTATTATATTTAGTAAAAATTTGAAGAATAGATAGCAGATTTCTGTGTAATATGACATGAAGATGTAGTAATTAATGTAATTCTGTAGTATGCATAACATTACCTGTAGTAACTCTGCAGTGTCTACTGTAAGGCCTGTGATGTCTTCTATTCTCTGGTTGACTATGTCAATGACAGGGTCATCCTCTTTATCCAACCATGCACTGGAAAAACAAAATAGTGTACATGTATAAGCACATAGTACAGTGTACAGCGCGCGCGCGCACGCACACACACACACACACACACACACACACACACACACACACACACACACACACACACACACACACACACACACACACACACACACACACACACACACCTCCTCATCAGCAATCAGTCCTAGTATAACACGTTTTGGCCAGATTGTCTCATTGCTTTACTGTCTTAGTGGTGCAATTGATTGTCAGAAACCTGTTGCCACTCATAGCCAACTTGTTCATGTCGTACTGCTACTGTAATTTGATTAGAGATCTATGTGCTGCATAAGCCCCATCATTTCCAATGTTTACGAGTTTTAATGAAAAAAAGTTTTTCTGAAACAACTAGATATGCTCAAAGCACACCAAAAATGCACACACTAAATGGTTACATTTTCTGCTCCAACAACACAAGTTACACAGCAGTTTACAGTAAACAGGGTGTCCTTGTTACAAAGGCAACTCAGAAAATGGTTCTGGTATGAAAGAGAAAGAAAGAAATAACTGGATATAAAGGAAAAGGCTGAATCCTTAAAAAAATGATTTAAAAAAAAGCTGTACAGTAACGATTTGAGTACCTTGGTTAACAGTGCAAATTATATCAATAATAAATAATAACCATGTATTATTGACTGGAATCCACAAGATGGCACCCAAAGAGCCTTTATCCTGAATGAGTTACCTTTTTGATACTCTGTAGTTGGCTGTGGTCAAGACGCCCGTTTTGGGGTCACGGACAGTAGCTCTGGCAAGCTTAAAAAGCAAAAACAACACACAGAAATAAGTGTTTGTCATCATAAACATGACAGATCAGAGTTTGTCCACTTATTCCATTGTTTAACATGTACGTACAGTATATCTGTGTAGTGCCACAAAAGTCTTTTCATTTAGTCTTACCCATTATATATTTTACTATAAATATTATATACTGAATATCTTTTTCCTATTTTATTTGCAGATTCAGAAGATACATTTTAAAGCCAATCAGACACCTTCACAAACACAGAAAACCTAGTCCCAAAATGTATGGTGAAAAAAGAAAAAAAGAGTATTACTTTGTAACTAAACTGACAAGTCCACTTGTTGAAAGTAGGCTATGTTTGTCGCAGTACTACAGATTAATAATGACCCTTTATCTATCACTGTAAAGAAAAAAATGTTGTATTATGTATTATTTCTTATTTTTTGCTGCTTGTCTCACCCTGGGTTTAGCCAGCTCCTTAATCTTCTCAGTCTCCTTGTGTGACAGCACATCCAGGTAGCGTACAATGTGGGGGCTGTCCCACTCATCTTCCTCTTTCATGGGCTTCAGCAGGAGACGAGGGTTCCTCTTACCATCCTGGTAACGACAGAACAACCGGCTGCGCCTCACGTCGTTCTGGTTAAACAAACAAAATAAACAGAAAATAATAAAATCATATTAAGAGAGCTTTGATATAGAGGGACTGAAATCAGATTTTGTCTTTTTTTTGACTGACCCCTGCTGACAAAATCCAATTTCGCAAGATGATGGGTTGCCATAGGAGCTCATGCACACTCATGGTGCAGAACATCAAACATCTGGTACATAAATTTAACAATACGTTACTACGTTACATTAAGATTATACGTAAAGAAAAAGTGTTTTGACTGCCTCTGCTACAGGTCTTTACATTACAGACCGACAGATTTGTCAATATGCCTTTATTTTTCTCCTTCACGTCTCACCATTTGGAGCCCCTCCCCTCTGCAGAGAGCCTCATAGGCCTCTCTCTCTGGGAGATGGTCTTTAGGTCTGATGTAGGTTCCCAGCTTGATGGGCTCCTCAGAGGCAGGCTGGTAGTCCTGGTTCAGCTCATTGAGCTGCTTGAACAGTAACCGCTCAAAATACCGCAGGTTTCCTCCTGCCCTCTGGTGGCTGGGGTCTGTCAGTATAAGAAAATAATGATTGTTTGTGGAGATCTGGAATGACCTGTAGAGTATGAAAGCTTCATTAAATAAACAAATGGTCTCATTTAAAAAACGTGTTGTTCCTTTAATATCAGTTGACTTCACATGTGCAAAGAAGTCATTACTTCTAGTCAACATAAATTAATTTAAAAAGTTTTTTTCCGTGATCTTGATGTGTCTTACCTTTTTTTTCAAGCTTTAGTTATGTATTTACTTTAACCAAGAACTGTATGGTTTATTTCAAGACAAAACCATTAACTGCAATGGCAGCTGCCAATTACAGTAAACGGTCATTGTGGACTTTACCTTTCAACTCAGCTTCAAATAACTCCACAGTGGTGGTAACTTAGTACATGTACTTAAGTTCTGCACTACCAGTACAATTTAATCTTTTAATTTACAGCTAATACTGATCAGGAATACTCTCTCAAATCCTTTGGTACTGAAGCAATTACAAAGCAGATAGCTGAACGAGCACACACCCTTGTGGAGTTTTGAGGCATTACGCTGAATCCCCAGTAAGCAGAAGCATTACGCAACATACATCATGTAGGAGCAAAGCTGCCACGTGTACCAAAATTACAGAAACCTCAAGAGTAAACGAAGTGTATTCTAAGTATTGACTTAGTTAAGGTTCTTCTTGCAGGGAGAAAATGTGCAGTTCGCTGGAGGGATTTAATCTCCTTAGCAGGGCATTATGGATGGCATAAAGTAGGTCTAAGTATGCTACATCTACTCTACCTCAATTCTTTTCACTTGACATGTAAACAAGCATACCACAGCTGTAAAAAGATGGCCTGCAGCTGTCAACACAGCCCTTGATGTAGAGACTAAAATAACAGTTAGAAACCACAGGCTCTTACTTTGGATGGACAACACCCTGCTCTGGCAAGCACAGAGCCCCACTGCAGTGAGAGAGGAGGTGTGTACTGTGATGATTAGTGAAACAGCAAGACAACCCATCAATTACCTGACAGCAGAGGACTGTGGTCTTAAATACAAGTGCTATTTTAGATTTCTAAAATTTGAGACCATGAACCCATTCACCTATCCTTCATTGTTGCAAGAAAGACTGACTCAGGCGAGGATAAATGAATGAGAGAGTTTGTGAAATGTATATTAGTGTACACACTGATTTGAGCTTATATCTTTTGTCTGTACACTTGTGTATTATATGTTGCACCTTACCAATCGCCACCAGCCGGCGTGTAAGCTCAATGGCCCGAGGTAGGTCTCCCATCTGGTAAACTGAGTAGCTGAGGTAGTCCAAAATGTCCTCCTTGGAAATCCCAGTTTCCTCCCCGGCGTCCAGCTGCTTCAAGGACTGCTGCATCCACAGCACAGCGTGATAATAGTCCGCATCATTATAAGCCGTCTTTCCCATATCAAAGCAGTCGTCCACCGTCAGTATGGCATTGGAGTGTACACCTGGGGCAGGATTCAATAGATGTAAATACTGACCATATCGTACAGTGATTTTACCAACAAAAAAACATCTTCAATTATTTATGACATTTTATTCATCATTGCTGGATCATGTTTGAAGGTGCAATGTGTGTTTTTTTCTTCTTTTTTCGTATTTGCTGTATTCTGGGTCTCAATCCACTTCGTAGTTACTATTTTTTTTTATGATGTACCTTTTTATTCTTGTTTTTCAAAGACTCGTTCTGGATATAATTTGAATGCTAATAATATATTTAGTATTTTAGTTTTTTTAGAATTGAGCATCACACAAAATGTGAAAATGTAAAACTATTTCTACCTTAGTAAGCATTCGTCACTTTGTTAAATGTTCCCATTATAAATTGGTTTTAACTGCTGGCAGGCAGGTTGAGATATGCAGAGTCTAAACTAAGTTTAATGGATCCTTGCTCAGCATAAAAAACAAAGTCAACTAACACATACACATACAAAAGGTGTGTGCCTTATTAGTAAACACAAACAAATACCTGCAGAAGTATGCACAAGTACACACAAGTACACCCTTTCATACCCGAGTTGTTTCCAAATTGCGGCTAGAATGCCACTGAAATGGGACTGCAGTTCAAAACCTAGCAACTATGTTTCAAGTGCATCTCAAGCAAGCACTTTTGATCAGTTAGGATTTTAAAAGCAAATATGTGTACAATTTGAGGATTTCTGACTTTCTGCAACTCCTGGTATTTGTATTAAACACTTTTCTTACTCTTATTTTTTTACCTTGAATTTTACTCTGAGCAACTGCAACTAAATCATTTCCCTGAGGCCCTAACCCTTAAAGAAGTGAGGGCTGGTCAACATGACCTAATTTCACAAAAATGTACCTTGTCAGGGGGTCCAAAACTGACACTGCTTTTCACAAAGACAGTAGTATGAACACACACAAACTTTTGGGTGGGTACATTTTGCCTTCCTCTCTTTCTTTCATAAAAGGTACACAATACTCTACCCCTCTTAATATATTCATGTTTACTTCTTGGTTACCTGGCAGCTTTCCTTTAGCAAAGGCCTCGGAATCCAGTTGGTACGTGTCCTGAAGACGCATCAATGCCTTGGCTGCACCCGTCTCATCCTCTGCATCTGGGAAGTACTGTCTGTGTATGGACATGTTGGAAATGAATCCTGGAAAGAAAGTAAGAAATAGTTATGTTGGGAAGGTCAGTATGGAAGTCAGTTAATGACCAAATTAATTATTAAGGATGACACCCATATTGTTAATGATCTACTTTGCAATACCTTAGCAATGTAAAGCTAAATCTATTTACAGTATAGTAAACTATTGGCCCTGAATACAAAACGCTCAAATATTCATACTTTTTAAATCATCAAAAGTCAGCTTTGCTACTTCGTATCACCCACTGATACAAAACAACAGTGATTACATGGACAGCTAGTTAAATATTGAGTTAAGCACCCAACGCCACGTTCAAATATAATGCACGCACCCAAAAGGGTCTTGGAAGGTGTGATTGTTCTTAATTTGCGAACACGCACACCAACATTAAACTCCTTTGACAGATTTTATTTCAAACCGTTAGCTGTCAATTGAGTTAAAGTGAAATATACTGTAAATAGTATTGATTTACAATAAAACTGCATATCACCCCCTTCTTCTGAACAGCTTTTGTGTTCCGTTTACCTTTCTTTTCCTCCTCTCTCTCTTTCTGTCTCAATGTGTTGGCAGCAAAAGTTAGTAATGAAAACAAAAGTAACAGTGGCTATTGCCAATGTCTTTGATGTATTTAGGCTTATATAATCCACAGTCAGTTCAAACATTTCTGACTTTCTGTAAACACTTTCCGTCAATCAGAGCCTCTGTCTTCACTCAGATGCCCTAATACTATCCTTCTCATACTGCCTATACCAGTCAACCAAATTTAGTTTAGTGTCTTCACTGTCTTGTGTGGGGCTATTGATGACTATTAACAAGTACTATATATTGGAGAAATATTATCATTTGTGGTCCTCCATATTGCCTTTATTTCATTACTACATTTCTGATATCTCCATATGCTGCTTAGTAAATTGTGAGAAATGATAAAAGAAACTCTGATGAGGGCTGATGTGACATTTTCATTAAATGTTCTATGATTTGTACAAGCTCTGTAGTATTTAGCAGAGGCACCTGTAATCTAGATATATGAGCCTATACTGTATATCATGTATGATTGGCTAAGGTCCAAATTAATTCTGTTTGTCTGTCTGTCTCAGTGTCATTGTTTCTTTCAACATGCTTTATTGACATTGCATGTGAATACAGCTGTGTTGCCAAAGCATAAAGAATAAAAGTACAAACATCAGACAGACAGACAGACAGACATGTCTGTCTGTCTTTCTCAGTGTCAATGTTTCTTTCAACATGCTTTATTGACATTGCATGTGAATACAGCTGTGTTGCATAAAGCATAAAGAATAAAAGTACAAACATTAAAGACTAAATCAAATACTGTATGTCTTCTATCTCTTACTGACTAATGGCCACATATACAGACTCACAGGTATGACACACAATTCATGCTCATATTATCTGCCTCACACAAGCATAGACTTTCAGGTCCAGACACACACCCACACAAAGGGAGAACATGGCCAAAATGTGCAGAGATGAGGAACAGCTGTACACAGCAAAACATGACAGTCTCTGTTCTCTCTCTGTTCATTGGGGGAACAGAGTAGTTGACCAGAGCAGTTAAGCCGAAATTTCCACACTGCAGTCCAAGCTGTAATCACTCTGCTCACATCCGCTCTTGATTTTATATTTGCTCTCTGCACATGCTGAGAGAAGCCCCATAGAAAAGTGGTAAACACTGCCAGTCAGTGTTACTTCAATGTAAAAGGCAGAAATGAACAAATGCAGATTTGGCCAAGGTAGCATAAAAGACATATATCTATCTGTTTAAAATAGTTTTTACTTAAGCAAAATCTATAGTCATTTCCAGATGTATCACTAGTTATTGCAGAGAGAAAGGAGAAACAGGAACTTGTCTGGATGAAAATAATATAACTTTCTTGGTACGCTTTGGTCTGAGCTTTCACACACAGCACAACAGCTGGTTATTGCAGTGAATGTCTGTATACTCTTGGTCAGGAACAGGTCCATCGTTGTATGTGGCCAAAAAACAGACTCCAGATGGAATGGTTTTATAACCAATCACACAGAGAACATCAATGCTCCACAGTCACACCACACTTGCCCAGCTCAACTCCTCCTCCCTTCCCTTCTTCCATCTTCCTTTCCTTACCATCAGAGGGATTCTGAAGCACCAGAGTCTCCAGTTCAGTCCACTCTGTGTTGAGTCTCTTCATCAGTTTGTAGGCGTTTACTGGGTGGGCCAGGTAACCCTCTGGGTCAGAGGTGGACACTTTGGTCAGAGCATCAAGTTTGTTGGCCCAGCTAAGAGAGAGAGAGAGAGGGAGACACAGACAGACAGACAGACAGACAGACAGACAGACAAAGTGTTTTACTACTGTCAAACCTCCAATACAGCTACATTTTAAAATACATTGTACTCATTCTACACATTACCTCATATTGACTTAACCTGCAAAAGTGAGTGTCAATGTTCTTTTCTGTTCTATTGCCCTTTTTCAGTCACATGGAAAACTCTGGTGAAAATGTATTGACAAAAAAAGACTAAAGTTGTGTTACACTATGTTTTCCATGTACTGTACAAATTAAACAAAAAACATTATGAACACGGTAGGGTAATATGAGCTAGGAAACACTGAGCACAGCCTCTACAGTTCTAACCACTAAATGGTTAAAGGGCTGTTAATATTAAATAATCTCTTTGTTGATAGAACACATATAAATGTTTTATTTCTTTTCTTTTTAGTGCTCTTGATGGTTGATGAAACTGGTATTATTAATATTTATAATATGTGTCAGTACTATTAAGATGATTTTGACACATTAATCCACAAGGAGGGATATGGTTCAAGATCATTAGCATGGTATCTCTGTTTAAAGACATAACACAAATGAAGCCTAAAATGGACAGCAGTGAGGACTACAAGTCCCAGCCTGTCAACGCCACAGAGACACTAACATTATTATGGTCAGTGGTGGAAGACGTACTCAGTTCCTGTACTGAAGTTAAAGTACCAATCCAGGATTATGAAAATACGCCATTACAAGTCAAAGTCTAAATTGACATTTACACACAGTAGGGTAGTTTAGTCCAGTGGTTCCCAATTGTGGGGTCGGGCCCCCCCAGAAGGTCACAAGATAAATCTGAGGGGTCGGGAGATAAGTAACGGATTAAGAAAGAAGAAGCTTATTAGCTGTATTTGACTTTTTCTGACTTTTCTCTAATCTTTGCTTTTTTGTGATATAATGGATACTTTTACCTATTTGGGCTTCAAACAGTTACTTCAAGATAGAGTGCGTAGTTTCTGTCACCCCAAATGGGAATTCTAAGTAATGACAACAACACTGTCGGATCATCCACATGATGCAAGCCTTCAGTGATCACACCCCCACCCCTACATGGAGAATTAAAAAAAACCACGATGGACTCTTTAGAAGAGGTAATTATCTTATACTTTGTATGTCCTCTTTGTCTCCAAAGCTGAATGCTGCCGTTATCCTTTTTCAGCGGTGACATAAAACGCAGCTGCTGCTCGTGAAACTCAAAGGACGGCACTATTTTGTAAACATAGCCATACTGACAAATACAGAGAGTTTTGTGGAGCTGATATGCTTAATTAGCTTTGTATCAACTCAGTTGACAATGGCTTGAATGTAATGGACATTCATTAATATAAAATAGTTGTGCACTATAGCTTTAAATCTGAGAAGTCTACCAGGGAAAGGTCTCTGGCGGAACTGCTCATTTTTTGTAAGGGGTCACAAACAAAAAAGGTTGGAAACCACTGGTTTAATCTTTGACAATGTAATGTGTTTATCATATATTTTTACATGAAATCGTAATATGAAAGAAAAGTAACTAGTTATTGTATCATAAGATGAATATAGTAAAAAGTACAATATTTCCATCAATAAAGTAGTGATGTAGAAGCATAAAAGAGCATACAATGATAATACAATTTTAAAAAAAGTACAATTATCTCAAAATTGTACTCAAGTATAGTACTTGAAGTACTTATTACACAGTTGGATTGTTATTAAGTCACAAGGTTCTAATGTACCTTTTGACAGCAGCAAGCTTGGACTCTTCTGCTTGAATGTATTCCCTCAGAGACTGGACCAACTCTTTTTCTGTGTAGATCAGGTCCGTCATTTGGCCTGCAGAGAGAGACAGATGCTGAAGATGAGTGAGAGGTGTCTCTAAAGATAAAATCAGCATTGCCTTTCTTCCTTAAAAGATGTGTCACCTATTCATTCCCTAAGTCAAAGTGTCAAAAATGTATTTAATTGTATTTATTTAGTATTTCCTAGATGAATGTTCTCTATTTCTAATTTAAAAACTCCATCAAGCAATATTTACTAACATGTAATCAAAAAACGTCCTGTAATGTGAGAGAGTTGCTTCTACTAACAATCCCACTGAGAACTTTTAGGTCTGTTGTGATTTTCTGGTGAACCAATAAAATGTATTTCTGGTAACACTGCTCAGACTCACACTGAGGTAAAAAGAGTATTCAGCCACAAACGGTGGGGCTTTGATTGTGTAGCATTACTCAGCAAACTACAGCGTGGCGTTCATCCATGAGTCTTTGAGAGGATAGCTGGGGTGTAGCGTGCATCTTAAAAAATTCCATGGAAACATTTAGCCATGATAAATTCACATCGGTTACCAGGGAAGATGAATAATCAAACACTTTCATTGTTTCTGCATGCAACCAGCACAAGTGACCAGCCAAGTGCAGTAAATCGGGGTGATTGAAGTGACTGTTTAAGTCCTTCTGAGTGCTATGATGCATACTGTGTATCAAAAGATGTAAAATCGTAAACAAGTGATCTTCTCACATATTAGATGAAGAAAGCAGATAATTTGTAGTTGTTTGTTCATTTGTTCATTTATTTATTTTTAAACAGGGACAATGTACAATATACATTAACCTTAGACAGGAGAGATGCATTTTACCAGGTTGTAGCACTTTTCCACCTGTAGTCACTGGGCCGGCTGATGTCAACAAATTAATGTACTAACACTTTTATCCCAAAACCAACATTAAGATGATCAAACCCTTCATTCATTCATCAACATTCATTTACAGATATGCTCACACATACACATCAGTTACTATACATTATGTGAACATGTTTGTTTAAAAAGAAGCCATTTTTTGGCCTGATATGAAAAAAAATTAAAATTTGTAAGGGTTATCAGCTCAGTTGGCAACTTATTCCACTGTCTGGTAGCCACACTTGAAAAAGTTGGGTCAGGAGATCTTGATTCCATCTGCATGCATCTGCATAAATCACACTGACTGAACACTGTGCAGAAAACCTTTTTCATCTTTCTTTTTTTTACAATTTCTATTTAAGTAATACCACAAGTGGACCACAATTATTTATGTCTCTTAAAAGTTATTCAGGCTGCCTCAAAAAAAATGATTTAACTGTCCTGATTTAACCACTTCCTCCATCGAAAACCTTTTTTATGGCAAAGAAAAGCATTCCTGAGAGCAAACTCTGCTCCCTTCTATATGTGGCACTCTGCTGATGTTCGTATTTAGGGGAATTACCACAGATTGTAACAGATTGTAAAATAGCTTTAATTTTCTGGTTATGAATATTAGAAAGCCTAGTTAAAGGTACCCTGTGTAGGCCTGCACAATTAATCATTATAAAATCGCGTTCCTGATTTAATTTTTAAATGACTTCGATTTTTTGTTTTGATAGGACAGCTGAAGACATGAAAGGCAAGCAGTTAAAGAGTGTGCTAAGAAATCATTCTGTTTTTGATACTGTACTTAAATTGGCAATTGACAAACTCCATTTCTCTAGAGACTGAAGCTGTAGCTGCAGCATGTTGATTAACATGTTTTAATGATGTAAAGACATGTTCAAGGGGTTCAGATAGAGCCTGTATCAGGGCCATATTTAGTTCAGATAGAGCCTGTATCAGGGCCATATTTAGTTCAGATACAGTCTGTATCAGGGCCATATTTAGTTCAGATACAGTCTGTATCAGGGCCATATTTAGTTCAGATAGAGCCTGTATCAGGGCCATATTTAGTTCAGATAGAGCCTGTATCAGGGCCATATTTAGTTCAGATACAGCCTGTATCAGGGCCATATTTAGTTCAGATACAGTCTGTATCAGGGCCATATTTAGTTCAGATACAGTCTGTATCAGGGCCATATTTAGTTCAGATAGAGCCTGTATCAGGGCCATATTTAGTTCAGAGAGCCTGTATCAGGGCCATATTTAGTTCAGATAGAGCCTGTATCAGGGCTATATTTAGTTCAGATACAGTCTGTATCAGGGCTATATTTAGTTCAGATACAGTCTGTATCAGGGCCATATTTAGTTCAGATAGAGCCTGTATCAGGGCCATATTTAGTTCAGATAGAGCCTGTATCAGGGCCATATTTAGTTCAGATAAAGCCTGTATCAGGGCCATATTTAGTTCAGAGAGCCTGTATAAGGGCCATATTTAGTTCAGATATGCCTGTATCAGGGCAATATTTATTCTATTTTTGGTAGCCTACTGTACCATGGCCAGTATGTACTTTATTTTCTTTATTCATTGAAGCCTCTATGTTTACAGGCTTGTGGTGATGTGCAATGTGCTATAGGTGCCAAAACAAAATCTTTGGTACTGCCAATTTGTTTTGTTTTGTCATGGTTCATGTGTGCAATAAACATTACACTTTGTGAGAAAAAAATCGTGGCAGAGAATCGTGATATCAATTCTAAGCTAAAATTTTTCCCCGAATTGTGCAGGCCTACTGTGGAGTTTAAGAATTCTTTCATGAGTGAGTCTATTGACTCTAGGACTATCGTGATGTGATACAGAGTCCTGCCAATGGTTCTAGGCGGTAATGCACCAAGAAACGCTGCAATGCGCAAAAAAAGCAAGCTAGTAAACAATGCTGGATTTAAAATACCATGTTGCAACATTTGCAAATGTTTAAGAGGAAATAAGTACATTCAAGTTATGTGTTAGACCTCAAGGATACTCACAATTAGTTTTGGTGCAATGTTTGATTTATGTGTAAAGCACAGTCAGTCAAGTCACAAATCAGTAGATGGACCTGGCTTCAATCAGGAATATTATTTCCGAAAATAGCACTAAGCTCTTTGTCCTGAGGTGCATGACATATAAAATATAATAATAAAAGCAACATATTGGCCTCAATGTCACTTTTGATGTGTAAAGAAAAAATGCGTCAAAAAGGATTTTGTGGCAAACTGAGTCAAGAAACTCAGTCAATGGACCAAATGAAAGGTGACATATTGTAAATTTTAATATAAGAAAAATTACTAAACTGCAAGCAGTTATGACGGGGTCCAAGCCTCCCCGGCGTGAGTCAGGCCCGACGACCAGCGGAGTCCTTGAAAGTGGAACCCGAAGCGTAATGGCGGCGAGGCAAACGTCAGGAAATACTGCAACGTGTGAGCTGCAAGGTCTGCAGTACATTGCAATTGCAAATTCCCCATTTACATTAATTCAGTTATAGGCCAAAATGTGTCTACCTTGATTATAGCGACCCCTAAGGGATCTCAAGTTCCGCGTTGATGGAAAAAAAGTTCAGCTAGCTCTTTAAACCTACTTATGGAAGTGAAGATCTCCGCCTGTGTTGTCCAGCAGCAGTAGCAGCAGAGCAGAGCCCAGAGGATGAAAGACAGGAACTTTCTCATTCTGTCTCTTTCAATAACCTGCAAGGACAAACATAATCACATCATGTCACATTAGATTTACAAAATCTAAGCCTATTTTCATGCAATGCCTGCATAACAGTTTTTTCTACCCTTTGCTGTCTGTATAAATCTATGGATAAAGTTATGCATGTTGTCCTACTATTCTCCATCACCATTTAACACAAGCTGTGGAAAATCCAGCTGTTCCCCTCTTTAATATTCCGTTGATCCATATAATTGCCAATGTGCTTTGTTTTCATATTGGCCATGAAAAACTGACAAACTGTATTTTGATTACAAAATGACCTTCTTATTCTTGAACCACACATATAAATATCCTTGCAGTTTGCATTACCCTTAGTCAACTGTTTATGCAGTGATGGTGTGTTTCCATACTTAATTAGATGATGGTCTAACAATATTCAAAGTTTCCAGTATGTTTCCTATAAATGAGTCACTAATCCTGCTGGGAGGCATCATGCCATAATAGCCTCTATGCACAGTTCTCATTAGGAGAGAATAAGGAAGGACAATGTGGAAAAAGAATAGGGTTTCTAACATTGCTTCTACAAAATAAGCAGACACAGCCAAAGGAACTAAATATTATTATATAAAGTCCAGGTAAGGTCTTGTGTAAGTTAAAGTCAATTTTCCTTTTCTATATTTTATTCTGTTCAACATGGCCATTGGCCACCAGATGGCTAATGAAAAATGTTGATGACTAAGGCCATGACCAAATAAAGCTCAGACAATGTCCTTTGTAATAGAATTATAAACCAAAGCATGCACTGCAGAAACTCACAAGTAACTCACTTTCAAAATGGTAACATCAAATCAAGTACAACATGTTATGTCCTTCACATGCTTAACAGCAACAACATTTTTTTTTGTTGGGCCACATGATGGGGCAATGGAAACAAGTGTGAACACAACATTGACATATTGTCACTTTTTAAGTGTGAATATGTTAGTTAGTTACCTATTTACACATCCAGTATTTACATGGTAACATTATCGTTCAACTGGAGTCGTGTTTCTGGCCACCTGACAAATTTCAGGTGGCCCAAAAAGTCCAATATTCACTCTTCTTTTAGTTCTGTTTTTGGTCTCTACAAACTCCTGGGGGAAATATTTGGTTCTTTAGCTACTAAAGTGCTCCACTATGTTAACCAGGTAGTTATTAACTGTGTCTGTCTGCTGGGCAGGTAGTGTAAAATACCAAGCAAACACTAAAAATTAAGTTAGATTGTTTTTTTAACATTTCCAGTTAGGGCTGCCCCCTCTTAATCGATTAGTCGACCAATCGGTCGTTTTGGTCTTAGTCAACTAAGATTTCTTTAGTCGATAAGTCATTTTTTATGCTTATTCATGCTTAATTACTCATTTCCAAGCTACTTATGAGAACATTTCTGGTGAACACAAGATTTAAAGTGGTGCTTTTGCAGGATTAATTTCGGAGAAACTCAGTTTTACAGATGGTTAATTAACTACATTAACTACATTTATATTGCAAAGAGCACAGCTCTGTCGATTAAATCAACTAATCGATTAGTCGACAAAAACATATGTGTTAGTCGACTAAGAATTTCTTTAGTCGAGGACAGCCCTAGTTCCAGTACAAACAGCAGTGTGAAGCCTATTGTTTCAAGGTTTATTATGGTTTTCTTGTCAGAAGTTGCCACATTTCCTTCAGTATTATTTGGAAATATATAGTAGTGATATCTTGGGCCAAAGCAAGCAACATGAGCTGTGTGGACTTTCAGCTGCTGTAGAGCAAACAACAGAGCTGAATTGACAAGCAGACTAAACAATGATGTATCATCTAGCTAGGCCTGTAACTTTTACATAATCATTGTTTCTTTGTTTAACCGCAATTAATTGCTATCATTAGCTAAGGTCCTAAGGGGTATGACTGTTGATGTTAATTGTCAGTTTTATGTTCATTTAAGAAAAAATAAGTTTTTATGATAATAGAGAGGCGTGGTTTACTTCATAGGCTGTATATTTGTGATACATTATCTGGGTCACAACAGTGATATAACCAAAAGATGTATCCTGGAATTCATTCAAAACTTTAATTTGTTTGCAAAAGTAATACATATACATATTTTTTTTAACATTGTTGATCGCAATTATTTCTGACACAATTAATGAAAAGTGACACTGCTCCACTTTCTCCTCGGCTTTACCACATCACTTCTCAGTGATGACTGTTTACTGTTGTCTGTGTAAAACATGCACGTGCACATACATCTATACTTCCAAATGTAAGCACATATGCATACACACATATTTCTTTCTGCACTACTATCTAATCAAAGGCTTAGAGAGACAAAGGTTCTGAAGCATGGCACCTTAATAGTTATTGTGGTGATAACTTGAAGAGCAATCTCCTCCAGGTGAGAAAGAAATCATTTCACTTACATGACACCTTTTGACAAAATGCAAGTCGACTTTCTATTGTTGCCAAATTAAATCATGACAAAGTTAATACATTAGGCAAAATCAGAGTTCACGCCTTAAGACAAAAGACACTAAGGATGATTTTTACAAATATAGATTGGTAGACTGTGATTTCAGAGCAAAGTTGCAACATAGTTTAATTTTTCATTTGGTTTGGTTAGCATTCACACTGCACTTTGTCAATTGTAAACAAATGTCATGCGGTCAAAATGGTCAAGTAAAACTCGCTGACACTTCCTGATCTCAGAAATAATGGAGAAACATCAAATGTATGCTGTCTTCGTTTTTCTGGTTTTGCTTTGGTGTTTCTAATATTTCAGAAAAAGTGAGTAGCTAATGAGGCAGACATCAAGACAGCCATGCCATATGGTACTGACCAACGGTAGGTGTTATTGTTATTATAAGGGCTGTAAAACGGCTGTAAAACGGCTTTAAACTGTAATACAAGTCAGGAGAGTCCTTAGCTTAAGTTATGTTTTTAATAACTGCCTAAAAAATCTTACGAAGGAATAAAAAAAAAGGCTGATAACTTCACCAACATTATGATCAACTTGCTCAAAACGATTTTGGTAAAAATAAAAAGGACTTTTACGCTTTTACCTAGTTTTAGCATTTATAATTACAATTATTTTGCTGGAATGTACAACACTGTGTGTAAGTGTATAGGTCAGTGTCTGTATAGCAAACATTTCAGAGAGGACTGGACCAAAGCATACTACTTTTATCGACATAGATAAGCCATTCTGTCTGTCTTATGTAAAAGAGCTGCAGAGCTGTCCTTACTTGTTGGAAGTTGCAAGCAGGTGGGGAACGATAGGACAGACAGGCTTACATACTCCTCAAATGTGGAAATAAAGAACGATACATTTAAAATAAAATCAAGCTTCCTTAAAGATACTGAATGGATTTAAGCTTTTTTTGACTGATAATGTCTGGGATAATCCTTTCATATACAAACAATGCCTGCTTCTCAAAATCTTTGCATATTACACTGAATTTAAGAAAAACACAGTATAATACTGTAAGACAATACAGCTACAAAATGGAATATGATTATTTAAAAGACTAAACACATATTGGTTATGCATGCATGATCCTTGCGGTCAGTTGGCTTGGGTGCTGTGGTGGAATGTAACTAAGTACATTTACTCAAGTACTGTACTTAACTACACAATTGTGGTACTTGTACTTTACTTGAGTATTTTCTTTTCATGCCACTTTCTACTTCTACTCTGTTACATTTCAGAGAGAAATATTGTACTTTTTCCTCCGCTACAATAATCGGACAGCTTTAGTTACTAGTTACTTTACACATTAAGATTTTTGCACACAAAAAACATGTAGTTTATAAAATACAAGGTTTTATTATAAATTAAAAACTACCCAACAATATAACGGCCTACAAGTCCAGCTGAAAGGATTAGCTGGTTAAAAACACAACTGTTTGGATCGTTTCCAGTTTCTAAAATGTGAGGATTTTTCTACATTGACTATTTTTACTTTTAATACTTTAAGTACATTTTCCTGTTGATACTTACATACTTTTACTTCAGTCACATTTTCAATGCAGGACTTTTACCTCTAACAGAGTATTTTTTACAGTGTGGTATTAGTACTTTAAGTAAAAATCAGAATACTTCTTCCACCACTGCTTGGGTGCACATGGCGAATGGACGGTCCTGGACCATAAAAAGCATACCAACATCAGTGCAAAAGCATTGCCCTAATTATTTGGGCTGCAAAAACACTATTTTCAGCCTTCACCTGTATGCAAGTGATGCTTATTACTACAGACCTAAACTACAAATGAAAGGACCAAATCTCTCTCCTTGTAATCTACAGCCTGTGCCATTGCTCAGGCCAAACACAGCCTTGCCTGTTGTTGCAGGCTGTTAACACCCATGTCACATTCCTGGAAAGAGGCCTGTTAGATTCATTACCCTACGTTCCCGGCTCCTCCTGACCCTCGCCTGGCATTTCTGGCAAATGTAGGGAATAGCACTGAGGACAGGACAGGATATGATACGACAGGTCATGAGAGGACAGGACCAGGCGTTGTATTTTGAATATAGACCCACAGCGTGCCATGTCTTGCTCTGCTGCAGACCAGTGTTCTATGTATTGTATAAAGATGTCGGGCTACAATAATCCATCTATCCTTTCTTAAAAATAAAACAATGAAGGTCAGCAAAAAGTATCAAAATTTAAGATAACACAAACTGCTGGATGAAAAACTGTGTTCTTGCTCATCCAACCTCCAATCTTGGTGTGTAATGACAGACAAGAAATCAAACATTTGCTATTTTACATGGAGGTGTGGCTCCAGATAAGAGATAAGAAACCACAGTTAAACTCTCTCTGGAAAAACAGGTGGGAGGATTCAAGGTCTGCAATGGGGCAGGGGTTTCTTAGGAGGAAACGTTTCCTCAGACAGTAACATTCCCAACATCTGTAGTTGTTCTGTTCTTCTTTCCTGCTTCGTTTCTTACTTGACATCAAATCCACAGAGAAAAACCTGGCTATTACGAGCAGCAGCTGCCTTGGGTCACACAAGTGCCAACTGAGGAAGTTATAAAAAAGACTTTTATTCCGTTTTGAGGTGAAGCACATTAAAGCATAAGTCAAGAAGTCTCATCCTTATTTCCTGGAGAGAATAAAAAATATAATTTAATAACAAATGCAAACAAGAGCAAAGCCAAAAAGCAGAAAGTACTGGGGCTGATGTGAGTAAGAGAGCATTGTCATGACAACTGAGGAAAATTGTTCAATATTGTTGCAAAATACCTATTTAAGGCTTTTTAAAGCCTTGAATAATTGTAGGAAATGTGTTCTACAAACATTACTTGACTTTCAAAGTCATATCTACAGAATATATTTGCTTGGAGAGGTATCACTACATTACATTTTGGCAGTGAAGACCAAATTCCAGTATTTTGATAAAACTAGTCGGGAGTAAGAAAGCAGTCATCTATGTGACTAAAGAATGGGAGTTGCATGCCGGAAAACTGATAGGCTAGACAAGATGCTTGCCAACTCTCCCCACTGTGTAGGCTGTAAATGGTGTACTGAAATAAAACAAATGGTAGATGCTAAACAGGTATTTGTCTGACTGTTGTTAATCAGTAAAGAGGACTGGCATGTACTATGGGTGCACGATTCAGAAAAAGTCACGATTCAATATTGATTTTTAGGCTCTAGATTCGATTCAAAAATCGAGTCAAAAACTATTCTCGATTAAAAAAATGATTCACACTATGTAAATGTAGTTACTTTTCCTATGTGATTGCAGTAGATATGCAATAAAAAAGAATAGATTTTAGGAATTCTATGAATCAATTTTGAATCAGTAGAGCTTGAATCGCGATACAAATGTGAATCAATTTTTTTGCACACCCCTAGCATGTACCCCCCACTCACAGGCATAGACAAAAGACAGGCATGCTAGCACACGTGCAGACTACTGAAACATGCATATTATATAATATGCCACATACGTGCACACACAGTATCCACAGGCTGTGAACATGCTCAAACAATCCTTGCCTGTCAGACTCAGGGAGATTTAACTTGCTTGTCATTGGTGTTGCTCTGGGCATTTCAATTTACAGTGGGTATAACAAGAATAGCTCCTCTTCAATTAGACTACACTTAACTTAGATTAACTTAAATCTGTTACAGATAATGTGATATTCAAGATCTTATTTGATAATCTTAGTTGATCTTATTTGATAAGAGTTGATAATGTCCTGGATGGTTGGTCTTTGCTGAGTATCAGTATTAGCCACCAGATGCATTCTAAGCACGGTCCACTCCCTGTTTAGGCAGAGTTCAAACTAAATGCACAACTTCGACTTTCATTTCCACTAAGCATCACAAAGGATGAATAATGAACACAATTTCTAGTTTTGTAGCAATTTTGCAACTTTACAAAGCCAGCCAATCAAAAGAAAGGCTGCTTACACTGGCAGTTTAGTCTCAGAGACAATGGAAGCGATCATTTCCAACATAGTTTAGCTGACCTGTGAACTACACATCTAGTTTCTCTTTGGACAAAAGCATCTGCCAAATGAATGTAATGTAATGCAATATTAGGGAATGTAGAAAATCTCTGAATAAAGCAAAGAGTTAAAAAGTTTTCCTCATGCAAGTCCAATACTGCTGCTAACCATATGTGACTTACTTTAAAGCAAATTTGTTTCAGATGCAATGGAGAGCTGAAAAGAACCATCTGCAGCCATATCGCAACTAAAAACAGGCTAGATCCATTTTACTTTAGGGGACAACCATTTCTTAATGTTCTTCCGTGCCCTGGAACGTGACTAAACACCCCAACGTGGCAGCTAGACGGTGTAGCACCAGTAATCTATTTCCAGATGCTGTGTTGTTCACTGTTTACAGACTCACATGTTAACATAAGGAAACAAAAATTGCATATCTGTACATCCGTTTACATAAGCAACACACACGTTTTTATGTGCAAGACTACACTAAAACCCTGCTCACTTCTAAAAGCTTTTTTCTGGCATGAAAACACTGAACGCTCATAATGTTTAATAAACAAAGACACCAATGTTGTAATCAATGTAAATCACCCATGCATTTAGATAAGCATTGCTTCAATATTTATGGTAAAAAGAAACAACCAGACTTGGACACTGGCTGCTGCTTACTTAAGTGAAAGAAAATAGACATACTAGAAAAGGGGAGACCATCAGTCACTCACATAACTTAATAAAACAGTTCTCTTGTTTCAGCAGTATCTAGCAAGATATCATCATAAATTTACATGTCACCTGCCTTTCAGCCCAATTACTGCTGACAGATTAATGGCCTCCTTCCATTTCTGGCCTTCCATTTATACCAAATCTAATGGCTGCAACATCCAAGTATTGCCATTGTACTAGGCTATAAATAAAGCACTGCAGGGCATCATCGACCTGGCGTGCATATAACCCTTTATCCTGGGACTGCAAACCGTGATACTTTGTGGCCAAAGCCTCTCAGCCAATGTCTTTCCTTTTGGAGCAGTTTTTTTTTAATCCACATACAGTAGATACCTAGTATTCAATATCATCAGCAACATCTCTTTCCAAAGACCCCCATTACCTATGGATAATCCACAGTTCTAACTGTTGACACCCTTTTCATTGGGACTATTTATTTAGTATAAAGTAGTTCCAATAAAAAAACAGATTTTTATTTTTGCTATGAGTGAACCGAATCTTTAGGAAAAAAAATACAGACTACACCTGACTTTTTGTGAATCGGAGTTGGGTTCTAGTTGTCGAAAATGACTTTTCCAGCTGCATCTCGCCTTCAGACCCCGGGCCTGTTCATCATCTTCAACTGGATGCTAGCCGTCCCTGGGACGTCAGCCAGTTGTTTCTAGAAATTCCCAACACTACAGCTCTTTCGGGTCCGTGAATGTCCTTGCAGCCCGTGAAGTAGACTACATGTGCAGAATTTATGTTTACTGCGCCAACATTCAAAACCTCGTGTCACCGTCTGCTTTAAAGTGTGCGTAATAAACAACGAGATGCTCCGGGCACAAAGTTCGCGCAAAGTTTCAAAACGTTCTCCCCTTTCCTGGCGTAACATTGTAACACGACTGCTTCGCAGAGTCTTACAATGTAACAAACATGTCGGACATTAACACAGACCTAACAAAACGAACGAGCCGTTGTTACTTTAGCTTTTCGGTACCACAAGGTCTGAAGTGTCTGGTATCACGAAAAAACCTGTTGGACCCAGTTATTGACAACCATCCCAGCATGTTCGGTAGGCACGCGAGTTAAACGACCAGCCCCCTTCCCATGGTGTAAAGAAGAGCTAAGATACAATATTTAACGTTATCTTACCTTTATTCTCTAAGGTCTTAAAGAGTAACGTCGCACTTCTTTGGTATGTGGACGCAATTTCACTTGGCACCCCGGGGTTATGAGTAGTACAGAGAGGGGAAGCTACAGAGAATCGTTGCCACGTACAGAACCTCCTGGAGGGTTGACCTTAATACTGCGATTAGACGCGCAGGGACATTCTAGTGTTATTGTGTTGCCCTCACGAACGCCTCGTAAAAACTGATTTCTGAGCTTTTTTACACAGTAGGGGGTTACATTTCAATTAGGTTTGTGTTATGCTGTAATTAAGAATTCACAATAATAATGACTCATTAAGGGTTTACAAGCCAGTGGTGAAAGAAGTAGCCTAGGCTACTTGCAACCTTTAAAAATGCTTCAGTGTAAAAATACTCCATTACAAGTCCTGCATTCAAAATGGTACTTAAGCAACAGTACCCCTACAGTATTAAGCTATTGGAAGTAGTATCAAAAGTAAAAGTACTCATTACACAGGATTACCCCTTTCAGAGTGTAAGGCTATATTACATAGGCGATCATATTATTGGATTCCTTTTGAACTACTGTGTACTATTGGGCAGTTCATTCTATTAAAATGCACATTATTTGATTTGTTTTTCATGTAAAATCTGAACCTGCAAAAGAGCTAGTAATTAAAGCTGTCACATAAATAGTGGTGTAAAAGGTAAAACATATTTCCCTTTGATATATAGGGAACAATTTAAACTTGTATTTAATGTAGGCCAATCATCATTCAGGCTTCAAAAGTATTTATGGACTGACAAAAACTATAGCAACATAATTCTGAAGAAATTTAATTCAGAAAACAAAAGAATGGTAAGAGATTCAAACGCATTTCTGCATATACAGTACAATCTGAGTACAATTCCATCTTTTAGGATAATTACGGTAATGTAATCCATGCAATCCGTCACGTTTACAGTTTGGATCTGGACTTGTTCTCTGGATGTGCTGAACACCATCTGGAGGGGGAAAAAAAAACATTTGGACTAGGCTTTTCATTTATCTCCTGTTCTTGAAGTTTTTGTGTTATGTCTCTGTGCCTCCCCTGTCTCTGATGTTTCTGTATTATGTGCAAGTGGGACCATACTAGGAATTTATTAACACCGAATAAGATTGAGGACACCGTAATTCAAATTAGTAGGATTGTAAGGAGACCAAATGCCTTTGCTTTGGAAGAGCAATTTACTACGCATGACTTCTGATGAAACCCTTTGTAAATCCAGCACAAACGTACTAGCCTACATCATTTCAACAAGTAACATAGTATATTTTAGCTGATAATATTGGGGAAAACAACAGTTTAGTTTGTTTTCTGTGAAAGAAAAATGAGGGGGGAGATTTCCATTATTAGGTTATGTCATTATAAGCATATTAGTGCACATTTTTGACACATTATACTTTGTATTCGAGATTTTAAAACATTTTTAAAAAAGTAGTGTATGCCTACTATTATATAATGTAGGTCTATAAGGTTTATTTATGTGATTTCTGATTAGCAATGTAATCCATTGATATATATTGCCGAAAATCTTGTGCACACCTAGAGTTTGACCAGCAGGTGTAACTGTGGGTCAACACAAGATATACCAGCATTTATACACAGAAGCATTAACATCATCTCTCTCTGATCTCCAATCTTAAACTGACCCTTCAATAATGTCAAGTTGCAATCACTTTCTTACAATACATTTCTCAGAGAACCTGAATGTTCTCGCTTCATCTCTTCTACATCATGACTCATCTTTTCTCATCAGGAGAGGAGGCAAATTATTGAGAAAGAAAAGACACTGCTAATATGTTGTACATGTAGGCCCACAAATATGCCGATATGTAGATGTATTTAACCACAAAGTCTCACATTATAGATAATGTGAGGCACTAGTTCTGTTTGGGATCCCAGCTGTGAAACATCATATGCTCTAAATCTGTGATAGCACTAATCCTCTCAAAATCCCAAATAAGTATATTTGGATTTATCTATCTATCTATCTATCTATCTATCTATCTATCTATCTATCTATCTATCTATCTATCTATCTATCTATCTATCTATCTATCTATCTATCTATCTATCTAGTTTGGATTGGACTATGGATTGTGATCACTGATACTGACTTACTAACATGAAATACATTTTTGTTAATGGTGTTGTCATGTCTTAAAATAGATTACTAATGTGTATACTGTGATATTTGCCCCATGGATTACAAATTACATGGAACAAACGTGAGACTGAAAAGAAAATGCCACTTTGATTGGTCAGATAATAAGAAATGATTCCAGACATAAATCAAGACATTTTAAAAGTGTTTTCATTTTTAAATTTAATAGACTTTCTGGACAGTGTTGGAAACAGAATGAGCAGGGGAAAAAAACATTTATGTTATGTTATGTTCACTTAGCTTTTCTTTTCTTTTTAATTACTGGATCATTTTATTTACTCAGCTTTTCTTTTTAGAGAGTCAAAAGCCAAAATGTTTGGGAAACCCCTAGCAAACAAGATATAAGAGAGTGACCCACAAACTGGTTTCATGTGGTTTTTGCTTTAGTCACCAGGTGTCACTCTTTGTCCATTGCACATGTGTGATGCACACTGTGATGGTTACTAGTACATTGAATGCTATCACAAACCTTATCACATTTAATACATTACAGCCAATACAATACAGATAAAACAGGTTTGCTTGAAGCATATCTGCAGTTGTAGAAAGCCATATTTCCCACAAATACCACAATGAAACCAGATAATGAATCTTATCATAAATCGGGCTTTGTTGACACAACAGGGCGTCTCGGTTCTTAACTAAACACAAAGTTATTTTGCTTGCCATGCTGTCAAGGTTGAGGAATAACACACAAGCCACGGGTAATTTTCACACCTGAGCAGAGCTTATAAAAAGGCTGTGAAACTGTGATTAAGTAATTACACATAAAGAACTGAATGTCTGGCATGTCACACATCCTGACTCACAGAAACCAATCAGAGAGTAGAAAATTCAATTCAACTTTATTTATAGTATCAAATCATAACAAGAGTTATCTCAAGACACTTATAGTAGGTCTAGACCACACTATAATTTACAAAGACCCAACAATTCCAATAATTCCCCCAAGAGCAAGCATGTAGTGCGACTGTGGCGAGGAGAAACCCCGAGAGGTGAGGAAAACTTCCTTTTAGGGAGAAACCTCGGACAGACCCAGGCTCTTGGTAGGCAGTGTCTGATGGGCAGGGCATAGCAGGGTACTGCAGGGCATAGCAGGACGTAGCAGGGCCTAGCAGGGCACTGCAGGGCGTAGCAGGATGTACCAGGGCATAGCAGGGCGCAGAGCAGGACCACGGCGACAGCTACAACCATGATTTAGGTTTAAAAAAAAAAGGACTCCAGGGAATAAGCTCCCCAGAGCTAAGTTAGTAACAAGCATTTCTGGGACATGGATGCACTCTGATGGAAAGAGAGGAGCTCAGTGTGTCAAAGGAAGTCCCCCAGCAGTCTAAAACTATAAAAATTTAACTAAGAGCTGGTCCAAGGCAAACCTGAGCCAGCTCTATAAGGGTTGGTAGATGAATCTGACGACTATGAAGAGTAGCAGAGAAGAGAAGGGGTGCCGTGTCTGTGGCTATACACCCTCCCCCACCGGTCAAGGTGAACACTGCAACTCCTCACTCTATAACTATAAGCTAAACAAGTATCTACATCCACCCATTTATTAATGTTAAGGTTTTTCAGATATTACAAGTGCGTCCTAACGTTAAGCCTCATCCTGTGCGCTTGGCTCAGGCTGGTAAATCGGAAAGGTCACAAGGTCAAAGATGCTCCCTTGTTTTGCAGAGATGATTTAGAGATGACACACAGAGGAGAGACAATGTAGTACATGTGTCTGACATTACTATCTGACCTTTTGTGCATTAGCCTGAGTGATTGAAAGCGAACACACACGGAGCAGGTTTGGGGTTACAGCTGCTTTAATCAAACCTCATCAGCTGAGCTCAGCGGCTTGACAGTTGACTCCAGTCTAAGTGCCATTTATTCCACCCTGGTGGAAGTTTAAACAACACAGTAAGACATAAAGACACAAAGACAGAAATTCAGTGTGTGTGTGTGTGTGTGTGTGTGTGTGTCTGTGTGTAACTGGTCCAGCGACTTCAACCAGGCAATGAAGCAGAACAAAAACACTAAAAGCACAATGGACGGCTCATGCAGTCTGCTGTGTAAGAGGAAGCATTCCCATGAGTTTGTGTTTCAAAATAAGCAGGTAAATACACAGCTTTTTGTTCCAACCTGCATGTCCTTAAACCGTTAGTGGAGTCAAATAAAGCATTAACATTTTTGTAGATGTTGTAGACATGTTTTCTTATCGTCTCTGTGTGTGTGTGTGTGTGTGTGTGTGTGTGTGTGTGTGTGTGTGTGTGTGTGTGTGTGTGTGTGTGTGTGTGTGTGTGTGTGTGTGTGTGTGTGTGTGCGTGTGTGTGTGTGTGTGGGTGCGCGTGCGCGTGACATGTAGTAATGACTCAGGGCTGCAGTACCTGAGGATTGGGTTACATGAGTTGTCTTTCAGCACAGCCAAAATGAGCCCCCTCGGGACAGAAGAAACAAAGTGGTGTTCACACTGCACTGATGTCAAATAATATTTACAAGTAATCCTTTACATTAGTTTTTTAGGGAGGCTGGACTCCCAAATGGGTGGTGTTGAACACCAGATACCTTTAGAAATCACAGGAGTGTATTGTGAAGTTAGCCTGATTGGTGCATTATTGACAACTTTACTGACAGCATGTGAATCCGTCCTTTTTCTATACCCACTTGTCGCGTTCAGGGTCGCAGGAGACTCATTTGGGCGAGAGTTACACCCTGGACAGATCAGTCTATCACAGGGCTGACACACACAAACATACAACCATTCACACTCACATTTACAGCTATGGGCAATTAAGAGTCACCAATTCATCTAACCGCCGCCTGTCTGTGGACTGTGCTTACCACTGAGTCACCATGCCATACTCACGCGTGGTGGTCGCGACACTAGTTGCAGTCTTCTCCTGAACAGAGGTGGCACTAATGAGCAAAGGCTACCAACTTTGCTATTTCTACGGACTAGAAGAAGAAGAAAAAGGTAAACAACGGCAGAACTGGCAGCAGTATTCGTCAATGCTTCGATTTGATTCAATGACCTACTTGGTCGGATTAAGCCTTTCATTCACCATAAAAGAACTCATCTTAACCCAAGTTTACAAGAGAGACTTGCAGTCACTCTGAGAGTCCTGGCATCCGGTTGTCGGCAAACTTGTCTATGCTTCCTGTTTCCGCTTTGTCGCTGAAAAAATAGAGTGGTGCACTTAAAATCCTGGCACGCCAGCAAGATCTACGTAATTTTGACGTCACATTGGCGCGCGCCAGCTTGGCTGCGGCTACTGTAAAACGGCCCTTAGAATTGTAGAAATCCAACATTAAACTTTAGCCTATGATTGATAAAGAAATTATAATATTTGCTGAGAAAATTAAGCCTGAAAAGTCTGGAGAAAGGCCAAAACAATCTGAGAATATCCCTTAAAGTTTGGAATGACAATGAAAAGCTGGTGAACTCTGAAAAGTCAGAAATAACTTATACATTCAGAAAAGTACTTAACCTACAAAAGTCAGGAATAACATGAAAAGTCAGATAGATCAGCAACTTAAAACCACCTCTTAAAGTCTGGAAAATAAGTATTTTTAGGATTATGCCTTCATTTTCTACATTATCTCTGATTACTTGGGGTTACTGTAATTTAAAACTCTAATACGTAGGCTAATTATAAATGTTTGCATTTCTGAACACGTCTCCTGCTGTGTTTCTTTTAATTTCAGCCTTTCCCCTTCTTTTATAATGGTGTACAAGCATCATGTAAGTACATGTGTGTTTGTGAGTGATTGCACGGAAGTGTATCTGTTTGCACACACCTTTTGACAAAAGGCTCCTGTCACCGAAGCATTATCTAACCATTCAGCATATCTGTGAGTTACGGCTTCACCATTGTTGACACAGCTCTTTCTAGTGAAAGAGCGGGCAGCTTTAGCAGATACACAAGCAGGTCACAGCCTATTATGGTTGTGAAATACAGAAGGAAGGACGCACGGGTGAGGCTCGTCCCTGACCTGCCAGGCCTGAGCTGCTCATTTGTCTTAAAGAAAGTAACATATCCTCCCTTGATGATGCATGTGATGCCATACAAACGTGTTGAACCCCAACATATAACTGAATGTTTCAAAAGCAATGCTAAACAAATCAAAAACTGGGACAAATTGTGTTTGATCTAAAGAGAGTGAATAGTTGTTTTTCAACCACCGCATGTAAGCAGAATAGAATCATGCTGTAGCCTCATTCTTTCATGACCACATTTAAAGGTTTAGAGATGCATAAAAGCAAGAAGGACTATGTTTTTGAGCTTTTTGAAAACTTTGAATTTCAATATTGTTAACCTCAATTGATCTTTTAGCAGGTGACAATACACTAAAAGCACATTTGATGTTGCTCTGTAGAATATTTGTAGAGTTGAAATAAATAAATAAAAATCAGTAATTCACTGGTTCCAGTTTTTTTTTTTTTCATGTGATAGCTAAGTGAATATCTTTAGGTTTTGGACTGTTTGTCAGACAGAAAAGACGTCCACCCATTTTTAATGTTATCACTCCATTGACGTTATCAGTGGTTATCAACCCCCTTAAATAAATAAATTGTGATTTTTCTTATTATTTTTATATTATTGTATTTAAGAGGCTAGATTAAAAAAACTACCACATGATTAGATTTATACAAATGAACTGCTTGTTGCAGCCCTAAACATTTGTAATACATACAACAGAAAAGGGTAAAATGACATTTGCCACTTCAGCTTTCAGAGTTAATTTTCACCTGAAGAACCTCAGAAGAGTCTGAAGAGTTCTCAGTCCAGGATCACTGACAAGATCACCTCCACCTATACTACATCATCTATTATGATCTGAAAGTCACTGAAACCAACAACGCCCTTTTCTCCAAGAACTGGCCCCAAGTTGGTTTATGACAAAAACAAGGCAGCTGTCACTCGAGGGGAAGACCAAGTGAGTACAAGAACCTTAACAAACACGACCCTGGAGGTTGTGTCTCCAGAGAGAGCTAGACCCGGTCCAGAGAGGGCCGTGGTGCTTGTGGACTTCATACCACACAAGGACTGGAAACCTCCCTCCTGTCTGCTGTTTCAGTGTTTCCCACAGCAATTTGAACGAGAAAGGCAGATTAGCAGACGCTGGCTGGCTAAGTCCTTTACTTTCCCTCTTCTCCTGGTAGTGATGGATGGATGGATGGTGCTCCATGACCCAGTTGGCTTTGTTGCCTTGCTGTTTTACTTGTGCATTATTAATGTATGTATTCGGTTTATTTTAAACATCTTGCTCACCTTCTCTTTCATTGTTTCATAATGTGAGAACTATAAAGTCCTATGAGATCACTTAGGAGATTTCAGGCTACACAACTAGACCTGACTCACAGCTTGGCAGTGATGGTGTTTCCAGTCAGGAAGGAGGTCAAATCAGCTTTGCTGTGAAAATTATGAGCCCACCAAATCCACAAAAACATAGTTTTGTGTGACCTTGGGTTTGTAGTACTACTGCTGCCAAATTACATTGACATCCAGAGCACTTTGTTCTCATTTGGAAAGGGTGGTTGACTGGTAACAGCACAGGGAGGCATAGAAAAATACACTCCCTTTAGACATGTGCTGAAGCAATCACGGAGTCGAGGGAGGATGGTAACCTTTTCAAATAGGAGCTTAGACGGAGGGAGAGAGTGCAGGCCACCTTGTCTTCTTCCCATTCCATACTGAATCACACTTGATCACTTCAGGCCCAAAACTGTATCTCAAAGCCACAGCCTGTTACAGGAAGCGAGGCCAATTCATGGGAGAATCCCATGGACAGAGAAAGAGAAAGAAAAACAAAAAAAACGTTGAAACGTGCCAATCAGATATGATGGTGTAGTTATATTCCAGGTACTTTCCATTGAGCTTATTCTGTTCATCTGAAAATATAACGTTTTCCAGGCAATGAGTTGACATGATGTCACTGACATAAGCAGTCATCTAAAGTAGCTAAAAATAAATCCCCAAATGGCAAACATTAGTGCACCTGCAATCATATTAGGTCTTCAAGGTAGAGGGAGTGGAGATTCAATTACGTGGTTATGTCTCAGCAGCAGCCTGGTTAGTGACTGTAATGGGCCCACAGTGGCCCGATTGTTGAAGTTCAGCTACTGAGAGGTTTCCTGTATATTTTCTGTCTGTGTGGGCCTTTTTGTTTAATATGTCTATTTGTGTCCATGTTCTTGTATGGAGTACTTTTGTAATTAACCCCTGGATTCATAGCATTGAAATGTTTTAATCTGAAAACCATCCATCCATAACTTAATGGCACAGAAAGCTAATCAATTCTGTGGCTTAACCTTTCTTAAAATATTTGTGTCTGAATGAATCATAAAACAGCAAATTGAATTTGAGTAATGTGAATGTAGTTTGGTTGAATATTGGACGCAACTTCCTATCTAAATTCTATCACATTCAGTTGCATTTTATTTTCAATTAGGTTTCACAATTAGGTAATAATGTCCCATTTTTGCTTCCATAACTCTGAACTCCATCACATTTTCATTGCCATCTTGGTCTTTGTTTTGTTGATTCATTGTGGAAGTAAATATCACCAATAAAAGTTGTATGAATGTCTCATTTTGGCCTAATACCTTTTTTTGTCTGAGATATAAATCAGTCAAACCCTTAATCTATGTCATAAAAAGTTAGTTTCACAGAGGGATACACTCAATCATGGACCCTGACAGGGGTATGCAGCAAAAGAGAGGCAATGCCAATAGTCTGGAAGTCATCATGCAAAGAAGGTTAAATTCTCCTTCTTTGAGTCCCCCTAAAGCCACTGAAGTCCCTGGAAGGCTCTAAACAGGTTCTAAAAGCATTCTTCAGGAATGTCTCAGAAATGTTCAGCTCCTATCATTCAAAACAATGCACACACACACACACACACACACACACACACACACACACACACACACACACACACACACACACACACACACACACACACACGCACACGGACATACAATACATCCTGCATCAGTGCATCAATGAAGACAGCTGGTAATGGTAAAAAGGTAACGGATTGAAGCCAATCTGTTTTTCATTGTATTTGATGGCGTTGATTGTAATCATCACACAATAATTGCAGCTTGAAAACACATCTTTTCTGCACAATGAAAGGAAAGTTCTAGACAGTGAATTTTCCAAACCAAACACATTTTGGAGCAGGTAAAAAATAGATGGAGTAAAGATTTTCTAGGTATTTCGTCAAATGCACTACTTTTATTTTTGTATGTGTTTATGCATTTCTAGTAATGACATGATGCCACTATTCTCCCCTGCAAATGTAAAAAAAATAAATATTTTTCCACCAACCGGGCCTGGCAGAAATTATTGTTATTTCTGTTGTCTCGCTTTGCCAGACCTTCCTCCGCAGCACTGCAGAGGAGGGTCTGGCTAGTCCACACAGCATTCCTGGATGGGAGAAAAACGTGCTCTGGTTTATTGGCATTTCTTTAAACCAATCACAATTGTCTTGGGCACCGGACAGAGCCCTGGTGCCGCTGCAAAATAGCCCCGGTAAGGAACTTGTTTTGGTGGAACGTGTAGGTTCAAAGGTTGTTTTAGTTGTGTAACAGAAAACTCAGATCGGACAGATAGTCTAGCTAGCTGTCTGGATTTACCCTGCAGAGATCTGAGGAGCAGTTAACCACAGTCCTCATAAATCCACCGGAGTTTAAAATTCCAACTCAAAGAAAGCAGAAGGTAACGAACGTCTGGCCAAAAAGAGGGAGATTCGGCGGAATTTCCAGCAGCACTGGAGAAATCCCGGAAGTGGAATGTCGTGGATATACTGTAGACTGTCAGTCCTGCAACAGGCAATACTAAACGCTGAAGCCACTGATTCCACTGCAAGGTGTAAATGACATTTTTTACATTGTTGGTGAAGGAGGGGTTGGTTGGTGGAGGGGTTAACTGTGCATAGCACGGCCTGGTTTAGTTCAGCTAATGCTTGTGGTGCAAAGAGAGGAGAGCATATAAACAAGCTTTCAAGAAATAAAATGAAACAAAAGCCAGACACCGGGTAATTTCCTGAGTGTGTGAGTGGGTGGTTGTAGAAGTTTGTGTGTGTGTGTGTGTGTGTGTGTGTGTGTGTGTGTGTGTGTGTGTGTGTGTGTGTGTGTGTGTGTGTGTGTGTGCGTGTGTGTGTGTGTGTGTGTGTGTCTGTGTGTGTGTGTGTGTGTGTGTGTGTATACACTGTTTGGTAGTCCCTTTTATTTGTCTTTCTCACAAGTACTGTTTGACATTCCTGTATAGGGCTGGACCAAAGTATTTAGAAGGGATGAAGAGATAAACAGAGGGGGGCAACAGGAGGGATAAGAATAGAAGATGGAACAAATTAAATTGTTTATACAATCATATTTATATAAACCTTAGTTTCAACGTTTGTCTTCCAAAACCTCACAAATACTTTCTTTTTTCTTTTCACATTTTTGTTGTGATGGTTTTAAGAGGAATCAAAAACTTCTTAACTGTGACATCACACTCTATCTAAGCAAGGACTCCCACATTTAATTGGTCTGCTTGTCAGTGTGTGTTGTCTCCTTGTTAGTATGTGTGTGTGTGTGTGTGTGTGTGTGTGTGTGTGTGTGTGTGTGTGTGTGTGTGTGTGTGTGTGTGTGTGTGTGTGAAGGTAGTGTTTAACAGCAGCTGCTGACCAGTAGCTGTAATTCATCCCATGTTCCAGCTCTCCTCATAGAGGAGCACTGGGATTCTAAAATGTGGACACTGCCCCTGCTAAACAGTGACTGCATGTATGTTAAATTCAGAGTAATTTACGAGTCTCCTGGGAAACACAGCCTCGTACTCCAGCCTGGTTTCTACTACAGGCCCAAAAAAGGTTAAGCCAGAGTTCAGTTTCAGACACACAGACATGGACACTTCGTCTTTATCTGTGAAAAGGAGGAGACAAACAACCAATGAGCCTCCAATGGCATACAATAAAACTGTAAGCCCAGATCATTTAAACATTCAAACAAAAATAATGATCAACTTTTCTTGGCCACCAGAGATTGTCGCTCATGTTTTCATGATTGCCTCGTATGGCTGAAATAAACTCACATGGACTCACCTATCAGGGAAATCCCCATTGATTTATATTTCACAACACCTGTTCCCCGTGTAAGGCCTCCGAGTTAGTAATAGAGAGTAATGTTTAATGTGAAACACTGATGTGGTTTTGACTAAGACTGCACACGTTTTCACAATAGAAACAAACCACTCCTTGTCTTTACTTTGAGGTAAACACTGCACAACACTGTGTACTTATTTAGAATTCAACCGTTTTACTGGTAAATGAGAATACCCAGTATGCAGTACAAAGTGAGCCTTGTAACATTCCCATAACCAACAAAGAAGTTTCCAATTACTTACCACAATTAACAGACAGAGGGATCACAGAGCACTGAGCTTGTTAAATCCCCTAAGACCCACCAAGGATTGCGAGCACACAGAAATGTTAAATACCTCACGCAATGACACCACTACAGTATGCAGTCGTGGAAAATTGTTTGAGTGAAAATACCAAAACAAAAAAAATGAATTAAAGGTGCTCTAAGCGATGTTGGGTGATGTCACTTCTTGTTGACGTTCGAAGTATTGTCAAACAGCTCGCCCCTCCCTCCTCCTCATCCCGTCCCCTTGCCCTCCCTTCCACGCACTAACCCCCACCCCCAAATCCTTCTTGTCGGTTATTGGCTGGAACACTGGAACACTGTTTATTATGTTTTGTGGTGCAGGTTGGCGCAGTTTGTTTTTATTGCCGTTTGTGTAGCCTGGGCTGTCTACAGAGACCGTGTTTTTTTACAGTGTGTTGAGGGGACAGGCAGCTAGTGGATAGTGAAGAGATGTTTGCTGTATGTGACAAAAAATGTTGTGACATTGCTTAGAGCACCTTTAATAACACATTTTTCTTATTTAACCCTGGTGGTATCTAGCCACGTGGTTTGGTCTATTGGTCCAGGTTGTGAGATATGTCTCTGTTTCCTCAGATTTCTGTCTCCACCCTAGTTCAATGCAGAGGAATGGAATTGCACTTGTGGTGTTCATACCATTAAAAATGCTGTTTTCATTCGATCTATTCTTTTTGTTCAAAATGAAAGCTATGGATTATTCAGATTACCCATTGTATTTGGGTGGATGCACACATTTTAAACTGGACAAATTAAACCTTTACTATGTGCATGGCTGGATTTATATACTATATGAATTTAGATGCATCAATGTTGTATTTGGTAAGGTACCTCAAATTTGTACGTAAGTACAATAGAGTACTTCTAGTATCGGTATACACCTGCATGATTTGTTTGGTAAATATTGCATATTGCGTTGGGTTTACACCTGTGGCTTGTGAAGAAATTAACACGTTGTGTATGTGCTGTGCTTTATTAACATGAAAACTTTCTATTAAAATGTATGTAACATAACGCAGTTGGGTCATTGATTTTACTTTATTTATGCATGTTTTTGCTGTAAATATAGCTTTGTTGAATGTGTGTTATATGTGTTTTATACTATGTGTATCAACAAGAAAAGAATTACCACATGTGGATATAGACAGACAAGCAATCACAGACGTAGTCCAGCCAGCTGGCATGAATAGCTGTGGCCTTCCATTCTATGGTATACATCAACTGTAAACACAAACGAAGCAGTGAATGTGCTGAACTCAGTTGTCAACAGCTGGCATGTGTACTATACACATGGGAGACATTTGTTTGTCTTTCCCAGGTCAGAAACATCCAGCACATCAGGACAAAGAATGCACTGTTACAGTGTTGATCTGGTGTAATACATGTGTGTGGGGCATTTAGTAATGATTAAATTAGATCTAAATCAGGATCAGATGATTCCAAAGCCAAACTCGAGGCCTAGAGCATAATTTCAATTATATTTATTCTCACTAGAAAGATTCAGTTCCTGGTATTGCTGAATCTGTGAAGCAAACAAGGATCAGTGCTTACAGTCTTTTTGTTGTAATCAGTTGTTTGATAGTATATATCGACAACGTTCCACTTCCGGGATTGTTCAGATGCTGCTTATTGGTTTAAAGAAATGCCAATAAATCAGAGCGCATTTTTCTCCAATCCCGGAATGATGTGCGGACTAGCCAATCTTCCTCGGCAGCGCTGTGGAGTAAGGTCTGGCAATGCGAGACTAGTCGTTTGACAACCAGCTAAAGTGTCACAGTCTGTTTGGCTATTTTGTCACCACAAAGCCATTTCAGTACAACTCCGGTGAATGAAGTTAACGCAAATTCCTTTTAACGCTTAATTTTTTTTGACATTCTGGGATTTGGGCCTCAGGCTGCTCTGTAGTTTGGGAAATCAATTAGTGATGCAGCAGTAACGTAGTGGATGGCTAGCAGAAACAAACCTCTTTTCTTTCCTTTGAATGGCAAGTTCAGTTTAAAAGCCCATCCAGACGGTTCTCTCGACAAGACTAAAGTTATTTGCATGTACTGTTGATGTGAATTGAGTACACTGAGTCTCAAATACCACTTGCTGGCCAAGCATCCTTGTAGTACCGACGTAATTCGTTCGGTACACAAAATAATTATGTTAATAATGTTTTTACCTCTTTTAGGTTGTTATGTTGTAATTGTTGGAGCTTGTATTTCAAGACAAATTTCCGTGTACACAGACAATAAAGTGCTATCTATCTATCTATCTATCTATCTATCTATCTATCTATCTATCTATCTATCTATCTATCTATCTATCTATCTATCTATCTATCTATCTATCTATCTATCTATCTATCTATCTATCTATCTATCTATCTATCTATCTATCTATCTATCTAATTCAGAGTTCGCCACCCAACCCTACATATGGCTGATGCAGAGAACCCTCCTCCCCCTCGCCAAATGCAGGCCACGCTGGATAGTTTTCAACAGAGACGTAACAAGTACAAAAAAGTAAGAAGTACAAGTGTACATTGTGTTAGTATTACCAAGTAATGTTACATTCAGGTCAATATGTCTATTGCTGCTTGATGGGCTTAAATTTGCCATATTATGCTTTCAGCATATTTTCTGAGCATACCTTTGAGGTTATTCTGGAAAATATTCTAGACCGTATTTGTCATTGTTTTGGATTGTTGCAATAATAATAAACATTTACATAAATCAAGCATATTTGTCCGCTCCCATGTTGATAGGAGCATTACAAACTTGAATAATATCCCTTTTAAACATTTAGAACAGATATATAATGTGTGATTAATTTGCGATAAATCACGAGTTAACTATGGCAATGACAATCATGTGATTAATTGTGATTAAATATTTCAATCAACTGACAGCCCTAATTCAGACATATCTGACCTAAGACTGGTTGTCTAAACATAGACTTTTACCCTGGCTCATATCTACTAAATAACCAAACTAATACAGTATACAGTATGTGTAGCTTCATCAGATGCACAGCACTGCATATTCTTGACAATTTCAGCAGCACTAATTTGCTTCTGGTAAACTGAGACACAACCAACTCCTTCCAGGCACTCAGCCAAGATAACTCCAGCAAAAAAACGACAGGACTAAAGTAAACTTAAACATGATGTAATTCAGACTAAAATAATGTCAGTAATGTAGAGTAGTGGTGTAGAGTCAGTCATGTTTAATAACCATCATTCTGATTAATGTTATTATGGTTTCCTCTGATCTCAATATATATGTATTCACTGTGTGAGAGCTGATGTAGCTCAGAAAGCATGTTTGGTAAAATGAGATGTTGTGTGTTTCCATCCTTTCTAGATTTTTTATATATAACTTGTAATACAAAAAAAAATACAAAAAGAAATTCTTCTGATTTGGAGTCCAACCAAAACATTTGCAAATCTGGAGTCATCATTAAAGGTAACTGTAATTTGGGACTATAATTGTAGTGGTTTGGGAAGATGTCTCCCACAGAGACAAAAAATGACATAAGTCTAACTGTTGCTCAACCAGCCCATGAATATTGAATCTAATTTAAATAGTGCCCATATAGTACATTCATCATGCCACTCCTGTTGCTGTCGGCTTGTCCAATGACTGCTCTTGTTACTTGGATTGTTTACAAGAGAGTACCGCACTGCCTGAATACTGGTTTAAAGCTTTGGTCACAGCATCAGATAGTCTCATTCTCAGTATAATGAGGGGGCTTGGTGTCAATTAGGGTTTTTCTTTGTGACTCTGGAGAGGAGTTCTCTGTAGCTTGTTTAGGTCTAAATGGATGGTTTGGTAGAAATGGTTTGATGATTCATCTTGGTGAGCTTAATTATACTGTGTGAGAGAAGGAATTAGAAAGAGAGAGTGGGTGTAAGAGAGAGAGTAAGAAGTGGAAGAAAAGCGTGAGAAAAGAAGGAAGAAGTCATAGTTTTTCGACAGATAAAAAAAATCAAATAAGTAGCATTTAAACAAGTAAAACAGTATGTGGTTGTAAAATATGATCACAAGGACCCAAGATGCATTTAAGGTGCATTAAGGTTCATAATGTGACCCCCAAACTGTCTCACTACATAACAGTTTGTAAGTGTTGGGTTAGGGTTAAGGACTATGTATAAAAAGCAAAAAGTCATCCTTAAAGCACAAAATACATTGTTTGTCCATGCCCTCAAGAACAACACAGAAGCATTTTCTGATCCGACGCCCCTATTGGCAGGACATCATTTGTTGTGGCCTTCCAAAAGTGTCATAATTGCTTCAGCCGCTAGGGCTCTGTCACTTGAATTTAAACAAATGGGGGGCATTTGCTGACACGACTGAAGCTGTATTTGTTTCTTGGGAGGACAATCTCGTAAAAAGGAGTCCAGCACTGTTCACCCAATATGGATGTAAACACCCTCAAATACCCTAAAAGCTGAAGGTCAGCACCTAATACTCATTTTATTGTAAAAACAATGAGGGGAAATACAGAGCCAACACAATAGAAAATGTATGGACTGCAGTGTCTGGATACAATTCAGGATATAAATCAGATTGATTCAGGTCTGGATACAAGACACTTTCTCCAAATAGGGCCTATATTCTGATAATGATTATTACATTAGAGAGTTTGTTATACTATATGATTATGAACTGCCTTTTGAAGTTCTTATTCAGGTCTTTCTGATGAGGTATGACACATTGCAAAAAATACATAATGGCACGTTTTAGACACATGCAAACACACTTAGAACACGTCTCCACATACTACGTACCGTACTATACGTATTCATGCTCCTTTATGACAAGCATATGCCTGGAAAATGTTATTCTTTAGCAGTGTTATATAAAAAATCCAGTTAATATTCAGCTGCAATTATGACAATGTTCCAATCAGCTGTCAGATGCTGATTAAAAAAAGATCTTACTCACAATTGAAAAGTGAGTGACTACATTATTCTTGTAAGATTGTGTCTCCTATTTATGGACTGCATTTGAAGATCCATTCACATCTGTTTGTTATTCCAATAACAGTAATGCTTCAGCACCACATTAAATATTCATTGCCAGCATCTGGTCAGTGTGCATGTGTGTCTCTGTGTGTGGTCAGGAAACAGAGGCATTCAATTACAAGTCCGATGATGGATAACTGTGTTAAGGATGATTTTTAGGCTGGTAAAAGTAAAACTTTGTAGCCTGGTTGACACCAGACCGTTCTCAGTTCTCAGTGGGTCTGGGGAAGATTCATTCACAGCCCATTTCCAAAGGGGCGTCACCAACGGACGCCACTCAAATGCCTCTGGGCGCAATTGGATAGTCCTTCAACCAATCAGACCAATGATCCGGGTGACATAGTAGCAACAGCGGCATCAACGGGTTGCTGCACTTCGGTAGCCGTCATGTTGAATGTAAACAAAAAGCTGCTTGCTGTCGTTGCGCTATCGTCATCGTCTAAAGCCCGCCTCAACGGTTGTGATTGGTGCCTTGATTTGGAAAAATTGGAAATGGGCTTGAATGGGCTTTTGGCCAGACTGACTTGCAGCGCAAATCTCAAATTGGCCGGAAGTTCGTCAGGGTTTTCCCAGGCTAAAAAAAACCTATTAAGAAGCAATTATTTTGGCCTGAAAAGACTAATATGTGAAATGAATAAAGGTGTGTGCATTTCTTCATGCTTCCATCCTGGCATTTACTAAGCATACAGAAACATTTTAACCACAGTGCTTGTATATTCAAATATTACCTGGGGGGTTCATGTATGAGCTGCTCAATAAAAACACATTAACTAGTTGCCTATAGCAGCTTGGCTGAAACATTTAGGGATAACTGAAAGAAGTGGACACATACTCTTTGGATAAAGATAAGTATTTCCTTCCATATCAATTGTTCTTCTCTATCAATTATTTATAATCACATCACCTGCAGATGATTAGTGTGTGTGCAGCATTCTTATGAGATAGCTTTGGGCCTGTGGTGGCTTATGCTATGAAATCATCTGTTTTTCATTTCTGACTCAGCAATATTGCAACCACATAAATTAAGCTTCATGATTTCCCTACAACTATGTGCCTCCCCATGGGGTGCTCCAGGCACAGCACTGTAAGTGGCACCATTGTTTCCAGCCTGTGTCATTTACAAACAACTAACCATTTCCAATGCAGGGGACATAGAGCTAATATGGTGTGTGAGCTGAAAAACAGGATATAGAAGCTATGTATTTTTTGGTAATGTGGCAAAGATGTTACTAATCGGGAGTTTCATCTGCTGCTAGATTTGCCTGCAGCAGACTTTTGGACCTCACTCAAAATCATGGTAGTGATGTTAAACCCTGCACCTAATGGGACTCTGGTACTAAAATATTGACATAATATCACTTGTTTTGGCATAAGTGTTATTTATTTATTTATTTACATATCTGTTAGACACAGAATCAATTTTGAGTTGTGTGTCTGGCCACCTGTTGCATTTAGGTCCAATATTAATGGGTATTGTGTGACGACATTAATAATTATTAGACACTATTCACTACCAGTGACAAAGGAATCAACAATTGTGCAACCGTTTAGATGACATCACTTTTCCAGACAGCAGAGATAATCCAGACGGAGGCAGACAGCTCATGATTAGAACACCGCTCCTCTTACCTGCGTCCCCTCGTGTTCTCCTCAACACAGACGCAAAATCAGAGGGTAAATAGATTTGTAGGCATTTAAAACTACTTTAAGACGCTGCCGAGGCTATGTCGAATGATGACCATCCAGGAAAAGAACAGAGGGATGGAAGCTCTCTGTAGTTAGACTCAGATGTACTGCACAGGCTTTGAAGAAGACGCATATCCGAAATGTCAGCCTGTTCATCTGCTCAATAAATCTCCAGAGCAGACTACAGCCCTCTCATCCTTTCTCGTTCTTTGGTTAGTCATCCTTTGATGTACCCTGGGTAACAAGTAAAGGAGCAGTCTGTAAATACTGATTAGTGACACCTTCTAAAACATGATTATTGGCTTTGTTCACACACAGATTATTGTATGGACATTGTGTTGTTGTTGTGGAAATGGAACTTGTAAATTAAGTTTGACGCACAGAAAGGAATCATGATGGAATAATAGAGACACAGAATGTTATTATTTACATATGTCTGCATCTAAAGTCCTGAGAGGAGGTTTCATGGTTTGTGTACACTGAATTGATCTAACTACTACTCAGTGATTTTGGAGAGAAATCATCTGACTCACATTCTCTGTCTTGTTTGTTTACTTCCATTAAAGCGATCACACAGTTTGCATCATTACATGCATCAATTCAAACTTTCTAAACGTGCTCTGTTGCGTCATAGGAGCTCATTGTCCAAGTTGATACAGGACTTCAAAAACACTGTCACTCATGATGCACTGACGATGATACCTGATGTTGAGATCCACTTGGTTTGACAGCCGTACCACTGTTTTTACACAGTAACTGGGATAAGTTGTTGTCTGACTCAAATTGACTCAGAGCTTTAGACAGAGCCCCACATGCCTGCCGTTGTCTGAGAGGCAGATTCCCAGGAATGTCTATGAGATCATTCCCTCAGCACTAGAAAAATCGTACTAAAGCTCAGTGACTCACTCTGCAATTGGCTGGGGAAATGAAAGAATCAAGAAATGGGGCAGAGAGGATACTAGGATTTCCACTGACAAATGGGAGAGGTAATTTCTGCCGGTGAGGCGTCCAAATTACAGCACAGCAAATTCATTGTTGAAGATACTCCGGTCTAAACAGCTTTTTGCTTAAGAACCTGATCAGTGAGTTATTGAATGACCAGAGTTTTAAGTGCATATCCAGATTATTTTACAAGTCCCAAAGGCCAGGGTATTTATTTTTTCATTTATTTTTAGTCACGCTAGTGGCATGGCTCTATATATAGCAATGATTTTTCTTTTTGTGAAATGGTACCTGCAAGCACCTGCAACATGGCAGGTGAGGCTTTCAATCAGCCTCACCTGCACATTGAGGTTTGCTCTAAATAGCCAATGTTAGCGCGCTAATGTCATGTTATAAGGTTAGAGTTTAAGATTCAGATTCAGAAAACTTTATTGTCGGTCATGACAGAAAATCGTCTTAGACATGGTCTCAACATACCGTGCAAAAACAAACTCGGACAGTAAACATACAATTGCAATAATTATATAAATAACAATAATTTACACTGAGCCTAACTTCACAGAGGCACATGGCTGCACACTCTTAGTCTAGTCTTGTTTTAAAGGTATCATTTTTCATTCAAATGTAGGACAAAGAGTAGCCCATAACCAAAACTCACAGCACTTCCCAATTAATTGGCATGTCAAATGTAGGCTATACCACTTTAGTTAATCACACATGATGCAATGATCAAGGTAGGCCTATAATAAAAGCTATGGGTATGTGTCTTATTCATAGAAGGATTAAAATACTGACTAGTATACTCATCTATACTCATTTAAAGCCACCACTTTGACCTTTTTAAGTGATAGTTTTAATACTCAGACTAACCAACAACTTTCTCTTACTCTTGTGCTGCTTAAGGTTTGCTTAGCTTTTAGCTTTTGTATACAATCTGCCTATATATTTTTTTTTACAAGTTAGAGTTTTAAATTATATGAATATGCTAAGTCATTTACTTTTATAGCAAAATAGCTCAGTGATTAGCAAGGGAAGTCAGCGAGCAATAAACGTACCTGTTTGGTCACTGATGGTGCTTCAAGAGGAGGAACTGAAAGAAAGTCACAAGCACAGTCTATACTCACAAGAAGAGGAAAATAACTAGGAAACACAGTAATACATACACCACCCATCTAATAAAATGATAATAGAATATTTGCTGGATCTAGTTGCCCCCATTTATACCTGCAGACTGCAGTGTTGAACAACAAGCTACTTTTTGTGACTCACAGTTGATGTCACAGCACACTGTCGGCTGTGTTCCCCCCAGCGCTCTGTGCTCCGTCCCCTCCCACTCTCTATCGCCGGGTGAAGGCGGGCGGGACAACCCGTCAACCACGTCAGAGGCGGCTTCGTTATTTAAACTTGAATCAAGAGAGGGGGGAAAGTTTTCACAGACGGGACAGCGTTGCCTAGCAGCCAGGCAGAGGACTCCTGCTACTTCACGTTGCCTTTTTGTTACCCGGGACCGCGGATATTTCCCCTCTCTGTCTGCCTGTCATCTGTCTGCTTCCCTCTCGCAGTCTATATTGCCAAACATGACCCAGACCGTGGCACTAAAGGGACCCTCTCCTTGGGGTTTTCGACTGGTGGGTGGACGAGATTTCAGCACACCTTTAACCATCTCCAGGGTAGGTAGACACTTTACTCTCTGTTGCTTCGGTGTGTAGGCTATCATCCACGGAGTGTATCCATTCATTGAGCCGTGCGCAAAGTGGAGCTTGGCGAGAGTTTCTACATTAGAAAGCGTTTTGATCATCCTGATTGCAACCATTATACTGAATGACACTAATTCGTGATTCAAGAGATGTAGGGAAAGTTTGAGCAATTAGCTGCCTTAATATTAAATAACAGGTCGTCAAGGTCTATTATCCCTTTTAGCAGTAGCCCTTAACGCTAAGTGCTTTAACAGAAGCTTGTCTCTAAAAGCTGACAGACGGTGCCGTCTAATTCCTGGCAGCTAAAGTTAGTGAGTCATTGCAATTGGCCGACTATAAATTAACTATAAACTAGCTAGTCTATCACCGTCAATATATGCCAGAAAAAACACACAATATGGTGCCATTTCCTTAAGCTATTCATCATAGTATCAATCAAATAAATTAATATACCCAATGTATATATAGCCATTTAATGTTATTTTTTCCAAATGTTGACCATGTCTACCTCAGGTGGTAATCAGACCCATAGTCAGATTTCCTTTTTTTTAAAGATGCAGAAAATGGCAGTTTCTAGTAGCTAGAAGTAAAAGTAGTGTTAGTGGTATTCATGAACCTCCCTGACCTTCAGAATATGGGTCAAGAGTCATTGTGCTGGCAGTGCATCTGGCAGTAGCCAATACTTCATCCCAGGCGGCCAGGGTAAACACAGCCTGGTCTTGCAGAAGGTGGGGGACGGGGGTTGGGGGGGGGGGACGGGGGTTGGGGGGGGGGGGGGGTGCTGACATTTGTTTTTCATCAGAGCTCATTGGTGCTGCGGAGGGATTCCAGGTGTTGTGCTCAGCTGTATCACCAGCCCCAAACCGACCCTTTAACTACAGTGCCCTATAGCACTTCAAACTAGAGGTGTAATTTTTAGATTTATGGCATACAATTAACAACTTTGAGAGAAGCAGACGGAGCCCTGGAGGTCACCTGAGGTGCTCTCTTAAACCTACCACTATATCCCTAAAAAGATTTGTGATGCAATGGTGAGGCATACTTTGACTCAGTGTGTGCAAAGTTAAAAGGCTTGACAGTTGTATGTCTGTAGGTTTTTGGTTTCAACATTAAAGAGTTGGCACCTTTGCTTCTCCAAATCACAGTTAAGGGTAACTGAATTTTGCAATTTGAAAAATGTCTGTGGATAAATAGAGTTTTCACTTTGTGCTCGATCTTCATGTTTGAGTTTGTCTCTATGTGCACGGAATAGAGTTTTCAACAGAGACCAAGCCCAAGACCAGAATTACTTTGGAAATAAGGAAAAATTTACACTACCAGCTATTGCAGCATTTGTGTTTCATGCTGAATTTAAAGTCAAAATGTTGCCTAGTGCTGCAGCTTTAGGGCATCTCAGGTTTTGTGCTGCATACCTTCCTAACTTTAATCATTTGGACAGCAGGCAAGTTGTGGTTTCAATATTACTGATTTAACAATTTCTGAATTTTCCCCTTTCAGTCTGTGCATACTTGCATGACTGCCAATGTGGGAACCATGGCAGCCAACAAGGAAGTCTTTGCATTGTGAAGATTGCATAACTCAGTGATGCAACAAGTCCTCCAAGCCATACAACGATATAGGTCCTTTATTCGTACCCTCTAATATGACCCACAGGAGCGTTTCATAATATAAGCGCCTGTAATGGTGGCAGAGAATGTAAAGGTCAAGGTTTTAAAACTTTGTTAACGTTGTGAAACTGCTGCAGTGTGTTTAGTTTAAGGCACAAAAACTACTTGCTTATGTTTAGGCACCAAAACTACTTAGTTGAGTCTAGAATTTTTTTTTTAGTTTGGGTTAAAATCATCTGTTACGTTACTTAACTTGCTGTTACGCAAGTGACACAGAACATGACATAGTTCAGTTTTTTCCATAAAGTAAAAAAAAAAACTTGCTATTTACTTTTATTTTCAAATGCGACATGAACTCCTATGGAAGGACACTAGAGGGTGACTATAAACGTAAATATGAAACGTAAATATGAGTCGCAATTACTGCTTGGACAAACGGCTTATGAGAGCCTTTTTTTAGGGGGAAGACAGTCTCCAGTGATGATTGCATCAGTGAAAAGGATTACAGGTTACACTTTACAGGCAGTTGCATAACATAGATGGCAATAAAAAACAACGCGGACATGGAATACGTAGCTGCTTGCAAGAGTAAATAGGGAGTTTCGGCTAAGTCCTAAATCTTGGCTATAAAGTTAGAGAAGGAAGCAGATGGTGAGATGCAAGCATATTTATCAAAACATTTAATTGTAGAGGCATAAATACACACAGTGTTTTGGCAGCAAGATCCAGCATTACACTACCTCCTGAATACTTGCTTTCTACCAGCCATTATAAAGCAGATCAGTGTCCAATTGACATCATATGCTCTAATACATCAGCTGACAACACAAAATGCGTTTTATTGGCAGAACTCAATAATTGTTTTATCCTGGTGTTTAATACGCTGGTGTACACAAGTGCATACATCACAATTAAATTCAGGGAGAAGTTATTTAAAAAAATAGAAATGGCGGGAAAGGAATCCTCTTGACTCACCTCATGGGAGCCAGTGTGATTCATTGCTGCAGATATACTTGAGAATATTCTAAACTTGCTATTTATCACATGCTTGCAACATTCTTGCTGTACAGTGCATGCCCAAGACGGCAATTACAATGTGCTGAATGGTGACGCAGAAAGAGATACATGGAGGGAGAGAGTGTGTTTGTGAGAGTGTTTCAGAGAAGGGTAGTTTATGTCGTACAGTACCCAAAATGTCTCTTTGGGGGCCGTTCGGTATCATGTAAAACTCATACAAGACAGAACTCTCTAAAGGTCTTAACATTGTCTGTGGGCTCTGTATAACTAGAGAAAAGCAGGTTTAAGACAAGACCTAAATGCTAGACCTCATAGTTGTTTTTAAGTTTTATAGTATTTTACGTAATAATTCCAATCATACCTCTACTTTTCACAATTGACAGATCTCCTCCCTTCTTCCTCCACGTCCTTCTGCACTTATAAAAGTGAACGCCATGAAACACCTGCACTTGGAGACAGTGAAAGTTGTAAATACCAGAAAATAAGTTCTGATGGCAGCAGCTGTTTTTTTCCCTTAAGGTGATAATGTTCCAGGATAAGCTCATTAGTCCCCTGCCAGCCCGTTAAGACTCTAGCCAGCTAATGACGTGTCTACTTGACTCAAAATGGAAACATTTGTTTGTGTGTGTGTGTGTGTGTGTGTGTGTGTGTGTGTGTGTGTGTGTGTGTGTGTGTGTGTGTGTGTGTGTGTGTGTGTGTGTGTGTGTGTGTGTGCGTGCGTGCAGTGGTAGGTTGTTAAATGGCTTTGTGTGCATGAGAGAGAACGAGTGGCAGCGAAACCAAAACATAATAAAATCACTGATATAACTGCTGAAGCATTTAGAGAGGATATGTTGAATATGGCAGTTGTGGTATAAGCCCTTTTGTAAATCTGTGTCAAACCGACGTCTAGGCAGAAGGTGACGCAGGACGCTTGTCAGTCCTGCCACCTGGCAAACAGTGGTCTTCTGGAAGGGGAATTCACAACTGAGTGTTGTGTAAATAATCATTTGACCCGAGCACTGTCCAGCTTCCCTTCCGACACCTTTATACAGAGCATGCTGCTGTGTGGTCTGTCTTGCCTGTCCATGCATGATGGAGAATTGTCTGTGCAGTAGAGCTGCAACGATTAATCGTCAACTCTTAAATTAATCGTCAACTCTTAAATTAATCGCCCAACTATTTTGATAATCGATTGGTCGGTTTAAGTCATTTTTCAAGACAAAAGTCAAAATTCTCTGATCCCAGCCTCTTAAATGTGAATAGTTTTTAGTTTCTTCTCTCCTCTGTGACAGTAAACTGAATATCTTTGAGTTGTGGACAAAACAAGACATTTGAGGATGTTATCTTGGGCTTTTGAGAAACACCGATCCACATTTTTCACAATTTTCTGACATTTTATAGACCAAACAACTAATCGATTAATCGAGAAAAAAATCAACAGATTAATTGACTATGAAAATAATCGTTAGTTGCAGCCCCACTGTGCAGCTGCCAGACAACTACTGTTAGTGCATTTAGAGGGTTGTTTTGCACAGGGCACATTATTAACATTGTAATTTAGATATAGTATATTCATTATATATTATATTATATAATATATATATATAGTTTATTATATTTGATCATAACATTTTTGCCTGGTTATGGAATTTCCTGGAATTTGATAGTTAGGAAAAAAAAACATTTCTCATATCAAGTCATATAATTTCATGTTTGTTAAGCTGATTTTACAAGGGCATTGGAATCACAGGGCAGGAATTAAGACCAAATATTACTTAGAGTATATCAGCAGTTAGGCCTATACATCCAGTGAACTCAGTGTCCTTTGAACCGTTTAATCTCTCAGTCAGTCCGCCACATACCAGAGACAGGACATGTGACCTAAAGCCACATGGGTTGTTTGTCTGACGCTGCTGGTTATAATAGTCATCTTTAGGCTGCTCTTTTCTCCATGCTAGAATTATAGATGCTATGAGCTGCATCTCCACAACAAACTGAGCAAAAAGATAACAGATGGTACTCTTGAGGTATTTCCTGTTGTCAGTGAAGCTGTGGAGTTCCTGAAACTGTATGGGCAGGAGAACAATGCCTGTCCTTGGGTTGTTGTTGAGTTTTTCCTGCTCATCTGGTTATCTGATGTATGAAACTGAGTCTCTGTGATTAATGTGGGCAGTGCTAATTATTAAGTACAGAAATTAGGGCTGGGCAATATATTGATATTATATCAACATCTGTATATGAGGCTAGATATCGTTTTAAATTTTGGACATCATAATATCGTGATATGACATGTCTTTCCCTGGTTTAAAGGCTGCATTACAGTAAAGTGTTGTAGTTTTCTGAACGTACCACTTACTGGCTATATTATTATATGCCTTTACCCACTTAGTCATTGTATCCACATTATTCAGTCCCTCCAGAAAAACGCGGAGTTTTTTTGTGATTGTTGCGGGCAAAAATCCTTGATTATGCGGCACGTTTTCTTAAAAAATGCGATGGAATATGCGGGATATTTATGCCATTTTATGCGATGAAAATGCGGGAACTTGCAAAAATTGCGGGAACTTGCGGGAACTTTTTTGAATGATGTGCTTTTCCTTGTAAGCTTAATGTCATCTTTGTCAACTTGTTGCGTTTGTTTCGATGTGTTTGCTGCAGGGACTGGCAACTATCTAAAACAGGATTCTGGGGACGCTCTTACGATCATGCCTAACATATGGAAGCATGCCATGATGACAAGGACATACAGGAATTTCTTTAGGGAAATCCCCATGATCCCACATGCAAAAAAACAGCCAGAATTATTACTAAACTGATTACAAATCAGAAAGGGATCGCTACACACTTTTTGATGAGTAATATTGATGAGAAATATCATGCTTGTAGACTCTAGACATACACATGCATTACAGACTGTAATTCATTTCGAGTAGCTAACTCTCCCATTTCCTTGTGTTCTCATTAACCCCCATATATTTAATCGTCAGCTGCAGTGTTTGTTATTAGTCTTGGCAAGTTCAGTCTCTTTGTTTCAGTGTGACAATCACACACCAGTCAGAACCTCACACCCCTAGTTATGTAATGGCTTTTCAGAGCGTCACCAAGGTCATATCCATGGTTATGGATATCGCAGGTCCAACAAGCAAACAAAGGCTTTTGACACGTTGCCAGCAATTCTTCTCTGTGTTGCTAAGACGTGCGACTCACTGCTCCCACCCAGCACAAAAATTCTCTGTGGGATTTCACGCATGAGAATTTATTATCATTATTGTTGATTTAATATGATGCTGAAATAAACTCCTCTCAACGGGCAAGTATGATATGGACGCACGTATGCATGTATGTCCCAAAAGGCAACTTGAGCTAAGTATAAGGTCAGAAAAGGAAGTCAGAAAAACAGGAAAAATCCCATTCTGAAAACAAATATGCAACTATAAGGGTTTCAAATTGATTGTCATGTCAATATTTATTACATTCCCAAAATGTCAAATACTTGAGTCTTGAAATATAAGAAAAGTGCAAGTGTAAAAATCTCTCTCACACACACGCACACGCACGCACGCACGCACGCACACACACACACACACACACACACACACACACACACACACACACACACACACACACACACACACACAATCAATAAAACAGTGTATGAACAGCGCAAATCAAGCACACTGGCTCTTGTAGCATAAACAATCAACGTTTTAAAATGTCAAATATCTGAAATATAAGAAAAGTGCAATAACTGTAAACATCTTACACACACACTTAGTTACACACACACACACACCTCTGTTTTCATGGCTGTGCTCCGATGACGCAAAAATCGTCATTTTACATCATCGGAAGATTTTTTCCAGACCCCCCAATGCAGATATTTCTTGTCTCAGGGGGATATGAGGGAGGGACGCACGGTCATTCAGAAATACTACCGGGTTTCTACTGATACAAAGCTGAATGCTAAATCAGTATCCCTTTAAGTTAACAATAATTAGCCTGTGCCTATGTTATCTCCTTACATATACCTACGCTCTCCGTCTCTGATAGATTGGGAATGATTGAGATTTCTCTTGGCACAGCTACCAGAAGACTTACAACGTTCAGAGACGTTCACGTCACATTGGCGGCGGGAAGCTAAGTTTGCAGCTGCGCAGTAACGCTCAGTAACACTTAACCATCACCGGAAAAGTGCTGGTAAGAGGCTTCACTTGTCTCCGTCAAAAACAGCGGGGTCGCTGTGTCCATTTTTCTTTTACTGTCTATGGCGTCTACCCCAGTTCATGTAAGCGCAAATGTAAAATTTCAAGCCAATAGGAATACTTTGAATTGATGGTGGTGGTCAATATTCATAAAAAAGGACAAGTTTGTGAAGGGCAATACAGATTTTGATAATGAACAACTACAAATGTTACACACTGGGGCTTTAAATGGCTATACATTTTTTTTTTTTTAAACAATATTTTTTTTCAGATTTCATTTTGACAACACACAAACAAAACAGAACATGTCACCGTACAATACTTTACGGCTGCCAGTTTACAAAGTAACATATATATATAACATAATATGTAACATAATATTTAACATATCATGAGTGAGATAGAATAGTGTATAGGTAGAAATACACATCTCTTACTCATCTATACAGACATGTCCAGGTTTCTATGGGGATGGAGTAATTTGGCACTGAGTCAAAAAAAGGGCCCCAAATTGTTTTGGGAGTTTGTTCTTCATATTAACCTTATGCGTGTGCAGCCTTTTCCATCTGCAGCCTTTCCATCTGTATAAAATGCACCATTTCCTTACGCCATCTTTTAAACAGGGTGGATGGGTAGACCTTCATGAGCTTCTTAGCAACCAGCATTGCTAGGTACAGAGCGGCTTGTAAATCACGTGACAACTCAAATGTTCCTGTAGAGCAACCAAAGATAGCAAGCGCATGATCAGGCAGAATGTCTCTTTAATAGGCTTTAGAGAGCCACCTGAAGATGTCTGTCCAGTCCTTTTATAGTGTAGGGCAGAACCAGAAAAGGTGTGCTAGTGATCCTTTAGCAGAAAGGCATTTGTCACTAAATAGCTATAATTTGATGAGTCAGATATAGGCCTAGTTGTTAAAAAAAAATCTTAAAACAAAGGTATTGTAACATTAAAGATAAAAAACTTGAACTTTTCAATACATTTTTGACCTGCAAACTTGCTCTCTGACCACCATATGCAATATACGTATGGAGGATGCTGTACGTGTGTGTCTACATCCAGGAGAGATAGACAGGATGACATTATCTTGAATTAAATGAACGCTGCCTTATTCTATAACTACAACAGTTTCTTCTAATCTAATATTAAAGTTACTCTACTAATTTAATGTAACTACTTTAGAGATGTCTATTTGACCAGAAGCTGGGAGTATTAGATAGCCATCCAGCATTAGATATATGCTGTATACCACTGTTAAAGGAAAGAAACCTCAAGAGGGTAGCTTTTTCAGGAACAAAGAAAGTCACTCTTAATGTTATGGCTTAGATATCAGACACAAACAAGGATGACATGACATAATACTTTGCCCTGAAGTGGAAATGTCAATGCAGCTTTATACAGTACACTCAAACATTCACACACATTTTGTTTTTGCTGTCTATGTTTCATGCTCAAATGCACAGAAAAACCCACAGTGCCCACAGTGAAACCACACATATTCATCAGGCCTCAGCATGCCACATGATGACGCTGTGTGACATGAGTCTGTCATTTTGCTAACCGCTCTATCTGTTAGTAATTAACTATGTCACTGTTTGTGGAGCGGCCCCCTATGGAAACAGTGTGAATGTTTAGATTGCCCAACAACCAGGAAAGCTGCTTTCTGCTCTATCACTATCAAAACCATCGTGGTCACATCTTACATGAATTATCGCTATTGGGTACATTAAGTGATTGATTTTTCTGTTAGCAAGATTAATTTATATAATTTGAACTCTCATTTAGTCAAAGTAACAGAAACATCAATTTGTGTTGCTGTTTTTTGAACAAATGAAAATAGGTGTATTGGGTCAAAATGGAATTGAACTCATACCATAAGTTATTTCTAGCAAAATTGTATCATTTTATTGAGTTTATCGTCTTTTTTTATTCCCTTCCATAGTGGCCTAGAAACCACTTTTGCATCATCAACTTTGAATCCATTCTCTGCCTTGGCAGACTCCTTTTTGTCTGCAGTCACACACACACACCCTGTTTGATTTCAGATGACCATTATTTCTCTCTCTCTTTTTGTTTTATTCTTATTTTGGCAAACAACATGAAGCCAGTAGAGAAGGATCACTCGGATGCAGTTACTACCAGTGGTTTCATGTGAGTGAGAAGACAAAAATAAAACTTTAAGGATAAAAAAAAAGAAGTTTGTATGGTCTTGCCCATCCCTTAGACTAAAAACAAAAATTTGAAAATGACATTCATCTGTAAAGCTGTGTAGGATTAAGCCATTACATTACATTATATCAGCAGTGTAAATATAGCAGACGTTTTTACCAATTTTTTTCCCTCCTTACATTTCCTTGCAATGTGTGTGTCTGTGTGTGTCTGTGTGTGTCAGTGTGTCTGTGTGATTCATGCACTGCTATTCATGGCCTGACCCCAAGGTGATATAATTCATTGTGTGTGTGTGTGTGTGTGTGTGTGTGTGTGTGTGTGTGTGTGTGTGTGTGTGTGTGTGTGTGTGTGTGTGTATGGGGGGTGTACAGACTTCGGTCCACTATGACACAGGCCAGGCACAAACCCAAGACACACAAATAGGCTACACAAACAAATGCATTCTCAGTTAGGTTGTGTTGAATGGTGTGGGTGAACTATAACCTCTACTTAGTGACTGTCAACAAATGCACAGACAGATTAGAAATAGTTACACTTCCCACCCTTCAAAACAACTGTCTTCATGATGTTGCCTCTTTAAAAGAATCAATATTTAACTTACCTTATATTATAACTGCTTAGTTGTGTAGTTTATGTCCGGTTTCCACCAACCCAGTACATGAATATAGTGAGTTTACTTCCCTGATTCACACACACACACACACACACACACACACACACACACACACACACACACACACACACACACACACACACACACACACACACACACACACACACACACACACACACAATGCCCCTGACCTCTCAGTTTACCGGAACTGAGTCAGGGACATTGGGGTCAGAGGCTGTAAATTAGGAATTCCACATCTGAACCACACGACTCAGCTATTAGTGCTTCATGGAGCGTGAACCTGTGTGCCTTTGCTCTTAAAACGCTCTTCCCAGTTAGCGAGGCTGCGTCTCTTGCACAAGCAGATCCTCTCTCTGTGTCTGGGTTCTGTTCATTATTCCAGACAATCATATCTTTGTTTAATTTGGAATAGATTACTAATATCTCTTGGAGAAGTAAGTGCTGTTTCAACACAAGGTTTCACCGTTCCAAAAAAAACAATACATCTTAAACGTACAATATGTAACTTTCTGTCACTAGGGGTCTGTCAACCAAAACAATGGATTGTAAACACGGACTTTTGATGATGTTGGTAAGTTGCGTGGAATTATGGGAGTTGTACTTTTTAATGTTAAACACCTTCGCCGATTAGAATGCATCTGTTCACGTACAAGTTTACCCATTCAAATGTATTCACTTTACGTTTAGTAGCCTAACGTTTATTCATGTCATTCTAATAACATAGCTGCATTTCCCCAACATAATTACGTTTTTCTTGATTCGATCTATATTGGTAGCTGACCAGTTAGCTAGTTAGCTAGCTAGTGAGTCAGCAAGCTAACGTTAGCCAGCAGCTAAAACACAGTGACTATCACAATATATTTCACATGTCACTGTCATCTTTTGGATCCCGGGGTGGGACGGGGTTTGTTGTAACGCTAGCTAGCTAGCTACTCAACGAGGCTGAGAGACAGGTGTGGGTGGGGATTGCCGGGGGACGGTGAGCCGAGGACGGCCGATGTGGAGCAGAACATCTCCAAGCTGCCCAAAACGATCTCCCCCCTCACTTTTCTTTATTCTTAACTATTACTTAACTAAACGCGAAGGGGTGAGAAATTCGGCAGGGAGTAATAACTTTATGAGTGTGTTGAACGATGTGGTAACCCTATAATGTTATCCACCAAGCATTAGCTAGCTAGCATTAAGTTAGCTACTTGTCAACCAACACATTGTAGTAACGTTAAACTGGATCGATATTGATATGTATCAATAAATAAGATATCTGCTGTATTACTGTGTTGCAAAGTGGCATGTTATCAATCACAAAATGATGCTGTGTGGCAGAAAAAGCAGTATTATGGTTAGGAGTATTTTTTTCTGTGACATTGTATGATTTACAATTGCGCTCAAATTTATCATCTGGGAGCCGTGTTTTGAAGGAAGTTACGAGTAACTAGAGGGTGAAAGGTTATATGACGCCAGTGACGGGCGACTAGGAAGGAAAGGAAACGTGCCGTGTCTGAAAAAAAATAACAGATTTCTCTGGGTTTGAAGTTTGGTGGAAACATTTGTGAGAGTGTAACTACACAACTCAAAAAATATATAACATAGGTATGGTCGTTTTTAGACATTTTAATGCAGAAATGTTACATATTGTACCTTTTAATGTGCAGCTGTCAAGTTAATAGGCTTTACAAGATGTTGTCGGGTCAGGCAGTGGGTGCTCAAAGAGAGGTATCCATTTAAAAACTTGGGTGACAGGACAAAGATGAATCACAGACACTTGGCATGCAAGGGGTTTCATTAACAGGAAAATCATCCTAAATCTTCGGTTCCCTGTGTGTTTATGGTTGTTTTAGCCTTTTAGCTCTCAGGCATGTTACAAAGTGCTTGAATCTAAACACCTAACTGGGTCAGATTTGTGATAAACGCTGATCATTATCATTTATTTACGTGTTATTTGGTGACCTCTTTGGTGTATATTTTGTATAAGTTTGTTATAGATGAAACAATGAGTGAATTATAATCAGCGTTGATTAACAGAAAATGAATCTGCAACTATAACAATCAAATGAACGTTTAGGTAATTTTTTAAAGTCAAAATGTCAAACATTTTATGCTTTTCTTTTCTTTGTCTTTGGGTGTTGGACTTTTGGTCAGAAAAAACAAGCAATCAGAAGATTCAATTTTGGCTCTGGGACATTGTGATGGACATTTTCCACCATTTTATAGATAAAATGATGAATCGAGAAAATACTCAGCACATAATGAAAATAATTGTTGCAGCTATAGCTGGTGCTTCTCCTGTCTTTGCACTTTCAGCCAGTTGCTGATTTCCAGTGGCCAACAGCTGTTGCTGCTGCTAGATTTATAAACCTCACTCAAGGCTATGTGTTTAGAACAGTAAATGAATAACGAGTGACTATTGTGCTTTTTCAGTATTTAACAGACTAGCAAATCCAACTTTTATTTAAGCAATATGAACAAAACAGTGTGACTATATATATTGCATCCAGCTGCCGAAACTCTTCTTACATTTAATGATTGGAAAATTACAGTCAAACTAATACTCATACATGTCATAGCCTGACAGCACATGGAGCACACAAAAGACCGGAGACATGATGAATTGTTTGCATTTCATTACATTTTTCTTTTCATTGCTAGTATTTTTCCTCTGCAGCTTGCTGCCATATGATAGTAACTGTTTTGCTGTGGATGTCTTGGTTTGATGATGGAGGATTTGATTGGTAGTTTCTTCTATTTATGTCAGCCAAAACCATACTGTGTGTGTGTGTGTGTGTGTGTGTGTGTGTGTGTGTGTGTGTGTGTGTGTGTGTGTGTGTGTGTGTGTGTGTGTGTGTGTGTGTGTGTGTGTGTGTGTGTGTGTGTGTGTGTGTGTGATAATGGAAAATTGTTATCATATGTTACTTAGTATGTGAAGGTGAAACATAACCATTGGGACTCCCACCTCCCCCTTCCTCTGCCTCCCTGTGGGGCTCAAATGTCCACAGGCCGGTGTGTTTCTGGAAAAAGGGATCACATAGAGAAACCTGCTCACTGTCCAGCAGCTCAAAGATAATCTTCAAAATGAAAGCGAGGTGGACATGTGTTTTACAAGTTCAAAACGGTCCAAGTGACAAATCAGAAAAAGCTACAAAAACATATTGAGCAGATGTTTGCAAATGAATCTAACATTACACAGAGACAGTTGTTTAGGTTTAAGGTTCATATGCAAACTGTTCAAAGTAGCATACTTCTGCAGTTGAAATTATCCACAGAGGCTTTAGTCTGATGCAATTACTGAGTGATCATAAAATTGCACATTGTTAATTTTCTACTGAATTTCAAAAGGCCAGGCGTGTAAAAATGTTCCAGTTCTTCCCGAATATTTCACCACCTCCAAAACTCTGAGTGGACTCCCAGTGTCGTTGTTGCTGGCTTTTGAAAATGTAAACCTAGAGTGCTGCCCAAGGCAATATTACTTAAATCAAAAGGGAGCTGCTTTAGTTGAATTTGGCCTCTGTGTTGACACTCCCAGGCTAATACTCTTTTTTTGTCTTTCTTTCTTTCTTTTTTCCTCAGTGACAGTTTGACACCACTTATAACAGCTCTTTCTTTTCTTTTCTTGGGTGTGCTTGGATCGCTGTGTGTGTGTGTGTGTGTGTGTGTGTGTGTGTGTGTGTGTGTGTGTGTGTGTGTGTGTGTGTGTGTGTGTGTGTGTGTGTGTGTGTGTGTGTGTTCTACAGGTAACACCAGGCAGCAAGGCGGCCCAAGGTGACCTGTGTCCAGGCGACACCATCTTGGCTATAAATGGCGACAGCACAGAGCTCATGACACACATGGAGGCTCAGAACAGGATCAAAACCTGCACTCAGCAGCTCACACTCGACATCAGCAGGTATTGGAACACGAGACCTGTCTTTACTGGAAAAAACAAAATACCATTAGTCATGTGATCAAACACCGGCCCACAGTGTGTTTTAGATTTTGGCAGATCAGAAACAAATCATGCAGGCAATTTTTGTAATGGATCATATGTAAAGTTTTGGAACTGAGGTGGGACTCACTCACAGACACAAAAAGTCCAAATTCTCTTAACAATTGTGTATTTGAGACATACTAGCAGCTACCATGCATGATTTATTTCATTTACTAATGAAGTTTACTGTATGTTCACTATAATTGGTTTCAGACCTATAATTAATGAGCGCTTGTTGCTTCAGAACATGTGACAAACTGTCTATTCAGTCCATTTTCCACAGAGGATGACAATGGGAATAATGACCTTTAGAATAATTGAATATCAGGAAATGTTGCAAACATTAGTCACTTGCTAATTAGTTGTCACTGCTGTGACCCTCAGCAGAGGCTGCTTATGTTCTTTTAGGCTTATTAAGTGAATTGAGTTGAAGGAATCGACAGATTTTTTTTTTTATGACTAAGGTCATTTACTGCCTCTTGTCCAGGAACACATATTGTTCTTATTTGTGGTGGGTCTGTTCAGCTTGGCACAGTCGAGTCATATGGACAGATGACAGGTTTACGACAGTTTAAATGATCGACTCTCTGCTCCTATAGTGCGCTGTTAAAGTCAATGAGGCTTGTACATACAGTGAGTCAGACAGTGACCTTTTGAAATGGACTTCACAGGTTGATATTGTGTATTTTATCAGTTCACGATAGATAGATGATTTGGCCTTAAGTGGAGGACAGAAGCAACATGTTTCTGTCAATGTAGCCAAGCAAAAATCATACACACAGAGACAGAGACAGAGACAGAGAGAGAGACAGAGACAGAGAGAGAGAGAGAGAGAGAGAGAGAGAGAGAGAGAGAGAGAGAGAGAGAGAGAGAGAGAGAGAGAGAGAGAGAGAGAGCCCACATTTCTATTAGATGGTTACTTAGGGTTGCCAGAGTACTGGAAAGTGCAGAGCGAATCTGGCAACCTTTGAATCCCGTCCTCTAAGCTGAAGAACACTGTGTGGTTTCAGCCTCAGTTACAAGTGACAACTGCCAACTGGTGCTTCAGCTTTCTCCTTTTAGGGCAGCACGCAACACAGTCTCTCTTCTGTAATGGTTTGGAGCATGAAGTTGACTTGCAGATGCAGTGGAAATAAGAATCACTCTCTTGAGTAATCAGAGCCGTCAGATAAGCAAAGATTCACACATGCAGGAACTCCAAATTCAGACAGAGAAGCACTTTTTTTCTCTCTCTCTCTTTGCACTGTTTGTGTTTTATAGTATGCACTCTTGCATGCAACAGCCCTCCATTTCCCCACAGCCTGGAATAAAAGCCATCCATCCATATATCAAGCTGAGCAGCTGAGCGTTAAGTGGTTTGTCCACATAGGGATAGTAAATTTATTTAAGGATTCATGAAGTAGTATTCAACGCAAAGACCGGGGCAGCTCCTCTGCAGCTGGAAGGAGCACAAATAAGGACACTTTCCACTTAAACTTGTGCCCTAATGTACCGAAATTCAGCTTAAATGTCCCTTTAAGTAGTCAAAGTTGTTGAACACCTTAGAGAATGTAAGTTAGTGTTCCTCCTAATCATAACCACAAGTAAACCACCAGACATAGTGTAGCTGTTCATTAACCCCTTAAGTTATCTATTTTAACTGACAAGATAGCAACACAGCAGATGCAGAACAAGGCTAGCTGGTGGTATGTGACCTCTCCACATTATATTGCTTAAATAATTGCAGTCTGAACTGCCCTGCTGCTGGACAGGAGGAGGGTAAGGCATGCACCTTTGGCTCCAGAGTAGAAATGAACTGCTGGTAAAGGGCAGGGAGGACAGAGCAACAGGGGTTCAAGCTGAAGAAAAAAGATAATTTAAAGATAGTTATGATGGTTTAGGATTATTGGGTCAAAAAGACAAGACAGCAGACAAATAAAAGTGTTATAAAAAGGGGGTGGCTAAAAGAAGTTGGATAATATGAGAAAAAAGAAAAAGAAAAGATAACCATAGTTGACAGAGAGAAAGACAGAGACCAAGCCAGAGAGAGGGAAGTTGAAGCCAAGTAGAGGAGCAGTGAATCAGAGAGACCAAGTGAGAAATGCACATGGGTTCTTCTCTGCCTCGAAGGCGGTTTCACAGCCAACATTTTCTGCTGGGTTCGTTGCTGGAAATTCAATTACACAGACAACACAACAGTGAAGCTCAGAGTTGAGTTTCTCTCCCTGAGATGGAGGACATGCGTCACCACAAGTTAATCTTTGAAAATTCCTGCTTGACATTATGAAAAAACGCACACTCTTCCTTGTTACATAAATGGAAAATGGAAATCAAGGCTGGGTATATGGGTAAAGTCTCATACCCATTTTTCCAATTCTTATAAATCTATAGGCAGGTGATTAAAAGCCTTACATTTGGTTTCCTTTTTTCCAGGAAAAATGCTGCACGGGAAGTTGTGTTAATAAACAGCAACGGTCACTATGATTGAGCAGACCAACAAAATGAAGCCATGCACATAAGCTCAAGGTCACATTTTTGGCTGCTACTGTTTAATCCCCCTAATAAAATACAAATAGTGAAATGCATAAATAAAAAAGGCACGATACAAAGCAACTGTTGGGCAGTCTTCAACATTTTCAAAAGCTGGAAAAAATTCTCTCATAAATCAAATGGTAGTCTGTTCTCTGGTTGGTGAATAGGGTCCAAACCCTATGTTATTAATTCCCAGACAATGGGGAGGTCATGTTTATATATACAATATTACTGATCCTGTTTTTTACTTAAAAGGATGTGAAATATGGGATTTTTAGTTTCTTGGAGACACTCTTCAGTTGTGGTCTACAGGAATAACTGAGGATTATTTTATTACAATATTGATTCTGGAGTCAAAAAAGAACTCACGCTGACTCATGAGAAAATAATATTTTAGAAGAGTTCTCAGCCCTCATTAAAAGACTACACCATAAAATACTCCAAACAGAGTCACAGAGGGAGAAACAGGAGACCTGTAATTTTGTGTTGCTGCTGATGGACAAATATATGAGTCTACACGTCTGCTGTGAACCAAAATTACAGTACACTGGATGCATCTGAGCTTGAGGTCTTGTGTAACACAAGAATGTTTCTTTGTAATTTCTCCGCATTTATTACTTTCATAACCCCTATTTTTCATAAATCCTATTATGGAGCATGTTGAAGAGTGCTCTGCATCGGGGGGTTTCTGGTAAGGTGCCCCAGGAAGCTCGTGAAAGCTGAGTAAGAAATAAAGAGGCTTCATGAAAATTTAGGTCGGCAGCTGAAGTTGTTTTTTTTCCTCAAAGAATGCTGCCTTTAAAGGAAAATTCAACCTTTAAATGCTCATATACTTTTTAGATGGCATTAATCTGTACTTACCAGAATTCATTTGTGTTGTGATTAACTGCGGTGTCTACCTTTACTGCATATTATAGTAATAGTTCCAAACATATCTTTCAGTAACCCCAGGAAAATCTGTCTGAGCTACCTGAATCCAATTTTATGTCATACACTTAATCAAAACACATGTTGTAGCTGCATTACATTCTGGGGAACTTACGCTAAGGACAGCACAATACTCTTACAGATGACATTATTTTTTTCTGTATAGGGCAGGACAAGGAAACAGAAATAAAAGTGGTCTTAGATCTTGATCCCAGCTTTCCATTTTCCATCAGACCTCCTGACTGATGCAGGCCTGTCAGTGCTAAACTGTGAGGTGAAACACCCTCGCTCATTTCTGTTAGTTCCTGGCATCACTGATCATGTGGCGCTGCCTTCACGCTGAGGAGGAAAAATGGCGGCCACCCCCGCCACATACACGCACACTGTCCAAGTTCACTCTAATGTCAGAGGACCTGGACAGACACACAAGGCCCATATTGGAGTGTGTCATGTCTGCTTTGCTTGGCTTTATATCCTCAGACCTAAACAGAATCTTTGAATACATGAACCAGCTGCAGGGGAAACTTCTCGCCTCCATTTTCTCCTCCTTCTTTTTATTCTCTTCCTTTTAACCACTTCATCATCCCTGACCTCCATGTACCATTCTGCCAGCTCCCTCTCCAAACCTAATTCCCACTCCACTCATCCACTATTTCTTCTTTTTATATCTCCTCTTCATCTCTCTCTTTCACCCTGCCTTCACCTCACTGCAGTTCCCTCCTTGTGCCAGAGCTTATTGAAGAAAGCCATGTGGTCGCAGAGGCCTGAGAGACAGATGATGATGATGGTGGTGGTTTGAATGTGTGTTTCCACCACTGTTCAGGCTGTTCGGAAAGAGTCCTGCTGGGGTGGCAATTTAAATGGGCTGAGAAATGAGTCATGAGCTGTGTGTTACTCTGACTTTGTGTCTCGGTCTTGTATTCTTGTGAAGTAAGGACACCCTGCTGTACTAAATTAATTTTACTTACTGTCGAAAAGAAGATTTAAGATTAGGTCCATGCTGGAATGAAGCTTGTGCTGCAGCCAGTTCACCCAAAATAACCCACGAACATGTTTAAACAGACATATAGTTTCCGTTTTGCTCGCTCTGAGTTTTTTTCTTCAAATCCAATAAAATGCTAGTGAATGGAATTGCATTTGTGCTGCTCAAAACAGTGACAAATGACATTTGGAAAACAGCAGCTTTCAGAAACAAGGTCCTGGATAATTCACAGACCTCACTTCAAAGAGTTTGCATCGGAACGTATACTTTATACTGAAGAAAGAAAGCATCATAAATGATAAACTGTACATTAACATCCATTTTGATGGGGTCACAGACGAAGAAGAAGTAAATAGCACATATAAACAAAAATATCTGGCTAACCAATAGCCATAAGATTACAAGAAAATGTTTTTGTGATATTGGTGAACTGAACCTTTAAAGACTTGGAATGAATTATGTCAGTGGAAGGTCCACAAAGGGGAATTACAAAAGCTGTGGTTGATCAAAGCAGCAAGTAGGTCCAAAGGTTCCCCTACTAGCTGTTTCGGAGCTTTCCACTGCATCTCACAGTCTTCATCAGTGACTGAAAGTGGCTGAGTCGCATACACTTGAAACGTGTGAAAAGTTGGTCAAGTGATAACAGCTGGTTGTATGAGATCAAAAGCCTTGTGTCAGTTAAAAGATGGTATATTTGGCGTTGAATGGGAATGACCTCTTGAGCTTTCTCCGGCCTTCCACTGACTCATCAAAAGCTCTGAAAAGCTAGTAAGTGGACCTGTGAGTTAGGACCATTGTGTCACACATTATAAATGTAGACAACAATGTACAGATGACGATACAAGCAGTTTTTGCTTGTTTGCTTGCTGCTTTCAGTAGTTAGGGGTAAGGCTTAGGTGATGCGTAATGCATGTAGTAGGAGTGCATGTCTGAGCCCTGCAGAGGGACAAATACAAATCTAATCATGATCTGGAGAGTAAAATCAAAGCAAAACACGGGGCAGAGAATTCAGTATGAATCAGAGAAAACATGCAGAAAAAAGACAGTCAGACCGCTCCACTGGAGGATTTGCCCGTGCTACCTCATTTTGACTAAAGGACCCTTGACTCACAGTTGAAGAATTATGCACAAGGCTGCATGGGACCAAAGGAACACAGGACGCCAGCTGGGACAAGGAGACTCTCACACACGCCCATCCACTACCAGCACTGCAGCATACTTCATCCCTTCATTGCATCATTCCTCTCGGACTCTCCCAAGGTCTCTTTTTTGTGGTGGTTATAAACCCAACATCAATGGAATTTGAGAGGCTGTGTAGCAGAAAGGGAGGAAGGGGGAGACCACAAACCTCCCTCCCTTTTGCTCTCTTGTATTGATCTTATCATCACCCAGATGCAGATCTGTACAAGTGACCCCCCCCCCAGGTCTGCTGGTCTGCAGATGAGACCCTTATAACTTCTCTTTTAAAGGTGATTGTCTGCCTTTACTCTCACATTGCAAAATAACTGAGGAACTGCTTCAGTGGTGTCTGGCTATTTTTAGGTCTGAAAATCTTATGGGTTTGACACATCGACTGTATATAAAAATGAATGGCCTGAGAGCTCCGCAAAAGTGAAGCCAAAACATGTCCATCACCCCCTGGTGGCTGGCTGCAGTATATGTCATAAATCACGGCCCTCCATGTTAGCGGATGGGACATGGGCCAAACCTAAAAATTCAAATAAATGTTTCCCAAAGATGGTTCCTGTCATTTTAGGCAATTCTTCTTATCATGCTGATGTTTGTTCAAGTTTTCATCATTCTGATAAGTTTGGTTTAAATGAGTAATTTCATACTATAAAAACAGGGTTAAACGCCATGATTGACAGCTGTGATTGGTCGGGCGCCTGTATGGGTGGGACTTTGATACCACGGCTCCACCCACCGATCACTACTGCGCAGATTCTGGCTCCAACATTACAAGATGGCAGCCCCCTTATCTAGATTCACATTTGTACAGTGGGAGGAAGTGGAAACGCGTCGTCCATCTTTAGTCTATGGTTTAACAGAGCGAGGCTACAAGACAAGACTCTTCAGTGAACCCTGAAATGTTCCGTGATCAGCCGCATCTTAATTTGAGGGCGCTTGGTTTTCAGCCGTCTGCCTTGTGCTCCTCCTCGAACATGGTGATTGTGTGGAGCCAAAGTAAACACGGCCACCACTTCAAAAACCAGATCTCCCCAATAAGGAAAATTAAACCTGGCAGGGGAAGGTCAGGCCAGGGAAAATATGACCAAGGGAAAGAATAGGAAAGTTGTCATGATGACCTGAGCTGACCTTCTGCATGTGTTGTCCTCTCTTTTTTCCCCTTTACTTTTGTCTTTTTTATGTCTTTTACCCATTTGTATTCAGTCTTCTGTGGCTGGCTTGTGTTTTTCTTTTCCTTGTGCTTTTCTATTATTCTAACAGTACTTTCATGGCCTTTGCTGTGAATAGTATGTTTTTTTTATAATTCTCTTGCTTTTTTTCACAAATTGTGGGCATTTGAAAACAACATCTAAGTAACTCAACATATTGGTTACCAAAATGAGATCACCTCTGTCTTTTCAGAAATGAACGAGTCATGTGTTGTCTCTGGCTTTTCTTTTTCTTTGTCTGTATTCAATCGTGTTGGACATTGATTCATACAGTTAAGGGCAGAAGGGGAGCTGGTAGGTGAAAATGAAAGAGGACACTTAAAGAATGAGCTTGGAACTATAACCCCTATCCTATTAATCATTGTGAATCTGTATAAGAAACAGATCTGTTCTCTCTGAGCACTCCTGGCAGAGCAGCTAGACAGAGGAGGTTGAAGTAAAGACGAGATAAAGCCAATCAGTCTGCAGCTGTTAAATTTGCTGTTAAATATATCAGCAAATTTGAAAAAGTATTTCCAGGCTAGGAGGGAGTTTTACAGCCCAGGCTAGATTCTATCTTGGATCAGGCAGAAAAGGTAGAGAAAAGAAAAAAATTACAGGGATGATCAACATGTTGATGAATGTGTAGCAGCAGCAGGAGCCTGATGCCTCAAATACTGACTCAATACTGGAGGAAAATAACAATACAGTTCATTGTCCCTGACCAAACTAGTGTGCAGCAGATTGTTTCCGTTTGCTGCTACTTATGTTACATTACATTTGAGATACTCCAGAACTGTTTCCAAGATTATGTCCATTGCTCAATATTTGATGTGAGATTAAATCCAGTTGTAAGCATGTAGCCTAACTAAAAATAACAGTCATGTTTCAAGTGGAATATGTTTTAAATTTCAAGTTCATAACTGACATCCCTCTTCAGATTGACTTACAGTATGAGTGCAACAGTGTGACGCTGTAAATCCAAAGCTAGTCTGAATCGCACAGCTTCCACTCACGCCTCGGCATTCACATCTCAATTATTATGGATGGATGCTAAAATGCTGTGTTTTTGTCTTGCACTTCCAAAATGTCAATTCAAATAGGCCACTTCAGACTGAACTTTCACTCGCTTCAATAGGCTGTTTGTGCAGTAACCATTGAAACCAAACAATCTGAAAACACGAACACGTTTTGTCCCAGAATCATGGAGGAATTGGCAGAGGAGGGGGGTATCATCCTACACAGTAGCTGTTGCCCATCCACCAGACACTCGCCGCCTCATAAGAGTGTCCTTGATAGCAACACCGCCGTGGTTCATATCTGAAGCATTGCTCAGCCAACGCCATGCCAGCTGCAGCCTGATGACCTCACCTCTTTAGACGTTGACTCTCCCTCACTGCGGGGTTGACAAATGCATACACAGACTCGCAGTTTTATGTCTCTGTGGATGGAGGTTTTAAAGAGAACAGGGTAGATGGGTGAAGAGAGGGACACACAAAGGCACGCGGTGTCCTTTAGTTACTCAGATGCCGAATGTCCTGGTGCTACCCTTTTGGAGGCTATATGCTTTCCCACTGAACAGCCACGCCATGTTAACAAAATCCTCCCAACCCAAAGAACCAAATAATTCACCCCCTCATATCTGTCTTTTTTTATATGGCATGCAAACTGCTACTACTTCAACACATAACTTGAAACTGTGAACCGTTGTGTGAGAGAGGTCATTGGAGGTGAAGTTGCACACCATTTCACCATAGATGTAATTCTCAGGAAATATATGATGAGCTGCCAGTCAGTCATGTAGTTTTTTGTAAGGAAATGCAACTGGAGTCAATTGTTGTCCTCAACTGTTAATCTGAGGAGGAGGATAGGGAGCCTTAGATTCCAGTTCAGTTATCACTACTTTTGAAAAACCCATGGCCCAAAATGCAATAGGTTTTTCCACTGGATAGTTCATACAGTGGTGTTCTGCTGTGATGATGGCTTTATCTTTGTACCAGTGGGAGGAGGCTGGAATGTAGCTGTATCCCATGCCTAATGTGAATACCTGCCAAATCCACATCCTCCCAGATACATACTGAACATGCATACACTTACAAAGCTACCCGTGCAGTATATGATTTGTTTAATGCAGCTATGTGAGGGTTTTGGCACATAAAGGAGACGGCAGTTATTGGGATATCCTGTGACGCTAAAGGTGTAATCTTTCCCAGTTTACAGTAATTCTAAAAGGGTTCGAGTGACTAGTGTCTTTGCTTTCCCTTTTTTCAGTTTCTTTTTAAACATTTCCACTCTGACTTCATACATTGGCTCTTCTGGGGAAAACCTGTCAGCAAAAACATTGTTTATACTTCTCAGCAGAAACTTCTCAGTGATTCGATGGCACACGATTTATCTGACTCTCTCTCTTTCTCTCTCTCTCTCTCTCTCTCTCTCTCTCTCTCTCTCTCTCTCTCTCTCTCTCTCTCTCTCTCTCATGGGTATTGTCTTTCAGGTCGGGATCAGGAGACAGAGTGTGGTCGCCAACTGTTAGTGACGATGGCAAGACAAGCCCTTACATGGAGCCTGACTCACAGGTAACCACTGTTTAATCTGGATTTACCAAAGCACAAGTAACAAGGTTTTTTTTTTTAAATTCACACCCACTGATCTGCTTGAATTTCTCACATTGCCAACACTGAGTTTCAGTGCTCGGATTTAACCCAAGCCTTGGCTAAAAGTATAGTCTTAAAGTTACTCACCAGACCACAAATGAGATAAAGAACTTAACGGTATAGTTAAATGGTGAAGTTTTTGGTTGGTTCTTTGACCTCCATCTGATATGTTTGTCTCTAGTGAGACAAGGAGAGGGCTATTTCACAAAACCAAGATAAGGGATTAAGCCGGAATTTCCCAGTTATCCTGGCTCAATTTAGCCGTGACTCGGTTTCACAAAAGCAGAGGCACCTAAGTTACCTCGGAGATTTCTTCTGTACAGCTAGCCTGCTCCTGACCAGGCTAACAGCCAGGATTTATTAATCCTGCTGCCTTTTCTGTTCACTCAGCAGTGGTTTTACCTTATTGTTATCAGCCTGCATTAAAATACAACAGGTGCATATTGCTGTTCATTTAAGTACTGTTATGACCATTATTATGACATTATTATATGTGACCATTATTTTTTTTTATAATTATTCATGTGACAGTCATTGTTACTGTTATATTGTTGTATGAAGACTGCTGTTTATATTGTTGTTAGAAGTTTGATGAATATATTACAGCAGTTATTGAGATGATTAGAATAGGCTGATAAAGTTGCCAAATGTGTTTTAAATGAAGTCAGTTGCTAAGGGCAATATATAAAGTGCTGTACATGTGTGTTTCTATAGTGGACCAATGCACCTTAAATTATTTTAGTTGATTCATTTTTTTTTGTATTCTTTAACAATAAAGGATTCAATAAAATGGCATTATTAGCACACAATTTGTGTTGTCCAGTAAACTGGGACTATAATTTGGGAGAATTGTACAATTATAAAAACCTATCCTAATTTTACAATCCTGCCAAATTATAGTCTTAGTTCACTGAACAAATAACTATATAATGTAGACTACTCATGTAACAACAGGGCGAGGACACCCCAATGTTTTTTGACCTTATATTTTGCTAGGGGGGAAATAACTGATGAATTTACTTACATTCATGTTTACAGTGTGCATTATATTTATCACTTAATTCTCTTTATAGTTTCTAGATTTTAGATTCCAATTTCGTGGATTCCGTATATGAGGGAGCAAAACATATAAAATGTAAAGAAGGAAACTCGGCCTCTATAAAAAAAAACAGCTGACCGACTGAATGATAGTCTAAAAATATATATTTACGAACTACTGCTCTTAACTGAAACCATTCAATGAGTTACTTGTCATTTGCAAAAACAAACAGTTGTACACTTTGCATTAAAAGCGAGCAGTGGAAGTTAATATGACTTATTCAATTTATGAGAGAGTGGGAGAAACAGAGAGAGAGAGATATTTACGCATCATATTCTAGCGTTGTAGAAAATGGATCTTCATGGAGGAACATTATCTTCTGCTCACTTTTAAGACAAAGAGTACAACGGTTAATTTGTGTAAATGATTAGTAGCCTAATCCTTGAATGGTATGATTATGACGGTCTTAATTCAGAGCAGTGGTCAGTTAATGTCTATATTTAGGCTGCTTACGCATTCAGTCGGTCCGCGATCATCTGCCAGGCTGTCTCTCGCTGTTTCATTACAGCGCCCATGTTTCTTTTTTACAAATAATATGTTTCACGTTATGATACTTCTACAAGAAGCTGCTGCTCACTCTGTATAAAGTATGAACAATGCTTATTCTCCATTGTAGCATCAGTAAATCTGTCGATCAACCTTGCGGTCTGTTAATGAAATCTGTGAACGCGCATCTATCCGAATTACTTCAGCCTGACTCGACCTAGTCGCTCCTCCTCAGCCTGGCTTGGCCTTCATGAAACGCACCAAGCCAGGCTGCACAGATTAGACTAGGTCAAGTCTCGCTTTATCAGTTATCCTGGATTTATATATTCTACTTTTGTGAAACAGCCCCCAGGTCTCACATATAAATAAATAAATAAATAAATAAATACAGGAATGGGTTGCTGGTTCCAAAAATATTTTTGTGTTCCGATTTAAAAAGGTTTCTTTAACTGATAATCTTAGAGTTACTTAACATATGAACATGTGGCTCTGCTGGATGTTGTAATGATCCTATAGAACCTATAGAACATCAGTTTGGCATGGCGGACATGTCCAAATGCTACAATACCCATAAGCCTTAGCCTGCATTTCTATGGAGAAAAAGCCAGTCAGAGTGGTAGCAAATTCAAAAATGTGTGAACACATTTGTGAATAAAACTCAGTGCCATCTTTGCTGTATTAATCCAAAATTGGCCCAGAATCCGCAAGTAAATTTAATCAAGCTGCAGATGCTAATCCGTTTTTTCAACACTGTAAACTTTAGCTTCCATCCGCAGCTCCACTAGCAATGCACGTGGCAGGATCTTGTGATTGGATGATTCTTGCAGAAATGCACTTTAAGAGTTGTAGTTAACTTTTCCCCCAAAGGTTTTTTTATTTTTTTTAAAAGAACAGATATTTTCTAACTCAATTATTAATATGTTGTACTGATGATTTAACCTGGAAAGTTTCATGTCCATCCAAGCCATGGAAGTGCTCCAACTTGAATGTAACATTGTCCATAGGAAAATGAATGGGACTTTTACTTCCAAAACCAGGGGCACCTGAAAAACTCCTCCCACCTCACAAATTGATAGGCTACGGTCTTAAGTGGGTTAGGTAATAATATTTTGGAAGAAAAAGTTCCGATAGACGATATTAAGTGTCCATAGTCCATGTGACTATAAACAAGTTCCTTTAAAGACCTATAAAACCCAATAATATCATTCTGTATTAAAAAAAAACTCTAGATGAGATGTCAGCTACAGCTAATTCTTGTCTTTAAATCTAGGTTTTTGACTTACTATAGCTACACATTTAATGTTGTAGACAAGCACTTCTACCAGCAAGGTGGCTGCTGGTGGTGACTCAGCAGCACTTTTCTCTGGTCTGATTAATTTAAACTCTGAGTTTAAATTAAACTCTGAGTTTAAATTAATCAGACCAGAGAAAAGTGCTGCTTTGAAATCTACGGCTTTGGATTAGGGTCCTTTGCTACCTACCGCATTAGCCACAAGAGAGGATAATTCACATCTGGGGTCATAACTTAAAAGTACAGTTCTCTGGGTGTTAGACCCAAGTCTTCTCACTCTGTTTATATCATAAACAGAAACCATGGAAACAGACACAACATTTGATCTGTAACTTGCATGTACACCATCATTCACATGGTAATAAATGAGATAATGCATCCCACTGTTCACTGGAATGGTTTCGAAATAGTATCTTGATTGTTCTCCAAGCGTACGAGCTGCCAATCGGACATTCAAGGCATGATGAACTCTAGCAGATGATCTTTTCCAAGTTTTCCAGTGCTGGCAAGCCAACAGGTTTCTGAGCACAAAGAGAATAGGAGGTGTGTGTGTTGTGTGTGTGTGCGCTCACATATGCTGTGAGTATGAAGTCTATGTGACTGAAACAGACAGACAATGAGCATATTGTGGCTCAGACATGTGAGTGTCCATTTGTCAAGTATTGTGTTGGGGTAGTTGTGAAGTCAGGACTGATCTGTGTCCCTCAGCCCTCGCTGTGTCAGGGTTTCCTTTTCTAAGAAAAAGGGTGGAACAGACACACAAAGAGCTGGAGTGAAATATATCTGTCGACCCATCAATGGGAGTTCTTGATGCCTTACAGCGTATTGTACTGTATTCAGTGGCAGAGACAAAAGTGAAAGAGGCTTTTGCGTATGTAATTCATCTGGGTTTTTGTGGTTGTGGGATCAGAATTGTCATCAAATGATTTATCTCTCTGACATTAAGGATGTCAGCAGCTCACCAGGGGATATTTAATCTATGTCCAAAAATGTTGAAAAAGTAATGAGCAGAAGATATTAGTGTGATATGATATATACGAGTTGAACAGCCTCTAAGCAAGCCTTCCATGTCCAGCAAATGGGCAGAACTCTGCTGCAACAGTCTTCATCTCACAATCTCAGCACCAGCTCGGGTCTTGCTTTGATTAACATAAGGAAATACCAAACCTGAGTGAGAGAGGAACCGTCAGCAACAACTGTTTATACAAACACAGACGTGCATGACAGGGAGGCTTTGCGCATGGGTAATACAAGAGGAGCAAATCTGTCTCTTTCATGCTCTTTTCTCTCAAAGTCTCCCCTTTTCTCCTCTCTGTATCTCTGTAACATCTTATCCAGTCCTTCCTCTCTCCCTTACTGAAGTCTAAAAATGTTCCCTGGCGTCTCTTTTAATGAAGCGAACCTGGACGGCTGGAAACCGCCAAGTCAGGGCCACTTTATCGTCACGCTCAGGTGGATCCTTCTGAGCATGAAAAGAGGAAACATCCGCTCCCTGGGGTCAAATAAAAGACCAAGGCTCTCTCTTTCTTTCTCTATTCTGACACATAATGCCAATTGTTCCTCAATGGAAACAATATATGCACCGGGGCCTCTCTCACACCATTTGAGCCACATCCAAACTGAGCTATGTGATACTGTTGGCCCACAGTTATTTCAATTATGAGCCAGTTTGGACAGTATTGAGCAGAAATTAACTGAATCAAATCGCTGGATGAGGATGACAAAATCATTTTTGATTGTGCTGGCAAATATTTGAAGCAATCTGTCATCCACAACTTACCTGCGGCTATGACCTGCAACATTAGGACTCTAGTTGAAGCAGTACGCTTTGGCGAGCAGGGTGAAAACTGAGGCATTCCAGAACACTTCAGCTTATGTATAAAGAAAACCGCACATTTTTCATTGGTGTTTTTACCCTGCAGAGTGACTCCATTAACTTAGAATATTGCATTTTTTTTTCCTGCACAAATGCATCTACTTGAGTCCAAAAAAACAGCTCCCAAACAGTTACGCGCGCCCCCCCCCCCCAATGATGTCATTCTTCAGGATATTCTTTATTTAACATATCCCTTCTTATTCATGGCCTCTTCACCAACTGGCTACGTTGGGAAATTCCAGTCTTGCTTGTGGGAATTAGCTACTGAGCAGGAAGTGACACGTGGAAGCTATGAGGTGTTTCTTTTCACCTTGGGAACACGGGAGACTCTCATAAAAGTTGACGAGGAAATGCTGTATTGTTGGATGTAAGCAAGTGTATGACTCGATACCATGGATGTTACTGTTTTTGCAGCGGCTTTTGGGGTGTTGTTTTTATTAGTCTGGGGAATTCATTCAAACTGTATGATGTATTTTCCAAAGAGCTGTCTTCATGTCTTTGGGAAGACTGTACACAGACAACTGGATGTCACGAACAACTTCCTGAAATAGAAATAATTTGACAACGGGTGGCCAGGATGAAATAATCTAAAACAGCAAGTGTGTATGTATGTTTGACAACCAAATTTAACTTAAGCTCCACCGTGTAGTTCTGGGAAGACAAATGACTTATAATCAGATGCTTTGCACAGCTTCCAAATTTCATGCAAATAATAGGGTGCCCTTGAGAGAGAGAGGATGTCAAAGCGATATCAATCAAACCCCTCATTGGAGACTGCAATGAATGACCTACTGTACTGTATTGGTCCTGCCCACCTTTGGAAGCAGAAAAAAATAATCCCTAGTGCGTATACTGATTACTGTATTTGGGAAACCTGTGACAAAAGCCTGCAATTGAACTTCTGTGGCATTTCTGCTCAATCACAATCCCCTTCTTTTTTTCATCAGAAGCCTGTCCATCTTGCCATGATGTGTGCACTTATTTGCATTTGAACAGTGATGTGATGCTCATGTTTTCAGAATAGCACACCAGCAGGGTCATTCCAGAGCTGCATCACTATCTTTACTGTGAGAGTTTTGTAATGACCTGAACTCATCTAATCCAGATTGTTTATCTGATATTTTCATCAGCGGTCTTAAAGTGTTAGCGGTCAGATAAGCAAATTATCACTTCAAGATGGAAACTACATCAGGTTCTGCGAGACGTCCTTCGATGAAATAATGTCTAGTGGCTTCAGCCTACATACTGCTGAAACATAATCTAATGCAAAAACAACTTCAAAACCTCATCACATATCTTAAATCTGAACCTTTTTCCAATGAGAAGGACAGAAAGAAAGTGAAATGCCTCTCTGCCTTGTAAATGGATTTCTCATTGTACATCTGTCGGTACCACTTTTGGAACAGTTTTATGCAAAAGTAAAGCAATACGACCAGTTACTGACATTTCAGGTTTTCAAAATTTCTTCCCTTAAATTAGACAGTGGCAGCTTTAAGTAGGTGGGAACGGCCTATTGGTCGATGTTAAAGCCAAACAGTATTTTTTTGGCAAATAATATCAGAATGCCATTCATGGTGGCTACCCTATTATTAAAGTGATAGCTATTGTGGCTGAGCACTATGGCCTTGTGGAAAGAATGAGGCCTCACAATGCGGAAGCTGAGAGGTCTGGATCACACGTCACCGAGGCTTCCAGGAGCTGGCAGCTGAAGGCAAATTCTCCAAGCTAGCATTAATAGGAGCTGACAGATGGAGTCCTTGCATGACTTACAGACCGTAATTCTTTCACTGCTTTGAATTGAATTTTACTTAAGATAAAAAAAATGTGTGCTTGATTCAAATTTGTTTTATCAATGGAATAAGGCAGTTGCTTTTCAATATCTGTCTTTTGCCTTCTAAAAACACAAGATAGGAATAAGTTGAAAACTTGACAGAGTTCAACAGTTGTAAACATAATTTGTCAAAAATGCATATTTATGCCGAGGAATGATGGATTAGAAGGATAGAATTCGTGCAAAAACTAGATAAACATTAACACCACAAAGACCCTGAATATAAAACAATATGGTGCCATTTAAGGGTTCAGAGTATTCTCATATGTTGCCAAAATATGTTTACTGGATCCACTGCTACGTAATCCCCAGGGAATCTTGGACCAGTTTAGCATTGCTGGGAAGTCTTTTGAGCAGCTCCATATTCATTCACACAGCAGGCCTTTTAGATCACAGACCTCTGACCCCATTTATTTGGTTGTTTGTGTTCACTAATCAGCCAGTAATCCACAGAAATGTCCAAATCGGTCTTTGGGTTTTCTTAATGGAGCCCTCCCTGCTCCGGTTGGCTGTCAGTGTGCTGGGGCGTGGATGGGGTCATTGAGAGCACTCTCTGCTGGGGTAAGAGACAGAGACACTGCAGCCGTCCAGGCTCATTCAGATATAGTACGTCTTTCTCAGAGCGAGAAAGTCCAACATGGATAAAGTTATCGTAGCTTATTTGCTGTGTTGCACCATCCACTTTTATTTAACCCTCCTCTGCAATTATTATGAGACAGGTGTCAAAGCTACAAATATGTCTTTTGAATAAGCTGTGTGGCCTTAGCAACCACACTAATTGCTTTCTTTCACCTGAAACATTCAGGCTATATTATAATGCTGTAATTGGCTACATCACAAAGAATTGTATTCATCCCAGTGGTGACTTGGCAGTGTCGGTATGAAAGTAAAGGTTCTGATTGATAAAATGCATTTCATTTTAAATGGATTCTAATGCTACATCCATCTTCCCTAGAGCATTTCTTCCCTCTCAGACAGGCTCATGGCCAGAAGCCCTAAAAACTCTACTATTTTCCGGTCTTTCTTCCCCCCGCCACCTCAGCTCTCTGCTACCTCCTCTCTAGCCTGTCTGTCTTCCTCCCAGAGAGGCACCCAGGGCTAGGCCCAGGGAGCCATAAAGGGCTGGTTTGTGTTTGGTTAGTGGTGCAGAGCGCCATGTGAAAACCTTAATTTCGAAGGTCCAGGGGGATTAAACCATGCAGGAGGCAGGAGAAAAGAAGGAGGCGGTGTGCAAGCAAGTGTGTGTGTGTGTGTGTGTGTGTGTGTGTGTGTGCGTGTGTGTGTGTGTGTGTGCGTGTGTGTGTGTGTGTGTGTGTGTGTGTGTGTGTGTGTGTGTGTGTGTGTGTGTGTGTGTGTGTCTGTGTTGTCATGAATTTGTGTATGTGTGTCTGGTAAGGAAGGCAGGCTGAGGTCTTGGCCCTCAGTTAAAGACAGGCATATGATTTCAATTAAGGTCCTCCACCTTTTTCTCCTCCTCCACCCCTCCTCCTCTCGTCTGTCTGCCTGACCAAACTGTGGTTGTGGACTGAGGTACCAGAGCTGAAACTGCAGTCTTCTCCCATTCAAGCCTTTATTAATCATGGTAACTTTTAGTCAGGTTGATGAATGAAAGAGCTGCATGCTAAAGCAAACTTTCTTTTTTCTGTCTTTCTTTGTATCTTTATTTCCTTCTTTGGCATCCTGTCCTTCTTGAGCCATTAGCCATGCTTGGTTACCATTGTAAAACAGGTCACTGAAATCAGATGGCAGCCTGAAGTTATGTGCATATAAGTGGACGATGCTGGTTCTCATAAATAGTTACTGAGTTTGGATCTCTTCTCTCGTCTTTTTTCCCCTTTTGAAGTTTTTCTTTCTCAGAGCCAGGAGGAACGCAGGCCAGATTTTGGAGAAAATGAAAGAGTAGCCATGCTCAAGAGAGAGAAATTAGGAAATAGATGATCTCACAGATGGCCTTTTTCAACAATCTTGTTATGTTGAGTTTCTGTTTGAGATAAAACTAAAGCTGCTCATATTAACTTTAAACTGTTTTGACTACATTGGTAAAACAAGATAAGGTTGCCAGGGGAATCAGGATGATAAGGCAATCCCCATATTAACTGTCACTTTAAAACAACATCTCTATTAAACCTAAATGTAGTCCCGACGTGAAAAGGTAGAATTCATCTTTTTAATGAGACAGTTGGCTTACAGCTGATTTTTTTCGTAATATAAGGAAACCAAGCCACCATACCTTCAGAGCAACTTGAAAGCACTTACAGGTCCTGAATGTTACCAAACTGGCATTTTTATAAGGCAAGCACCAGATGTGCTGCCTTATAAATCTGCCATCCTCTCAAAGCAAATATCTTTGCAACAGGCATGTGAAGCCAGAGAGGAAAGAGTGTTATGAGAAAGAAAGACAAAAGGAATAGTTGGGGAGGGGGGTTCATTTAAGCTGAAACAGAAGGAGTCACAGTCAGGAGTGTGAGGGTGAAAATGGGTAAACATGTACTTGCTGCTGACAACAGGGAAATATACCTAAACAAGAGTTTTTTAAGGGCTACATTGGCCTTCCAGGTATGCACACACATAACTTTTCTCCTCTGGTTTCTCCCTTTTTTCCTGTTAAATGCAGTAGTTTTTTTCTGTACAGTAAATCTGAATCAAGGGCTTAAGGGGTTAGGAATTGCCCAGATTGTCAAGCACATCTGTCAAATTTATGATTTGGGGCTATGAAAATAAAATAGATTTGATATCTTCTTTAGGACAATTTCCTCTCCAGTCAAATGTTTTTTTTCTTTCTAGTCCTTATATCACTATAAATGTTAGCGTGTGATTACCTGTCCTCCTTTGCATTTTATGTTTGTACAGATTAGGAGTCATACATGTAATGTCTTTACTGTCATGTCGCTGCAGGAGCATGTAACATAATACACTCTCAGGGATTTTCCTCTACTTGCCTCCTTTATTCTTTGAACACAGACATGTCTAAGCTTGCCTGACAGTCATACAGTTATTGTACGGATTGTTATCTGCAGATTTAGTCCTTGTCTAAATATGACAAATGAATAATGGGTTCTTATTAAAACTAAAAACACGTGTTGCAACAGAGATTTGTTCTGAAGAACTTCACCCGTACAGCTCTGGGTACATTCTCAGGAAATGAAAGAGGTAAGATGAATCGAGCTATGAAATAAAAGAGAGCTAGGTTCAAAAGGGCACTTTAAAGAAAGCAGGCTGCAAAACATTAAAATTCATCCATTATCTTTTCCTGTTCAAATGCATTCAGAAATGTTCTTTTAAAGGGAGAGTGGAGAGGTTTCGGGCAGTAGGGAGGTACAGAAAGTAGTGAGATAACCATTAAGTTTATGTCCCAGGACCAAACAAGCTATGCATCTAATCCAGCACCAGGGCCGCATCTTCAGTGGACCTTTCACTCTACCGTAGTGTGGACAGAAAGAGGGACACGTTATCAGTACTATATCTATATTATTAATCAGTAGATTTTAATCTCCTGAGAAGCATTTTGCCGCTGCCAAATCTACAGCAAGTTTTGAAAGTGCTCTCAATGCTAAATCAGGAAATACTCAGTAATATCAGCGTGACTCTATAAAAATGGATCTGGGGCATCAGTGATTTTATCAAATTTCATTATTCCTTCCATATTCACAAAACATGGTTGAGGGAAGAGGTCGAGGGAACCTTTGATTAAAATCACATGAGGTCCACCATCTGTGCAAATAGGGCTAAAGATAACGAGAATGATCTGGTTTGGCTTGTTTGGCCCTGCGGTGAGCACCAGGCTTCAGAGTGTCTGGTTTACTTGGAGAGGGAGCCACAGAGAGCTGGGTGTTTCTGACATCCTGCCCAAACAGGGTTTGGCTCTGGGAGAGAAGCTGCATTGAGCTCTGACTCCCCTGCCTGCTTCTCCGATCTTTAACCATGAATGGCTATCTGCTAGCATTATGTTCAGAGGGTTTCTGGGTACATCCATCTTCACTGTCCGAGGTTTTAGGGGAGAGTAGGAAGAGTTGGTTTTAAATTTCTCGAAAGCCATCTGTCTTAACTACTGGAGGCGGCACAATGATAGAGCCGCTTTACCAATCTGTGGGCTTGTTGGTGTAGAGGAGAGGAGGACTAAAAAAGGGCTGTTTACAGAAGACGTGTGTTTTTGTGTCAGTACGTGTGTGTGTGTGTGTGTGTGTGTGTGTGTGTGTGTGTGTGTGTGTGTGTGTGTGTGTGTGTGTGTGTGTGTGTGTGTGTGTGTGTGTGTGTGGTCCAGGTGGGGGCCGAGGACAGGATGACATCCAGCAGACCCATCTGTTGAAATGACAGGGGTTCAGTCTGGAGAAGCTGTGAACCTCCACCTCCTGTGGCTAAGGCACTGTAAACTAGCCCAAAACTCACACAGTCACACACACTCCTTCCAGTGGCTCATAGTTACAACAGTCTGACTGTCTCCCATCCTACTGCGTTGCTTAACTTGTAAACAAGTCACTTTGTTTCAGCTATAATGTTTATAGTCTGAAGTTATGATAATGTGCAACCCTCTTTAGTCTTTCAAAACTGCCGGCTATCTCTGAAATGCAAAGCACTTCTAGAGGTGGTGACATCATTGCAAGCAGTGCAATAAAACTTTATCTGTAAAGTTCAGTCTCTGAGATGGACGAGCCAGGCTGGCAGTAAGCGTTATCACTGAAGTGCGCTGATAGCTGTGGTAAACACTGAGAGGGTCAGTGATGTCACTGTGGAGTGTGTCCAAAGGCATGAAAAGGGCGTTGACCTCAGCATAAACAGACTGAGTATACAGTGATGCGATTGTAGGTGTCTGTGCATCTGTTCTGCATTTAGTCTAAAAGATTCTTGCAAACAGCTCCAGCAGAGCATACATGTGGCACTAGTGTAGAAAGTCTGCTACAGCATGTCAAAACTAATAATAATAATTTAATCTTCTACAGTATCTCAGCTCTGTCATCTTTTATAAACTCCTCAATCCATAGAAGATGAAATTTTTTTTTTTTTTTTTTTAAATATTTACACCACACAAGTTAATTTGTTTTGACAAAAACATCTGCAGGAAATCTAATGCAAGCTCAATCTCAATAAGCATTGCTATTTAAGAGGGAAAAGCAGAAACGAAGTGGGAAAAGCTTTTTTTCCTTAATCCTCACCGCTGCAAAGCCTCATTTAGGAACAACCGCTCGTTTTGCCTTTGAAGAATTATGGTTTTCTACTCAGGGTACCACTGGGCTTGTTTTCTCTTTTTACTCTCATTTCCTGAACGAAAACATAATGGTGCATACTGCAATGGGTCCATTACCCTTTTTTCTTCCTCCTAACATTATTAATTATTTCTCTGATGTAACATGCTCTTTCTCTTTTACCCTTGTATCCATGTTTGTCTGCCTTTACATATTTTCCAGACTATTAACAATTAATATCTTGTGATGTTTTCTTTTGCTTTTTTTGTTGTTGTTTTTTTAAATGTGTTTAAATGTGTGTTATTGTTTTCTTTGTAGAATTTCCGTCCCATCACCAGCGGATATGGCGGTTCCAGTCGCAAACCTTCGTATACCCCTGAACCCCAGTACCCGCAGGCTCCCCAGTACCCGCAGGCTCCGCAGTACCCGCAGGCTTCCCAGTACCCGCAGGCTCCCCAGTACCCGCAGGCTCCGCAGTACCCGCAGGCTTCCCAGTACCCGCAGGCTCCCCAGTACCCACAGGCTCTTCAGTCCCCACAGGCACCCCAGCCCACCCACCTGAATAATGGACACTCCAGACCCAACAACGGCCACAGCTATGGGTACGGGAACGGAACCGGGCACACTCAGTACAACAACCCAGCAGGACTTTATCATAATGGCAGCAATGGAGACAGATCTCTGCCAAGCAAGATGGGAGGCCTTAGCCTCAGCGCCACCCATAGGTGAGGTGATCAAAGTGTGTGCTGCAATGGAGTGTAGAGAAAGTAAAATAAACAGCACAATTTACAGTTTTGACAGGATTAGTAGATTACGTAGTTTATATTTACTGTAGAAAATCTGGGAATGTATGTGTTTATACTGATTATTAAAAACGCCATTGGATTGTATTTAAAAATAGTACCAAACTACAGGTGAAAATTTACAAAATACAATTTGGCTTGTTTTCTGGACTTGTTTTATGACCATTTTCTGAGCTGTCAACATCACAAGACGATCTCATTTACTGTGGTTACCACTGTCTTATTAAAGAAAACCCAACTTTACAATTAGTAAATATCATATTTTCTTTTGTGAAAATCTGTAAAAATGGAAGGAAGGAAATTAAATAGTAGTGAGTGATTAGTGTCTGCTTCTAAAATCAATTGAATGGGTTTTTGAAGGCAATGTTTAATTAATGATTCATCTTTCCATTGTAAAAGTGTCAAAGTAAGTAAGATTGTATGTAAAAATGACAGTATATTTTGATACTTTACAGATGCATGTGTTTATGTGCTCACTCCCCTTAAAGATGTAAACACAGACACATGCAGTAGACTCACTTGTCTCATGACACATGTGCACAGATGGCCATGTTAATTGGAGAACCAATTTGTTGTGGTGCATCCCCTCGAGTGGGCAATACGTGTGTGTGTTTAGTCACCCAGTTAACATCCTCTCCAGCACTCCAAGAGTTCCCCAGTACTGGTCTGTTAATTCTGTCTAGCCCCCCCCCCCATAGACACACACACACACACACAGTTAAACACCATTTTACCATACTCTCCTGTCTTTCTTTCTTCCTGTCTCTTACTCAGTCTCACTTTCACCAGCTCAGGCTTTCTCTCTCACAGACACTCACACAAAAACACACACAGACACTCACACAAAAACACACACAGACACTCACACAAAAACACACACAGACGCACACACACACACACACACACACACACACACACACACACACACACATGTACACTCAGACTGCAGTGAAGCGCTTCCTTTAGTCGCCTGGAAGAGAGTCTGGAGACAAACATGCAGTAAAGTGTGTCAGGATTTGAACACATCTGCCAGCAGCCCTGCTCCTCTCCCAGAGGTTTGAATGAATGTATCAAATGAACGGGATCCATCCTGCTAGCTTTGGGAATAACTTGATGGATGAATGAACATGCAGATCCATAACACAAAGCTGTTGTGATTAAGACATCATGCCTGTGGAATCACATGTAGTCTAATGTATACACCTCTGTTTTCTCCTTCGTGCGTCCATCTCTGCTGTCTCAGTTTGTCAAGTTTAAAAAATGTTTTTCCTTTGGTGGTCTGGCAACTGTCATCTGTTCTTTTATCTTATTTGTTTAGGCTACTTCAGCTCCTTTCATTTCTCCCTTGGTCAAACATCACTTTAGGACAGCACCTGATAAAAGACAAAAACACAGTGGCCATATTTGATACCAAAAAAGGACAAAACCAAATGACCACAATGTTAGCACACTTGTATTCAGAACATTAGCTCCTTCGTTGTCTTGACGGATTATTAAAATAAAATTGATGTTCTTGTCATCTGTCACCTAATCCTTGTTAAATTAGATTGCAGTAGAATAATACTGTATCTGCCCTCCCTTGTCTCCTTCAGCCCAGAGCCTCCCACACAATCCCCTACGGGCCGTAATGGTTTCGACCCCCAGTCAGACGTCTACAAGATGCTGCAGGACTACGAGGAGCCTGTCTCTGCACCCAAACAGTCCGGTTCCTTCAAATACCTCCAGGGAATCCTGGAGGCTGAGGATGGAGGTAGGAATAAATGTTTAAATGTGTGGAGAGGGGGAAAAAAGCATGTGCACTGCAACCTACATTTTTATTGTTGTGCAACTTTTCCCAGAGGGAAGAGTTGACAATATTACACAAATTGACCTGATGGTGACAGCAGAAGATTACAAGGACATACATTAGCTTTAGAGCTGAAAATAACGATTACTTTCATTCAATTCATCTTATTCTGTTATAAAGTTAATCAATTAAACATTTCATCTATGAAATGTCAGAATGTTGAAATGCCTAACACTATTTCCCAAAGTCCAGGCTGAAAATACAAACTGCTCTATCGCCCAACCAACAGTCCAAACACTAAATGTTTCTTTAAAAAGAAGACAAACAGCAAATGTTCAAGTTTTAGAAGCTGGAAGCTGTTAATTGTTGGCATTTTTGCTTATAGAATTACTTTAAAATGAGTTACTCGGTTTTGAAAATATTATTTTTTTCTCAATACATAGCTAAACCCACCATATTATTTTTAGGGCTGTCAATCGATTACAAAATTTAATCGAATTGATTACAGACTGTGATTAATTAATCAAAATGAATCGCATACATAATTTTTGCTGTGAAAGTATTTAAATAAATATTTAAATTTAAATAAATATATTTAAGTAAAAATTTCAATTGAAATGAATCAATGAATAGTCAGCATAAGTGACATTAAAGTTAAAAGAACAATTTTTATTATTATTTTCACTGTTCAAATAATGACCATAACAATCAACAATATGACCTAATATGCTGAGGAAATAAACTCAAAAGGGTATTTTACAATAACTACGAATGCACCGCAAGACTGGGTTACCTACCAGTTTCATTGAACGCACCATCTCCGTCTGTGTTTTTCCGACAACGACAGAAACACAGTCAAACTTTAGCGTTAGCTGTCAGCATTTTAACCGTGTTTAATCCAGCTACTGGCTAGCGGAAGACTAATGTTACCTGCTGCTGAGTGTAGTGTTAACTAGCGTCACGTGCAGCGATGTTTCTGTTGCCTGTCCCTCCTTCATTTTACAGTCAATGGTGGCTTTTTGATGAGAATCAGAGGGATGGGCAAGGCTGCATCTTGTTACTGATTCATCTGGGTATGCCTGTGTGCATCTATGCAATTCTCACAAATCATTTACTAAACTCATGTTTTACAAATACGGTGGGTATTTCTGAGTAAATAAATTCCCCTATGATTCAAGCCGGAGGAACATCTTGCCTTGCTCAGGCAGCTCTTCTCTCACTGTTTGTAGCTGCTCTGTCCCACTGGCATAGTTTTCCTTTTATAGAAAGACACAGACAGTGAGGTTAGGAGGCAGAGAGGAAGAGGAAGAGAGAGAGAGAGCAAGACAGAACGAAAGAAAAAAAAAAAGACGAAGGGAGCAGGAGACAGATGAAGTGCTTTAAATAGCTCACGCACGGATGAACAGGGATGAAAAGTTTGGTTTGGCAATTTACTGCAAAAACAACTCCACAAAGGACAAGAAAGTGAGAAATATGGTTTGCCTTCTGACCGCTTAGCATTCCAGCTTTGAGGAGGACTCATGTGATGCTGACAGCAGCAGAGGAGGGCTAATTCTCTCTCACTGAAAAAAAACAACAATTCAGCTTCTGTGTTTGCCACTAAAGCAGGGAAAAAGTTGTGAAAGTCGTAGTTATAAGCCAAGTGTTGGTATGGTAAAGCGGAAATAGCCTGGACCTCAGAGAAGTGGGCTTGTGACCTGTTAGCACGGATTGATGAATGTTTTTCTCAGCCTCAGCAACTAACACTGAGGAAAGTCCCTTAATCCTTATTACTTAGTGGAGTGTTACCAGCTGTGAATGTATGAATGTCCTGCAGCGTCAGAGTCAGCATGTGTGCTCAGTAAACGTTTTCGTAGGTAAATAATGGTTTTAATATATGTATTGTGTCATACAGTTTTAATGTAGCTCTTAATTCTCAGTTAAATTAGAGAACCCCAATCAATCACAGTTTTTCTTTCCCTGTACAATAAAATAATAATTAATAATATATGTATTATTATCTCAGGGCAAGAGTAGAAACTTTCTGCTTACTTATCACATCTCTGGGTCTAACTTTGATGTGAGAGCCGACCGGATAATCCACAGCACAAGCAACAACGCTGACGGCTCCCGCAGTGAGGCCTGAAGCATAGCCAGAATATACTGTTTCCTGAATTTTGCACTTACCATTACACTCAAAGCAATTAGAGAGAGGGAGAGCAAAAGAAAGAGAGATATTCTAATGACAGACAAAGGGGGTTAGAGGCAGAGAGACACTGCTGATGGATTAAAGAGATTTAAAGAGGACTCTTCGTCTGCTGTCAGTGGTATTTCAGCTTGGGAGACTGACAGGTTGATTGACAGGCTAAGCCCTCGATGAAACAGGCAGACACCTCAGGTTGACATTGGGATCATTTTAAAAGCTACCTGTCTCTCTGTTGATGTTTGGTGGTGTCATTTAATCTGTGTGAGTACCAAATCCTGCCACATATGTTGCTGTCTGTCACTGTCTGTTATTGTTTTTATAAGCCCAATAAAGAAGAAACAAGTCAAGTTAACAATTAAACACATTTGACAGTCGGGCTAAAGTCAAATCATCCTGTTTTTGAATGCATACCTTGCTGTCAGGCTTTTAAATCACAGTAGTTGGTCCCCTTTTGATGGTGAAAGCCCCTGCAGAGGCCATGTTGACTTTCAGGGGCTTTTAAAGTTAAAGCAAACAAGAGTGTCAGTTTACCCAGAATTCCTCGGACTCTGCCATGATTGGAGAATGTGGATGGAGGGGTGTGGAGGGGGGGGGGGTGAAAGTCAAAATACTGGTGTTAAGTTGGGGTGTTTGAAACAATATTACATAAGGTTGATATTGTACCAATATGAGGGTCAGAAACATGTTAAAGTATTACTCAGTTAAATGCTATCAAATGAGCCTTTTAAGCAGAACAATTTGTGTATGTTTAAAATAAATGCAAAGACATTTAAATAGTTTACTATTTGAATGTGAAGACTTGGGATTGCTCGTTGCCGATGAGATTTTATTATTCCCATACTTATTAATGAGGTGAATTTAAGGGGCCGACTTTATGGGGGAGTGTTTCTCTAACAGAAAAAGAAATAAACAAAATTCCAGTGACCTCTCTGAAACCTCATCCATTCCTTGAACTCCAAGGTTATTTGTATGGAAAATCCTAAAAAAATATCACATTTTCTGCTGGGGTTATTTTTTGTGTTGGCTGCAAAACCCAGTTTCAGTACATGGAAAGTGCTCAGGTGGGAAGCAGGCTGTTCTTTCTCAGAATAAGACATTTGCGTACTAAGACATCCATCAGCATCACTGCTGTGCAGAAAAGGAAATTATTTACTTTCTAAATCCAATTATTGATTGCCTCCTGGATTATACCATGTAAACTTGGAATGTTCACATCCAGTAATATTTGTCATTTCCTTTGCCGCAAAAGTTATATGAGATGTTAAATGAATCTATCCCAGTGGACCAGCTCAGATTTGATTTGAACAACGTGATTAGAATTATCTGTATTTGTGACCACTAACTCAGATTGGTAAAGATAATACATCATATCAGTCACGTCCCCCGTCAAACACACTGCAGAGCAATTCAATTCTGGATGTGTTTCAAGGAAAAGGAGAGGGAGCATTCCAGTCAGATTGTTATTCCACAGGGATCAAGATCAAGATTTAAAGCCCGACCAAGATTTGGAGTCCAGTGGGGGTAAACATGTGATGCCAGTGGTGATGGGCTTAACCCTTCGACTATCTATCGGAACAGGAGCATTGCTCTTTTGACAGCACTATAGACTAGTAACCATTATAGTTTTTGTTTAATATTCTTTCATTTGCTTACTCTACAAAATACGCCCATTATTAGCTCCCAATGCCTGAAGTGAAGTCATTTTTTTATTTGTCTTAACTACAGTGGAAACACTTTAAAGTTTGACAGTGGTAGCAATAAACAAAAGCAAAAAGAAATCCTTAGTTTTACTTCATAATAAGTCTTAAATGACTTATCAGATTTGTCATTGATTCATTTTTCTTGTCAATGTCAGCACTCTGTCAACACCTCGGCATGTTTTCCAACTTTTTTTCCCCCTCTCTGATGCAGTCAGAGAGGCCCCAGAGATAAAATGTTTGTCTTTCCGACACATTTAAGCTGAACGTTGTGCCCATTTTTCAATGATCTCATGTCATAGTCATGATAAACCCCTTTTAAAACCTCTTTGGGAGATACAACCCTAAAGTATGTGCAGCATGGTCTGGAAAAATAAAGGTTGTTATTTTAGTTGTCTTTTTTTACTTGCTGTCTAAAATTATATTATTACAGTTGTTTATTTATCTTCCGACACTGTGATTCCCTTTGCCTTAAGTTCCCTGAGGTTTCACACTCTGCACCTGACAGGTTTGAGTTAGGATGGGGGTTGTTTTACACTATGTCTGGTTGATATTAGTCACAGTGTAATACACACATTGTGCCGTGAATGTTACATGGGGTGAGATATGTGATCAGCCAACTTGTCACTGTCTGTCAAATAAAATATGGTGTCTGTCTGCTTTTGGCAACAAATAATATGGGGCAGAAGTAGTCTGGCTATTTAAAAATATAGAACAAGCACTTATTCATTTGTATCTATTCCTGACTGTGGTCTGAAGACTTTTATAAGTCAACCTTCCCCTCTGTGAGAAAGTCATGAGAGTGCTGCACATAAAAGGTTTTCCATTAAAGTTCATCATTAGGTAATAGAGACATTAATCCCAGGAATAACATACCCAGCTCATGTCAGCTCTTAAACACACCATGGAGCAGTCAGAGGCTAACTGTTACTGAGGGATGGAAAGTGCTCTGAGTCAGGTGCCAGTTGCGAGGTAATTAGACTGTGGTTAGTGGCAGCGATAGGTGGCCTCTGCTGGCACATCATCAGTAAATGGACGTCATAGTGCAGTTCATGGCTGTGCTCCACTGATCTACAATAGTACACTTGTAACTACTGGAGTGGCTCCAGATATCCAGTATTAAGTATGTCCCTTTCATGTATTCCAGTCAGGCATTACTAAAACCCTAATGATTGGATTTGATCGCTTTTATTTTATTTAAAAAAAATGCCATCCGTGGGAAGGCGGCAACTTGTCTACCAGCAGACTTACCAGCCTCAATCGCTTATTATAGGTTATTTTTAAAATAGCCTTTTGTTGGTGAAATTGTAGCATTATTGTAACATAAATGAGCATTATATATACTGTTGGTGTAGCTGGCTGAGTTGGTGTTTTTAGTACATGTGTTTTGTGTAGAACTTTATTCTCAACAGCTTATTGTACCTAAATATATTTCAATCAGGAGAGACTTTGTTGCAGATATGCAAAGATTTATTGTACATATGCATAATATGAAATGTACAGCCTTTGGAGATTAGACTCCATTGTTCTGAAAAGATGTAATTATTTTAAAGGGGTAGAAAGTCGAAAGATAATCCCCTGATGGAGTCTAGACACTGATGGTGGTGTGAGGAGCCTGAAGACCAAACCGAAGAGCCGTCGGTAGTGGCCTGCCAGAGGAAGACCCAGGAGCCGTGCGTGATGAAGACCGGAGGAGCAAGGGGGGGAGGAGGGTTGTACTCTTAGCCTGAAATAACAACTGAGCAGCAGAGAGAAACAGGTTTAAAACAGGGATGTCATGCGGTGATTGGCTCATGAATTTCATGGCCGCTTCTTATTGGTTAAGATAAAAGTGAACTAACAGCTGTTCTGTTTAGAGGAGAGAGAAAATTGATTACATTTTAGAAGTAAGAATCTTCCTGTAAGAATTTACGCGAGCTCCATTTGAGAGATATATGTGAAATTTGAAAGAAAATCCCCTCGAGGTGCTGTAGTTTTCATTTGAGCAGATATTTACATTTAGCAAAGATGATGCGTCTAACTGTTCTTTCTATTAAGTTGACGTCATCGTAACTCCCCTTGTGTCATTCACAGATTTCGTGTGATTGTAGCATATTGGTGTGATGGTTAAAGATTGACTCTGTCATATTGGATGTTTTCTCTGCCGGGTGTCTAACCAGGTTGACTGAATAGTTCCTACAAGGAAATGCCTCTCTCCAGACTCTTGAATGGAGCACACGGGATGGAGCGAGAGACACAAGAGGTCAAAGACAGGGGGAGGCGTACAAAAGAGAGAACAACAAAAAGAAATGCAGTGGCTGTGTGAGAGTAAGCACAGACGAAGAAAGTTGAGGACAGGGAGTACCTTCTTATGAGTTAACAAAGAAATGTCACATCAATGAATCATTATTACATTCATTTGGAGACCACCATGAGTTTTGATGGCCTACAGTATTTTGCCCTTGGATTTTACATAGCGTGCCACTGGGTTGTATTTCATGATATCTGAAAGTGAAAGCATAAATCACTTGTAGACAAACCTATTAGAGGGGCTGAGGAAGAGGACAAGTGGCAACATCCTGTTTGTGAAAGCAGGCAACAAGGGAAATGGAATCTTAACTTACAGAAACACTCCCGCTAACCATGCCATGATTGTTGGCAGGAGACGGACTACCATTTTTACTGCTGAAGCAAAACCAGCTTGGACATGCTTGAAGGTTATTGTATTGCCTCAAGTGGTTGCTAGGACATTTTGTAAATAATTTACTGTATGTGTGGCTGTTAGGGTGTTACTTGATAATCTAATTGTGTCCCATTAGGTTGCTAGAGTGTTACTAGGTGACCATGGTTACCACGGTGTTTGGCAGGGTGTTCATAGTTGCTAGTGTGGCTATGATTGTGAAGGCATTTTCAGGTGGTTACTAGGATGTTCTGCAAGGTCACTAAGGCGGGATTAAGTGGTTGCTAGGGTGTTCTCTATGTGGCTGCTAGGATGTTTCTAGATACTGTCCTTATGTTCTGGTAGGTTGCTAGAGTGTTACTACTGTATGTTGTTGCTAGATGGTGATTATGAAGATCTTAATACAGTATCACTTACCAGCCATATACAGACCTGGCGACCCCCATGCTTGTGTCTTCCTACCTGGAACTCAAAGGGAATTTCCTGCAGAGTGCAAACACAAATACAGATTGGCAATACCTGGAATCTAGTGGCCCCTAAACGCATGCGCAGACACACACCCACACACACACTCATACACACAGACACACACATATATATATATATATATATATGCTGTATATAAACAGGGTTCTCTGGGTTACCAGAGGTCAACATTGGAGATGTTCAAATAATATCAGCACCTGGAATTCTGTTGTACATTTTTATAGTATGCTTACAGTATTTGTAAGATCTGCCCTATGAATGGTTTATGGTGCAGTTTCCAAATATGCTGTATGTAATGTAGTTGTTGTTTTTTTTAGGTGTGTCCCCAACAGACAGAATGAGAAACTTAAAGTCTCCAGTCAGGTCTCCAATCCCCAAACTGGGAAGCCCTATCCCCAGCCCCATGTCTGGTCTTCAGAAGCTACCCCAGTGCACACGCTGCTGTAATGGCATTGTGTAAGTATTGTACAGATCCTACAATCCTATCCTATTGTACGTGTAAAACTCAACACTCAATACATCCAAAATGTTTATTTTATCTTGTATAAATGCTTGAAATTGCTTTTCATTTCAACACCAAGGTATAGTTTTTTTTTCAATTTGAGGTATTTCGTATCACAGCATAAAATGTAATGGTTTTAAAATTATAGTTACTGTGCTCTACAATTACAGACTACTGAAGATGCAGTAAATGAGTATATACAAATATGAATGATTTATTATCAGCTTTCCTGTTAAAACTATTTTAATTACCATCTGGAAATGACATGTCTCTGTGGTTTTATCCCGCCTCCTGTGGTCATAAAGTTTAAAAGTTGAACCACGTGAGGTGAGTGAAGGTTCTTCCCTGACTCTGAAACAAAGTGGTTAACTCGTGCAAGTCTACCTGCACCAGCAGGCCTTTCACAAGTCCTCAGGAAAGCCTATTCCCATTTATCATTTTAATGATTAAACCATCCTCCACACCCTACCCCACACACATGCACATAGGTGCATATACACAAACCTAAACTAAACATTAAGCGCAAGAACATGCGCACACACAGACACACACACACACACACACACACACACACACACACACACACCTTTCTGCCAAAGTAACCACATGCACCGGTAATCCCCCCTCTATAAAAGCAGCTGCAGGTAAGCGCTGATGTCATCATCTTACTTTCCTCATTAACAAGAGGGCATTGTAGGAAAAAGAAGAAGAAAAAAGAGGGTATTGTAGGAGCTCGCAGGCCACAATAAGGCTGTTATGACCTGGGAGCATTTTACAGTGTTTCAAAAGAGTGTAGAAGACTGTGTCATGAGTTTATTCGCAAGTCATGTGGTTTGATGGGAAGGCGGTTTAAAAAAGAAACAGGCTTGTGACTGAATGGTCGTTGGCCCAAATCCCCAGTCCAGAAAGGAAAATCTTATTGGGAACAGTGAATGAACAACGCCCTGAACAACTGCCATCTCTGTGTGACTGAGTGAAGCAGTGAATTTCAAATGCACCAGTGTTGATCAGAAGCCAGTCAGCAGAATATACATGTATTATTCAGCTCCCAGGTGGGACAGTATTGTGTGCGTGCGTGCGTGCGTGCGTGCGTGCGTGCGTGCGTGCGTGCGTGCGTGCGTGCGTGCGTGCGTGCGTGCGTGTGTGTGTGTGAGACCTTCCACCTATAACTCCTCTCAGAAAGGGTTCTTTGAAGCTTCCCTGATATACGACATATGATTAAATATATTCAAATACCAGCATGGTTACAGTCATTATAACCTATGATAATTGCTGATTAGCATAGATAATGGAAGGTTCAATAAACAACTGTGAGTCACCCATTAGCAATGTACTGTATCACACTTCCTTTAAAAGTGTTCTCCTGAATGTTTTGTCCTCTGCAATGATGGCACCTCCTTAAAAACAGCTTGCAGTTATCCTTTTAAGGCAGTTTGCGTGTCATTGCAGTACAACCCTATAGTGTTTCATTGTAAGGCTTCTGCCACTCTGCTTTTATGCATACAGGAAACATTTAGAGTCAACTATCTTTGGTCTTTTTTCCCCCTTACACTACATATAGGGCTGTGTTCTTCCTGTACAATGTCAATAAAAATAAATTCCTGATTTTGACTCAGGCTCTGTTTTACTTTCAGCATCCTTAGGCTGGACATGGGAGTAAGAACAGGAACACTGTCACTCAATAGTATTAAAAGGATTATTCAAAACGCTGATATGGCTTAAAATGTATTTATTTTAAGCTAAAGTATCATTGTCAAAAAGAGATTGATAATCATCACTTACATCTTTGAAATTTGAAACATAAACAACTCAGGTAATATATGCTTATCTGTCAAAAGCATTATACTTGATTAATCTATGTGAAATAATAATTGGCAAAAGCGTCGTACAGCACATTGAGCAACCTAGTTAAATCTTTAAGTCTTTAGATCACAGCAAGCAAAACTCTTTAGGCTAAGCAGTGTCTGAGGAAGGCTAAATACATATATAACATTACTGGACTCACCTACACTAGCGCCAAACCAGTCTGTTTCACGTGTCTCTGTTTATCTTACTGGATTATTCATGTTACAGTCAGCCTCTGCTTCATCTCTGTCTTTTCTTAATGTGTTAAAGCCTTCATAAGTCTAACACTCTCTATCTCCCTTCATCTCCCCATCCAGTGGCACCATTGTGAAGGCCCGGGACAAGCTCTACCACCCCGAATGCTTCATTTGCGATGACTGCAGCGTCAACCTTAAGCAGAGAGGCTACTTCTTCATCGAGGACAGTCTGTACTGTGAGACCCACGCCAAGGCACGCGTCCAGCCCCCAGAGGGCTACGACGTTGTTGCCGTTTACCCCAACTCCAAGGTGGAGCTAGTCTGAGATGGACATGGAGCTGGCCAAACTGTAAAATAACTGGGAAACTAAAATCTGGGAGAATGGGGCTACTGAGTATCAGAGCCTACATTTATCAGGCTCTGTCAAGCAGGAATGCTAATCTTGGATCAGTTTTTCCTTGTTTCAGTGATCCAAGATCAGCATTTCTACACAGTCTTGATAAATGCTATGTATTATTGAGCATATTGAAATATGTTGACAGAATAAGCCTTGGATCTGATGAGAACCCCAAAACTTAAACCCATTTAAAAAAGCCCTCATCTCTCAATCAGTGTTTACATTAAAATCTACATGCAAGAAAAATATTGATCCACTTAAGGTCATATTCAGAAAAGATGTTCATATCCACATCACAAACACACCATATTACCAGAATATTCCAAGTAATAACCCAGAAACAACAAATGCACAGAGGGCAGAAGTCTGCAGATAATGAGATGTTTATGCAGCAAAATATTAACTCTTATAAAATAGCCTTACAATATCTACACTAGTGTGTGTGTGTGTGTGTGTGTGTGTGTGTGTGTGTGTGTGTGTGTGTGTGTGTGTGTGTGTGTGTGTGTGTGTGTGTGTGTGTGTGTGTGTGTGTGTGTGTGTGTGTGCGTGCGTGCGTGCGTGTGTGTGTGTGATATGGGTTATCACATATGAATTTTGAGTTGATTGAAGCCTTTGCTGAGATGAAATGTGCAGAGGAGTTGGCCTTCTGACTACTTTTGGATTTAGGTTTTATGATGACAGTTTCCGATGCTACACAGCCCACTACAAAATGTCAGTCCGTGTTTTGCAAAGTCATTTAAGATATATTGAGCTTTGGTTAAGGTGTTTGAAGGTTTCATTGTCTTTCTACATGTGTTACAGTTATACTCCTGTTGAGAATGTACTTTTGCATTTTGTAACATACATCTATAGTTTATTTTTCAGACTTTCTATGTTACAAAACTGGGGAACTGGGAATCTGTTTGATGGTCACTTTTTTCTGCTTACCTTTCAGTTATGTGAAACAATGAGCAATAATTCATTATAAGCAAATATTTACAAGTAAAATTGTGAGTGTCTGGAATGTGTTTCAGTATGCTTTGATGAAGGAGTCTACCAAACTATAAACTATAACCTATAGTTATAATTTGGTAGTTATACTAAATGCTTCAGTATTCAGCTATCCAAGCACCACCACCCTATAACAAGTAAATACAACCCTGCAGGAGACATCCTCAGAGTTCTGTGAGGAAGGTTAGAGAATTTCTCCCAGATGGGTTCACAACAACCTCAATTTATAAACATCAAATTGCAAGAAATTTGACTTTAATGATGACGTAACTTAGCCTAATGTAGTGATTGCATGCCTGCATTGATGACATTTTAAGCAAGCATGACACCCATTCACAGAAGATTGTAACTTACGTTAAGTTTCCTGACTGAGAGAGGAATTTCAACTCACAGTTCACTGGGTCTGTTCACTCCATTTTGACACCAAGATGCTCTCCGCCTCTCGTGACAACTTTTTTTTAAATAGTCATGTTTGAGAAGGGAGACACGGCCATAGAAAACTGTCCACAGCCTACAACATGTGGGAGTAATATTCACCTTGTTTAGTTTTTGGATCCACAACATAGATACATGACAGTTCCTCTTTGGAAGAGAGAAAAACACAGTTGGAAATATGCATACGTGTATTCCCTTCCTACTATGCACTCAAATTTCTGCTCACAGCCAATGTAAATGAAATATACTCCAACATTTCCTCTGAGAGAGGGGAAACAAGGGAGGGACGGAGATGAGAATGAGAAATGAGAGGTCAGCATGGATTTTCTTTTATTGACAGAAATTCTCTCTGCAAGAAGAAAGAAGCGTGCCATTATGACTTCAATATGTGGCCATCAGTCTTGCCTTATTGTGAATAGTGAAGTAAACTGGGTGGAGAAGAGTGAACTTATTCTTAATTTTAGAAATGTTTCTAACAAAACTACTTTTTTTATTTGAAATGAGAAAACGAATTTAGCTGTGCTGATGTCTATGTCTCTTCATTTTTTTCTAGATGTCAACAGTGATGCGTAGCTGCTGGTATGCCATCAATACTAGTTATCTTGTACATTATGTGAAAATTATATTGCTACCACATTGTTTCTTTGGTATTGTACATATTTGTTTTATTTTAATTTCTTTAACATACAGTGCGTAACATGTCACTCACATGCCCTTTGCATACCCAGTGTCTTTCAGTGATTTCTTTGACACAAATCCTCTTCTTGTGTTTAACTTATTGTTTTACCAACACATGGTTTTTGTTCTGGAGCTTCTCTTCTCTTCTTTTCTAAGATCTAAATAAAATGAGAAGTGCATTACCATGACATGATTGTTTACATTCTTCACTGGTCTTAACTGCAGCATTATTCACAAAAATGTCATAAGCTTCACTGAAAAACACAAAGGATTCAGTTTATTTTGTAATGGCAGTTTTTCCATAACATTACATTGTAAGACCACCAGGCTGCAATATCTGTGTCTTGCAACCTAAAACCCTAAGACATCCACTTCACAGTGGAAAAAAACATTGTCTGGATACAAAAGCTGCTCTCATGTTTTCATAGTGTTGCATTTCATACAACTTTATTGCCCACGAGAACAACACATCTGAAAGCCATTGTTTTATGAGTAGTAACTGCTTTATTGTGGAGTCCTGGACTAAGTTAAATACGATTGATTTCAACCATCTATTAGAGTATGTGCAGACAACACTGGCCTAATGAAGCTTAGAAAATCCGGATGGCATCATAAAAAGCCCAAGACATGATTGAATCCGAAATCCGGAAATAAAAGATTTTTTACAAACACCAAAATCTTTATAGTGACTTGGAGAAAACAGTGTCTGTAGGCTTTGCACGTATGACAACAGTGCATGTCTGAGCTACAGTTGTGAAATGACTACTGCATTTTCTTTGTAAAAGGAAGTCATGCAAACTACTTTGAATCTGAATGAAGTGGATTGCTCCTATCATTAAGTACTTGTACAGTAAGGGGTTCTTGTAGGTCTTGAACGGAAGTTAAACTACATTATTGGATGTTTGATTAAGCCCTCATTTTGTCCTGGAGTACCTATAGTCTTTCCTCAGGAGCATTAATTCATTATAGACCCAATTTAATGTGATATGATTACAAGCCATATCAGAAAAAGACTATTTGAGTTTATGGTTTAAAGGGGGCACTTTAACCAAGCAGTAGGCTTAATGCCTGTCTGGGAAATGGGCCAGTGGTGCTTATGTATTCTCATACTTTGTAGCGATGCTTTATGGCACTGTAAATGTGTTGAATTGCATCACGTTTGTGGCTTCTCATGTTGCTGTATGTGTATCAGCACCAGAGCAGAATGTCAAAACTGTAATACGTGCAGTTGCAGAACGTGGCACAGATTCAAGGGAATTCTTGTAACCAAAAGCCGAGGCGAGAGGCCACCTCATACCCTATTAAATGACTTTGCACCTTCAGTAATAAGTCATTCAAGAACTCTTGTGTATGCCTTCAGATTTTAAGTAAACAAAGCGCTGGTGTCTCGGCCGACAGGTTCTTCTCAGAAGTGTTTTGTGTAATCAGCATTACTCACATTTGCTAATGTTTCCCATGTGCATTTGTACTGTGCTGTCAGTCCCAAACGTAACGTAATGTGGTGAGACAATCCTTGTGAGGATTTTTGAAACTTAAACCCTCCTCTTGTCCTCGGGTCAAATTTGACCCGTTTGCAAAAACTTTTTATATCAGAACTATAACAAAAGAATATTGAAAAAAAGTGACAAATGTTCAAAAAAGCTAAAAGGAAAAAAAATAAAAAAATTAAAATCTTTTTTTTTAAACACTGAAAAAAGTGACCAAAACACCTAGAAAAAGTGACAAAAATACCGTCAAAAACATCGCCAAAGGTGACAATAACTTGTTAAATATTTGTTTTTTAAATGATGGGAAAACATTGGAAAAGCGACAAAATTTATTTCAAAATTGACAAAAATAATTGAAAAAGGTGAGAGGAAAAAACATCGGAAAAAACGACAAAAAACTTGTTAAAAATTGATAAAAACATAATACATTTTTTTTGCAAGATAGTGACAAAACATTGGAAAGAAAGTCACAAAACAATTTGAATAAAATCGACAAAAACGTTGAGAAAAGTGTAGAAAAGAACGCAGAAAAACACAAAGTTGCATGGTCGACAGGAAGACAACACAAGGGTTAAACCTCTAACTTACATGTGACGTGTGTGCAATCTTTATAATTGTTCTACACGCAAAATCTAGAAATTACAAAATTACAAAAGTGAATCATTATTTGTGTCAGTGCTATGGTTTGGATCAGTTTACGGCAAGGAGTTTTATTCATATTTCCTTCAAGAAAAATATGGTAGTCTGCATTCCTCCTTTACAGTCTTTAAAGTAAATATGAAATGACCTAAAAAATCTGGTGTGGAAGAACTTCGCTTAGCAGTCCCACACAGTGAAGTGTAAGCAAAACAGAGGCAATGAGAGATACAGAGAGAGAAAGCGATACTTTGCCACATGGAAAGAATTCTGCTTCTGTCACATCTATAAACATTCAGTCCACTTTAGAGAAAAACACTTCACGTTGTTCAGAAACAGAGCTCGCTTTGCTCAGCAGACTGCAGCGACTAGTGCAGTGTCCATTGCATCTATGAGCAATGACAAAGCAGGTTCCTTCAACTTACTTCCAAATCCACTAACCAAGCTAACTCAAATTCTTCACACAGGCCTGTATGGAGAAATGAACAGGTTAACTGTCTCACCCGCTCTTTCTTTGATTTATCTCAGCATACACACACACACAAACAACCACCCATTTTGGTCCCATTTACATGCAAGTCAATAACAAAACGGTATTCTAATTTGACTAGGGGATAAACAGATCATGATGCATAAACATCACTTGGCCAGGCCTGCAACTAAAGAAAACAATCATTTTGCAGACACATTAGATCAGACTCAATGGTTTTTTGAGTCTAAGTGCAAAAATACCTTGTGAAAAAATAGATAAGGAATCCTAATACATATAAGACTTATTTTTATTTAATCAAGTCAGCTGTATTCAATGTTACTTTATACTTCACACTTCACACATAGTTGTTATTAAGTCCATTTCCACACAAAAAAAGCATTTCAAACAAAACTGAATAACATTGCAGCACCAGTTGGTTATTTGCTTGCTACTTCTGCATTCTCTTTGGTGAGAATGCTGACACTGTGTATGCTGCTCCAGGACTTTCTCGGTGACTGACAGTTCTTTCTGCTGATATAGCTAACCATCATGGGGGATCTACTGCTCATCATTTTTTATTCTCATCACTTTCTTTCACACTTTCCGTATCTGCCATTTATTTTTCTCCTGTCTTACTGTACTTTCCTACATCTTTCTTGAAATTAACAATGTTTGAAAATCAAAAACTGTAATAATGCATTACCTCCTTTAATGACAACCATACCTGATACCTCTCTATTTTCTCTGTTTTTAATGTGCTCCTCTTATCTTTATGGAGCATGCTGTTCATTCCTGATCTGTGGGCCCATGCGGTACCAACCTGTTGTATGTGACAGTCATGATTTGTAGTTTCACTAGAAGAGTGCTTTCTATAAGAGACTTTACATACAGCAGAGCAGCATTCTAGCCATTCCTGCTCAGATGTAAATTGAAGACATGTACTATAAGACCCATGCACACAAGCAACACACAGAACCTTAGAGGGTATAATATGGAGTGTTTGGTCAATGATGAAAGGGTCTGGAGATAATCGTCTTGTTTAGCTTTACAATAACAATTGCAATTTAGTGCATATTAAAGTGCTCATATGCTTTTTGGCTTTTCCCCTTTCCTTTATTGTGTTATATATCTTTTTTGTGCACGTTATAGGTTTACATATAGGTGAAAAAGCCCAAAGTCCACCCCAAAGGGACTTAACATCTTCCAGAGAAAACACTGTTCACAAACTGCTCCAAACAGCTCTATTGTAGTCCAGCCTTTACTTCCGTGACGAACGCGCGTCACTTTCTAACACACGTTATAATGCTCGCCTAGCTGCTAGCATAGCACTCCCTCATACTCTGCAACTAACTAGCTAGCATTACTTACGCATTACGCATGTGTGACTCCCAACAAAGATGATACAGAAGTGAGATGTCTCACTCTGTAGCTAAAACAGAGAGCTCAACACACGGGGTGAAAAGAGGAGCTGCAGCAATGTGCAGTACAACAAATATATGGTGTTTTCTGAAAATTAAACCACATAAACTTATTCTGGTACAACCTCTAAATACAATTATGAACCTGAAAATGAGGATAATATGAGCACTTTAAAGGGATGACAGCTTTGTAACCAAGTTCTATTATAATGCCCGTGGTATAACTGAAGCAGTAATGCAAGCAATTTTGTTTTGATGACCTCCCATGTTACAAAACATTATTGTGCATGTAGTGCACAGCAGGAGGGAGAAACTATAACCTGGCTGCATGATATGAACCATGGAGAGCCTGTGAGTATAGCTCCTCTCAGATATGGAGTGTGTAACATTGCTAGGTTTGTCGGTCAGTTTCCACATTGTTATGGAAAAGGTTAATGTTGACTCCCTTCATATGTGACAAGACTTTTAGAGATTGAGGCACAAGACTAGGCTACACATTAGAACATTTGTCTTATTTTAAAGGTTGACCAATTTCTGTACGTTTTAATAAATGTACTGTGTTTGTGTATAACCTGCAGGAGTTTCTTCGGAGTGAAATCTGCTGCTTCCAAATATTTTTGGGGGATTAAAAAGCAGCATTTAGAGCTTAATTTCCTTGGCTCTTGTGATTGGTTGGTCCACACACTATACGCCAATTCATTAAACAACCTTGTAAAGTTGATGGAATGTGGCTGCTTTTACTCACCCCATGAACTATGTAGAAAATGTAGGCGAAATGTAACTAGGCCCTACGTAGGCAGGCTGCAAGAGTGATTTATATGAAAAAAATGACTCCAGGTTCTTTCAATCAAAATTGGCAGAGCTTTCATGGACTTAAGTCTGAAGGCAGTTGTGTTTTGTCTTTATTTCTGGATGCACGTGTGTGTGTGAATTCTCGTATATCTTCAATGAGGACAAACTCTAAATGAAAAGGTGCACAGTTTGTGTATATACAGTGCCCTTATGGTTTGTTGGCAATTTGATGTGTCTATCACTGAAAACCTCTTGATCCTCCTGATGGTTTGTTTGGCCTTGTGAAGAGATGACGCTTTGATTGAGCTTTGCTTTGATTCTCATTAAAAGCGGATTTAGAGACTAATTTTAAGACACCCACAGGATGACCTTGCTCAGCTCTCAAAGGAGAAATACATTCTTGTGGGTGGTCCTGAATAGGTCGAATGAAAGAGAATGGCAGTGATGCTGCCACAAAGAAGGGATCACTGTCTCTGGGGCTGTGTAAAAGTGTGCAAAATCAGTACAATGTGCAAGAAATATAGCAATCCCAAAATGGATAATGTGAAGAAGAGCTGTGGATTCAATTAGGTGTTTGACAAGCAGAATATATTTGCTTATGTATGCCAACACATTTCCAGCTGTGAATTCAGGTGTTTTTTTCCATTTCCAATTTCCATTGACAATACGGTTTGCCAGCTGCTGCTCTTTCTCTTTCTTAATTTTGCATTAAATATTGAAGGTTGTCAACTACTGAACTGTGGGTATACTGGGCATTTTAACCTTCAACCTTACCTCAAATTAAATCATGGACTATGATCTAGTGAGTCAGAAACACTTATAAAAAAACTGTCCTGGTCAGAGCTTCTCATTTGGGACATTTAGGCAAAGTTAAAGGGATAGTGACAGAAAACTGGAAAGCCCAATTGAGCTGAACCAATCACAACAAGCCAACCAAAACAGTAGAATATAAACAATGTCAACAAGTTCTCCAATCATTTTTTTCTGTCTGTCTGTGTGTCTGTCAGTCTGTCTGTCTTTCTCTTCTACCCATTTGACAGTCTCCTTTATACCCTCTTTGATTCTCTTCATTTCTTCCTGTGTGCACTTCATAACAATCTATTTAATCACACAACTGAAGCACACACATTCACACACTTTTCTTTACCCCCTCTCTACCCCGACAATACCTTAACAAGAAGTAGCTACGTGTTTCGACAGATACCATTGTCATTGTACGAAAAGTTCCACAGCGGTTGGCACCATAGGACAAAAACTGCAAGATACAAGTGCCAGCTCTGTCTTTCCTTCTCTTTATTTTGCTTTCTCTTTCCCCTTTGTGTCTTTCGTCCTTCCCAGACATCTTTAACTAAGTGAAAAAGGCCTTTATTTCTCTAAACAGCTCAGTCTGGACCTCATGAAGCAGACAGACCGGAGAAACAATTGTCTGAGAGTCTAAGTATAGAGCAAAGAGAGTCATAATTCTATCAGAGAGACAGAGAGAGGTGGGTCCAGTATGTCTACTGGGGGTGGCTTGTGGCCTGGAGGTAAAATGGTTGCCCCGCAACCACAAGGTTGGGGGATAAATCCCAGGACGTCCGGCCACATGTCAAAGTGTCCTTGAGTTAGACACTGAACCCCAAGTTGCTGTAAAGATGGGTTAAATGCAGTAATATATTTTCACTACATTGTACTGTGTGTATGTGACGATTAAGGAATAAAGTTTGTTTGTTTGTTGTTATTTTGCTTTGGCCTTATGGTAAATCTCACAAACACTGATAGCTAAGACAGTTACTGTAAAAGTAACAATACATAGTAAACTCCTGCTTAGTTGTTAAAACCCTTTTTTTCCAACGTTTTGACCAATTCCCCTGCCATCTTACAGTGTCACTGCAAAATAAATTCTCTTCATATCCCTCGGAGGCACACAAACATAAACTGTTTTCAGCAAGAGCTCAGAACAAAAGGGCAACCAGAAGCCTGAGACCACTGGATTATGGATTGATGTCTCCAATTAACATTCAGCCAAAATCAAAACAGGTTTTATGACCAAATAAATCACATAAAACATTTAAAATTTTAAAATAAAAACATAAATATCATGCCACATTAATTGTAACTGAACCTTATCATACTTTACTTTGTTAGTGCTGCACTCCCTTCTACATCTTACGGTTTGAGCATGGCACACTTCAGATGCAGTTACATGTATCTTTTGGTTCCACTTTAATATTCCAAGAACAGACAGTCAGGCAGCAATTTACTCTACAGGTGGAAAGGTGGATGTATTCTTTTGTCAGAATGTAACACCACTGCTGAAGATTGAGAGTGTTTGTAAAAAAGCTGGCCTCCGGCTGTACAGCTCTCAACAAGGTGCCTGTATGTAAACAGGAACAGCCCATATTAAACTATAAAGATAGTGAATATTACATTCCCCAGGTGACCAGAAACACAACTCCAAATGAATAATAATGTAAGAAGGTGTGTTCACAACTTGTGGCCAAAATTAAATTGTATTGCAAGTTTTTAAAAATGAAGAAGGTACAGTAATATATGTTTTTGCTGATACAAATTCATCAACTATGCTTTCTCTAAGGTTTGATTGACTTTATTTCTACTGAATGGATTTACACCAGAGACAGGTTGGTCAAAATAAGTACACAAAACCTGATGAAAATCGTGGTTTTCAAAGTCACAGACCATAATGTGAACAGTTCATAAAAGAAAGTGCACTGAGAACATCAAAACCATACGCTCACACACACTGAGTTTGCAGTAATCCAACCCTGTGTAAATGATAGGGATTGTGTAATTATAGTTGTGTTAATATGACATAATGTTCGATCCACCCACAGATTTTCAACAGCCCGCCCAGATGAAAGCATGCAGCTTCACCATGTCACTAAAAGAAAGATGAGCTCATCTCCACATTCAGACTCATGACTCAAACTTTGATCTTAAAAGTTGATTAATGTTCATTCGAGAGTGAAGATTTCATATTCTTCTGAGATTTGCAGCTGGGAAAATCCATTAACCTACTTGGAGAAAAAGGTAGGCTCACTGCACCATGAAGACCCTTATTGTGTCGCATTGGTTGTCAATGAAGTGTATCAAATGAACTTTAAAGTGCTTTCTTGTCATGTTTTAATCTTAACCTATTTGCAAATGCTACCTTGCCTTTGGACAAAAAGTCACAGATTATCTGAGGGTTTGCTTCACTATCATTGTGTTGCCATTGTAGGCCCTGCCCTGAGGATCTGGCAGTCAACCAGCCAACAGAATTTCATTAATATTGATTACTTTCAGGGCACAAGTTTAATGTTACCTCATCCTAATGTTATTTCAGAGGCCATCCCACTCCACCAAGAAAAATACCTTGGAGGAAGAACAACACTTGAAAATGTAATGTTGTGTCTTGTTTCTCTGGTGAAATTGCTCAAAGGTGTCAGGTTCAGTGTCAAAATCATTCAAAAAGGGGATTCATAATGAGATGAGAAATGAGAAATGAGAAATGACTTCAAATGTCAAACTATGGGTCTAAGATAAAGGATCAAATAAAGACAACTATAACAGGTTGCTTTGCTAAGGGACAGGGACATGAGCCTACAAGGAATGTGGTCAGTAGTCTACGGTATGCTACTTCATCTTTATGTGAAATACCTTGCAGGAAATGAAAACACTAAAAGAAAACTCACACAGGGACTAAAAAGATAATTGTTGTAAAAAAGAAAAAAAAAGAAAAAGCATTATAAGATTGTTTTTTTGGTGCAATTGCTTCCACAGTAGTAAATTGGACATAATGTATGTGATCACATTTACACAATACAGTATGCACATAGGTAGCCCTAGTTTGAACTTTCAATTTCACCCAACTAGTCAGATCCTTGGCAATAAAGGTAGATGAATGGAAGCAGAATCTGTGGTCCAGATGCACCGACTCACTCTGCTGCTGATTGATGCCTTGGAGAAGAAGAACAGAAAGACTCAGTGTGTTCCTATCTTTCTCCCTCAAGTCCTATTCACTTCAAAAGATGTATCTGTAAAATACAGCACTTTACAATACCAACGTGAAGCTGATATGCATGGTATTTTTTGAATCACTTTAATCAAATCTCAGATATGAGTGACAATTTATAGGTCTCCGACCACCAGGCTAGCAGATAAGCAGTTGTAAGACATCAGAACGATAAAGCATGAGAAGTCTGATGTGTAAGTTAAAATAAAAATAAAACTTTTGACAAAGTAGTAATATTACAGTAGTTAAGCTCTCTCTCTCCATTCTTTGACACAAATAAATACTAACACTAAATAGTACAGATCTATGCTAATACTTCCAATGCCACATAAAGCCTTGTTGCATTTTCACATGCATGGACATAAACTGATTTAAGATTTGTGTTGGACCTGAAAGAGGTCTCCGTTCACCGGCTGGTGCAGGTGTTCAACTCTTCTCACTGAAGCTATTGATGGCTCAGGTTTAAAAATTCTGCTTTTAGCACACTGCTCTACAACATTGGGATACTGTATCTGCTACCAATCTACATCTCTCAGGACTATAGGCATGATGATGATGATGATGATGATGATGATGATGATGATGATGATGATGATGATGTAACTGTGATCTGTTCCTGAAAGTAGAATTAAAACGAATGTAAAAAAACAACTAAAATACAAATACGTATAAATTTGTTAGTGAAATGAGATTAGATAAGAATAAAAACTGATAAATAAGTGTTGCACACAATACTAAAAGAAAGACACAACATCAATTGTGGAGGTTCTCAGTTCTCGGAAGTACTGAGACCATGCAATTTACTAAAGCCACCGAACATTGGTCCAATTACTGAAAATTAGAGCGTAATTGTTATATTTTCTCATTTTCATCCTCAATTACCAAGTCAAGCTACCTCAACTATGACAAAATAAGTCAAACAGAAAGATAAAAACAACTATCAAAAAAGCAAAGCATTCCCCACACCTAAAACCAGACAACTTGAGGCAGATAATAGGGCAGAAAACCAAAAAATGGATGCTACCATTCCTTAGCCAAGTTTTTTGCTCTATTATATGTAAGTGTAATCGTATATTGTTAGCTAAAATTAGACAACAGAGCGTGAAAATAGCTCTATTAAAGGCTGTGGCTGTTGGAAGCAACACAGTGGTGCATGGATTTAAGCAATCAAATCCATCCAAAACAGATATTTTGCTAGCCTCTAATGCTAAGCCAAGACATTCCCATGTGATATTGCTGACCTTCATTTATAATGGATTCTAGGAAAATGATAATGTAGCTCCTCCAAGTTACAGCACCAAAATCCTTAAATTTGATTCTTGACTTTATTTATCAGCTTATCATGACCAAAATACAAAACCGATTTTCACCACAGGTCACACATTTTTTTATGAATCAAAACACAGGGCTACTTTTGGCAATTTGTTTTAACTTATGCTTTAATTTGTGTGGCATCAATCTTTAAGTAAAGTAAATATAGGGCAAATATATCCATGTAAGTTACAACCCTTACTGTAGTTTAGTGGTTGAGTCAGACCTTTCTGGTGTCCCATCATACATCTGACACAGCAGCTTGGTACAGTAGTTCCCATTGACGTTAGCCAGCGAGCGGCCTGCCTGCCAAATGACAGCATTGTTTGCTTGGCATTTCCATGGTTTTCATGGGCAGGGGCAAGGGCTTAAAAAGAGGATTGTGTATGTGTTGTGCATGTGTGGGTGAAAGTGTGATTGCATGTAAGAGTTTTTCTTAAAAATTCTAAGTACATGTGTGTTTGTGCATGCACGTGTGTTTGTGCATGCACTTTCAAACTTGTGTGGGCTTGTCAAAATGACTATCCCATTTGGCCTACTAAGCTACATAATGTCTCATTCCTGCAGTGCACTAAGAGACCATTTGGGATGGGAATTTATTCACTGGCTCTTTACTCTGAAATCCAAATGACATAATACTTTCTGGTAGGTTCTGTTTGTACATCAAAGTGGTTCCCATTTTGGATAGAGACTACACTGGACCTATTGTATTCTGCACTGACATGGATGCTTACTTGACCATTTTATTCATTTGCGAGTCAGGCTGGGTAATGACCGTAAAAACGTTATAATGGGTGGCAAAGCTTTGAGGCTGGTTGTGGAAACATTTAAAAAGTAAATTAGGTCATAAACCAGTGTTTTTGACTAACTAAATTATCTGTTTAATTTCAGGATTAGTTTCTGTTTAATTCATTCATGGGCAGTGGTGACTCCAAGGCTTTTTTTTTAATCATTCAATTTTATTAAATTACAGGCATTTCCCCCTCTAAGTGCCTCTTAGCTGGGCGTGTCAGGGTGTTCACCTACTTCACTATGGAGCTTTTGTCGGGAGATAAGAGCCTTCATTGTCTGAGTGACCCTGAGAATTTGACTGGGACCAAGCTGGCTCAGTCCAAAAGTGAATAACGCCACATTAATAACTATGTTTACAGACCTTGACCCCTTTTTATCTTATTTCCAGCTGAGAAGAAACTAACAGCTACTGTGTTGCAAGTGGAAAGCAGGAGAAGGGTTGGGAGAGGTGTGGGCTGTTTTCATTGATGAAGAAGTTTCCAATAAGCCGTGGCTGATGAAGTACACATTGTTGGAAGAGATTTGTGCGGAAAGAATCCGATGGTATCTGCTGACCAATTTCTGCACCCTGACCTCTGATGGCATTTAGCCAATCAATAGCCAGGGATTGTTGAGAGGTTGCCATTGAAACAAAACAACAAGGATGACCCTGAGAAGTACCAGAGAAGGTTTAGAACCAGTACCATAGGAGGTTAACCAGTGCATCCACTATTGTTTCAACAGCAGCATGAAAATATGCTGTTGGTGAACATTTCTCCCTCATCTACAAGAGTTCCGCTCTTTTATGAGTTCAGTACAATAGATTCATGATCTTTCCAGGACAATCATACTAGAAATAGTTGCAAGGTTGTTCTTACACAACATGAGAAACTTAGCTGTGTTGTGCGTTTAAGCTGTTGCATTTAAAACGTTTGAAAAACTTGTACTCCAAGTGCTCTCACATACACAACAAACAGTGGATAATATACACAAGCTTGCATAGTGTTTTCATACATCAACGTCATCATACTTGTCAAAGTATTGCCCTTTATACATGTTTTGTATAGGCCCTATATTACTTGAGACACCATATGGCCTTTGTCTACAGCAGCTGCCAGTGAAAACATTGAATTGTAGTGTATTTTAGTTAAATAATAAACATTTTAGAAAGTCCTACTATAAGAAAAGGGATCATTCTATTTGCTTGTCTTACGCTGAATGTGATTTAGTATATTAATGCTCAGATTGTGTTCCACTCTCTCATCTGGCTGACTGCCAGGCCTATACAGTAAAATCCTGAGCCTGAATGGAGGATAAAAGCTGCAGCTGTGGAAGCAGCAGGCAGTCAGACAAAAGTAAATGGAGTCATTCTCCAAATCTCATTGGACTGCTGCAGTTGTAACCCAATTATTCCCAGGCCACATGTTCTCAAAGCAGGGGTGTCAGGCAGAGGGGGAAGCCCTCCTTCTTTCTCCTGCAGTCACCCCATAAAAACACTAGTGGGTAGAGAGGGAGGGTGGAAGGGATAGAAAGTAGGGAAAGTCATACTAAGTGTTATTCCATATGACCTAAGTGTAAAGTCAGTTTCAAAAGTTGTGTGGCTGTGGGTTGGCATATATTGTATGGTATTTATGGAAAGACAGATGGTCAACTGAAGATTGTAGTATGCAATGGGAATCCGCCTTTGGAAACACACAACCACAGATATGACAGCAAAGCTTTGATATAGAGAGATAGAGATAATGGGGAATAAGGTGGTATGTATGTCAAGTCCATGGGTATGTTGTTTATTGTAGTTTGATTTCATGAATTTGAATACTGTTACAATCATTTTAAAACATTAGTAACACACTCTTTTTATACATATATAAGGTAAATCCATGTAAAAGTAGGTTGTCATGTAAAATTTGCAAAAGGGCAGCCCACTTAGCAAATTCTGTGTAATTGTAATGAACAGTTAGCTATTAAAAAGCCACTTTGGAGAGACAGTGCAAAAGAAAACATGTCAAGGAACAAGTGAAAGAGATTACCGGCTCAACAAAGGCAACGCAGCTCCAGAGGAACCACATCTCCAGAAGAGTAGAAGGATGTGGTTTACTATGTATTGGAAGGAGTAATTAATGATGTGAGAGTGAGTCGCCGTTACAGGGAACCAGGCACAGAGTTAACAAACCTCACCCTTTACACTCTGTTAAACTTCCCTCGTCCTCTCCGTGCCTCTTCCTCAGCTACTCCATCTGCCCAAAGAGGGAAAGACACTTTCCTCCAGGAAGCTGAAGGAATAAGGGATTTCTTGACAGTGTGAATGTGGTGAGTTGTTTATTCTTGTGATAACTAAGTGGCATGATGACATGTCATTGTGGTCTGACATGATAAAGGATTCTGGCCAAGGATGTGATGCAGGAAACCTGTCTTTGCAAAATGTTGACGGAACACATTTCCTCAAAATAGCACTGTAATACACATAGTAGGTTGCTTGTCGATGCCTAAAATGGCCAATATGACGGTTAAAAAAAACCCTCTTATAATCCTTAAGGTTTAAGCAACTACAAGTGCTAGATTTTTTATTTTCTGACCGATAGTCAACGCTCGTTAATTGATCATTAACGGTCAACCGACAAGCAGGCAACTGAGTCCCGGTTCAACTGTCCGGGAGGCTCAGACATACTTTCCACATTCTGCGTCTCCACTGCATCCACTTGCGAGGCTGTGAGTTGGATGTCTTCCTGGCAAACTGTGTGTAAGATGGCCGATTTAACCCACCAGTCCTCATCGATTATAGTGGCATGTAATGTAGCTGGGCGTTGTATTTTAGGGTTAATATAACCACCAAGTCTGACACCAAAGAGTGTCTGTATCCTTTTGTTACCGCTGATGGGCTTTTAATGCACCATCCTTCTCCATCTCTATAGAGCTGTGTTGATCTCTATAGCAGCAAGGACCCACGCAACCCCCATACACTATTCACAGCCAGATAGCTTATTTAACATCTTGAAACCAAACAAAAGTGGTGTACTCTTAGCAGTGTAGAGTAAAATGTGTTATTTTAGAAAAAATATTTTCACACTGCCATGCAATGCAGTAATCAGGTCATTTGTGTTGTTCAGTCAACAGTCAACACAACATCTTGGAGGTTTCTGTGAGCAACTCCTGCAATCATTGTTCATGATAAACCACATCCTTTTGGTTCTATCTGAACCTAAAAGACATGAAACAAATACTGAAACATTGTAATCAATTTTAGCATTTTTATTTTTGCAGGTAAACTAAATGGTAAATGTAATCACAGTGCAAATTCTTAATTATCCAGTGTTTCCTCTATCTTGATTGGCAAGTGGCGGCCCGCCACAGTTAGATTTCTCCCGCCACGGTATCAGAAATGTCAAAAAAGCCATCTATCAGCAGTGATTGTTAGAGTCCATGTCGGAGAATAGTGCGGACACGCGCTTCACACCGTGAGTGGGCACGAGCGAGCGCTACTCGGAGAAAAGGGAGAAAGAAAAAAGAGAGGCTGTCTGGAGGACCCAGTTGAGATGGCATGTTTGCATCCTTGAGAACTTTAAGTCGTATAACTTATGTTGTCAGTTCATTTAAGCCTGTATTAGTCTATAGTTCTTGCAAATTTAAATTAAGTTAACAGGTGATTTTTCTTGTTTCACCTTCACCTGCTAGCTAAATTGCATGTGGCTGTTGATTCGATATAATAGCATTGCTCAACGCCCTTGCTCATGTTTGTATTTTAGGTGCATTATTTAGGCCTACATGCTGAAGTAGCCTAGTTACACTGCATTAAGATACTGGAAGTGCTGTAATTCTAGGCTACTAGAACTGCCGTGAGCGGTCATTTTGACCGCCAGATTCCAAACTCTATAATCTCTCATGATAAATACCCAACTGTGATATTAATGCATGTATTGTCTTAGGATATCTTTAGAAAACGTAACAACACCGAAATGTACATTTTAACGAGTTTAATTATACTTTTGAGTAGTAGCCTAATACGTGTTTCAATAATTCATATCATGGCATACGTGATTATTTCATACATTCATATCTAGGGTTGGGTATCGTTTGGGTTTTTTTCCGATACCGGTGCTAAATCAGTACTTTTAAAATGGTGCCGGTGCCTAAACGGTGCCTAAACGGTGCCTGAACGGTGCCTGAACCGATACTTTTAAGAAAGTTTTAAAAAAAGAAGAAGAAACAAGAAGGATAGGCCTACTAAACAACAGTCGGTGACATTTAAGAACACATTGTTTATTACTAAGGCCATATGGTCAAAATTAAATGATTTAATAGTAATGTAATCAGCCAAATAACAATTAAAAGTATGTTATTTGGACATTTGTAACCTAACCTGGCACTGCCTCATTTTGGGATTTAGCCATACTTAAACAATCGAGGTTACCCTGCTTATAGTGACATCCTTTCCATAATCGTGTTATGACCTTTGGCTCCATCGTGTGGTGCATGATATATGTACATAACTTGCAACTCAGACTTCAAGCTCTCATATACTGCAGAACTACCAGAAGTTCCACATACTGTAAATGTAAAGCAAATCACTTTCAACTTCAAAACAGTGTTGTCTGTTTTTTTTCCCACTTTAATATGTGACCTTGTTTTGATGGTTTGTATGGTAAAATGCCGAGAGGAAACAACACTGAAGGGAAATGCATACGTGCTAGGGGTGTCACTATTTTGTTTAAAAATAACAAAATCGAAATTGAGACTGGTTTACATATCACTTGTGTAGGGTCACTCACTGACTGTTACTAAAATAATATATTCGTTATTAGTTCTGAAATGTCCCTGTTGCCAGAACAGTTTTCCCCATCACCTTCTGTTTTTCTTTCAGTCCAAGCAGACTATCGCTTCAAGGAAAGAGGCACTAAGAAACGTGGCCTTATATATAGCCTAGTTATAAAGTTTGAGTATCTTGCACTATTCTGATGAGAAGTGTTAACCTAAACTTGAATACAGTTCTTCAGATTTGAATCAATGGCCAGTGCTAGTCTTTTGGTGCCGGAAGTGTGTATTCTCTTCTGTCCTTATTGTAACATTTTTGAATCATCATACACTATGTGAGATGTTCCTGTCATTATGTGGGTTAGTACACTTATGCTGATTACGTTACCAGAATCTGACCAGTCTACCAAAATCTGTTAAAAATAGCAAACAAATGACCAATACCACTTTGTCATAAAGTATTGGAGTCAGAGGGATGCAAGGGTTCACAGGCCCTAGCTTTAAGAAACAAGGAATTGGCATGGATGTATAATGAATGAATGGTATAGAGGTCTATACTATCCCTTTTGTGGGAGGAGCGTTTTAACAACTAGGTGATGTAGCCATGACTGGTCAAGTAATAACTGACCATGGACCAAGGAAATAAATGTATCTTTTAATTCATCCCATTTTACCTAGTTCGGACAGATTTTGTATTTTTTATACATTCAATATCTCCGTTAGAGATATGCAGCCTTATGTAAAATGTAATAATGTGTATAATGTATTTTGAAAATATAATTTAAAATCATCCACAATGCCACACAATTACAAAACAATGAAAAATAAAACCACAAAATAAAGAGACTTAAATACAATTTTAATATGGTAACCCAAACAAACAAGAGAATATAAAGATGATTCTGTTTACTGTAAAAAGATTCTATAGTGATATAGATGGTGTAACAACTATCTCACTTCCTTTTAATCTCCATGGTTAGGCCTACATAAAAGGTTTTCAGCAAATGTAAGGGCTTAGGTTAGTGATGATTAAGGTTTTACTATGTATTAGGGTTGGGTACCGAAACTCGGTGCCAATAGGGCCCCGGTTCCGATGTAAACGGTAGTAATGAGATCGAATAAGAACGAGAATTTCGGTGCCTTATTTCGGTGCCTGACTTTACACTACACTGGACAGCAGGTAACGTTAGCCTGTTAAAATGCTGACAGGTAATGTTAAACAGTGTGAAGTGTGACTATATCAACACCAGGACGCAACAGTCTGCTCTGCAGTGCAGCAGATGCCGACGTCGGAAAAACACAGACGGTGCATTCACTGAAACTGGTAACCTACAGTCTCGCGGTGCATTCAAAGTTTTTGTAAAATACCCTTTTCCCATCTGGTTGTTGTTTTTGTCATTCAACAGCAATTTACTGGTGAAATAAGTTATTGTTTATTATAAGTTATAGTTATTACATTACTATTAAATCATTTAATTTTGACCATATGGCCTTAGTAATAAACAATGTGTTCTTAAATGTCACCGACAGTTGTTTAGTAGACCTATCCTCAATTCTTGTTTCTTCTTTTTTTTAAACTTTAAAAGTACCGATTTAGCACCGGTATTGGAAAAAAACCAAATAAATACCCAACCCTACTATGTATGAAGTAGGGCTGCAACAACGAATTGATAAAAATGATAAAATTCTATTATTAAGATTTGGCAACAAATTTCATTATTGATTTGTTGTGTCGCGCGACTATTAAGCCACTCAATAAGTTGCGGAGATGTTTGAGTATAAAAAATACTATGAATCAGTAGGCTATGACCTAAGTCATCCAAAGCAGCGGCGGAGTGGGACCAAAAAATCTACCAGGAAATTGAATGGACTATCGGCCCGACGTACGGGTTGAGCAGAGGCTGCGCAGTTTGACCAGCGGGAAGCGGTGCGGATGGTGTTGCTAAGAACTTGCAATGTGTAAGTATTGTCAGACCGGCACTCGCGGCCTCGAAACGCTACCGGCCCACCGGGAAAAGTCCTGACTCGCCTGATTGCCACTCCGCCTCTGATCCAAGGTGTGGACAATAAATAAATCAGAAAAGTGTGTTAATTGCAAGATAAAGCGACATGGCATGGCACGGGAGCACCACGTGATGATTCAGCACCTAAAACGTAAACATGTTGGAGTCCTTAATGAGGAGGAAGGGAATTCAACAGCAGGGCAAAGTCACTACAGAATCCTACTTTTGTTCGGTTTTGAAGTGAGGAACGTAACATTCCTCCACTAGCTCTTGTGATGCTGGTGTTTATCCATCTAGCTAAGTTAGCATTAGCTAGTTAATAATAGTAGTAAAGCAGGCGTGGTATAGTTTGCAAGACTTTTTCACTCACCTTTTTTGGCCCAATAATTTTTCAATCTGTTGTCGTGTAGATATTCTGTGCTTTGTCCCATATATCAGTTATTGTTATGTGTTGTACTTTTAATTTCATCTTAAAGTTCTTTTATAGCACTTGGTCATCTTAAACAGTGTTTAAATGTGGTGTATAAATGAACTTAACTTGCACTTAGTACAATGATGGTAATAATTTTATGAAGTGTGTGTGTGTGTGTGTGTGTGTGTGTGTGTGTGTGTGTGTGTGTGTGTGTGTGTGTGTGTGTGTGTGTGTGTGTGTGTGTGTGTGTGTGTGTGTGTGTGTGACGGCGCTAGCTTAGCATAGTGAATGGAATCCTTTGTTGCTGGTTAGCATGTCCTGACTAAAAGACAACAAAAAACAACCTAATTACTTCTTGTGGCCTGCGTATTCACAACAAGTACAAATAGCAACGCAAAATAAGACTAGACGATTTCCTAGGCATATATTGATTTGGGACTATGTTGGGTGGAAGTAACCTACAGCCGAAGCACTGCTACATTGGCGCAGAGATTACGCAGCTGTTATGGGCGAGGCTCTGACCCAAAATGCAGAGAATCACACGCAGGCACAGTGGGCGAAGCACGAGGAAATACGAGTAAAGTACTGACGCAAACAAACAAGGTAGCTATCACACTGGGAGACAAGTTACCACAATGGTAGCTGTAAGGATCTGGCGCCGAAGATGAGTTCCGCCCGGGTCTAAATACTGCAGCAGTCCTTAGTTGAATCAACTACAGCTGTGCAGGCAGGTAGATCGCCCGGCCACGCCCCTTGACCTACTTTCAGCCTACTTTACAACAACACACACAGGACAGATGAAAAATCAAAAAACTGTCCCACTGCTCCAAAACACTGGCGACCTCCAGTGGGTTCAGAGAAATGAATTAGATAGAACCTGAAAAAGCGATGAAACAAACAAAATTGCTTTTTGTGTCAAGCATTTTACTTTTAGTATGAAAAAGGAAATGATGCATGATCATTTACACATTTTAATATATTTTTTATATTATATTTTTCTGCCCAATCATTGTTTTTCTCTTAAATCAATTTTTAGCTGCATGACTAAAGTCAGTAATTGTAAACTTTCTGCATTACTTCTATTAATAATAACATATTTTACTGAAATCTTGTCTATACACCATACAGTTAACTGCAGTAACAGTATTTATTTTCAACCAAATGTCTGTATTTGTTGAATACAGACATTGAGCTGTCCCACTGCTCCAAAACACTGGTGAGCTCCAGTGGGTTCAGAGAAATTGAAATGGCAATGAAATGTTGAATGTAAAATACAGATAAGAACTCATTTTCGTTAAAAAAATTAAAGACCATTTTAACAATTTATTTGATCATTGTATCATACAGTATATTGCTGCATGAATCATACCTTTTCGTAAAATACAAATCTATTTTAACTGACTTTCAACATTCAATGATTGCTTTTGTAAACATTTCTGTCATTCTTAAAATATGAAGTCTTTATTTTTATTTTTTTACAGAAATATTGTCTTGACACCATACAGTTAACTGCAGTAACGTACTTTTGCACTCATGGACTCAGGACAGATGACATACACCTTCTCTCATTAACGTGGTTTATTATAGCTGGAATGATAAAACAAAAAGATTACATGATACACACATTGATGTGGACCAACCTACTTCACCCTGGGGCTCCATAGAATGGCCCAGACTTCCTTGTACAGACAGTTGATATTTTATTCTACTCCGGGGTGTCGCCTCCTTCCTCCCATTGGTTGGTTGGGGTCAGGATCCTTTGGCCCTTCCTGGTCTAGTGACTTCTTCAGCCGCCCTCTGGTCCAATGACTTCTTCAGCCGCCCTCTGAAGGAGGAGTGTACCTATAAGTCATATAACGCTTGCATGACTTCTCACATGACCACACTCATAACAGTTGTTTCACAACCTATGTCTCTCATCCTGTCTCTAGGTATTTTGTACTTTTCCACTGTCCCATACTGATGTAACCTGTCAATACCAGCTCATCATGTTAACATTAAGGGTAATGATATAATCAAGCTTACACACATATTGCAAAGAGCACCATTGATTATCTACTCAAGATTACTCACACACATTTGACATGAGCACAGTTACACTTTTTCCTTACCTACACCCACATTTCTTGAAAACGTGTAACTTCTTAGTAATGTCATTGTCATATTAAGGCACTTTAGGATGTTAACTTTAATTATTTCTTCACACTCAAATGTACCTTTTGGCAAAGCTGTTGTGGCCAGAGCCATGAAGATAATGTAAAATTCTGTCCTGCGTTTTAACTTATTATTAATCCAAAGGAAAAATCACTAAAACACTTAAAGGTCATGAAAATTCATTCAGATTTAGCAACTTAATGATCCATCCACCTTATTAAAAAGTATCAGTGTCGTATTGATATATCGGCGATACTGGCCCTGTATTTACTTCGTATCTGATCGATACCACATTTTGCAGTATCGCACACCACTAGTTGAAACGGAAAGATGCCTCTCAAAGTTGGAAGCACACAATTAGAAGAACTAAGATTTCCCCATATATTGCATATAGTGTGTCATTGTGGCACACAGCAGCAGCTTATTGCTTTCTCATTTTTACTTATTTTCTTTTAACTCTTTCTCTTGTGGATCTTTTCGCCCATGGCTATTCAGACGCTTTTTAACTTTATTCAATTCTTCTCTACTGCATTGACTGTGATCATTGTCCTTCTCTTCATCAGTGGTTTAGGAATGATGTCCAACTTTGTAGCTGCTTTAGTGCTGGGTACATATGAATACCGCATTCTATAAATACTGCCACAGTAGTTTTACACATTTTTCAGATTTTGAAAAAATGTAGATTAGAAGTTTGTTAACAAATACTGTACATATCTACTTGACTTTCACTCCTTCAGCACATTTCCATCTCACTCTCCCCTGTGTTTCTTTCTCTCTGTGTGCAGGTACTGAGATATTGACTGGCAATGTGCGAGTCATTTACTCATCTATGGGAACATTTTTAGGCTTTGCCATTGGCTACATGATGCTGCCTCCCTTTGTGACTAGAGATCTCTCCTTTTGGATTTGTCTTTGCTTGGGCTGGCATACCTCCCCCCTCTGGTGTTAGGTTGCACTCACTACAAAGAAGCATACCATGAATAACCATAAAATTAAGGTTTTTTTGTCTTTCACCAGGGAAGAGTTTAGAGCAGTGGTTTTCAAACTTTTAACACTGCGTACCACTTCAGAAAATATTCAATATTATTATTGTAAATGTTGTAGTATTTGTATAGTTTTATGTTTTGAAATGGATTTCACTTTTTCAAAAATAAATCAGATTCCATCCGTGCACCACTAGAGAGAGCTTGCGTACCCCCAGTGGTATTTGTACCACAGTTTGAGAACCAGTGGTTTACAGTATTTGAATAATTGTCGTAATGAAAAATCTTGAAACCAGTAAATCCTTGAGTGTGTTTTTGGTAAACGGATTATTGATTAACTTGAATGTTTTATCTTGTACAGGGTGTGGCTTGGTGAGGTGCCAGACTGCTCTCTTTTATTCTGTTGCAGTTTTAAAAGAAGTCTGTATGATTTTGACGGTGGAGGGGACAGTTGTGATTCGAATATGAATGATTATGATAAGACTACTGCTTTTCTTGGTCAGTGGGGACGCTTCCAGCAGATTGTCTTCTTCCTGCTCTGTGCCAGCATTGTGCCCAATGGATTTGCTGCTTTCTCTGTTGTCTTCTTGACTGACATTCCCAGTCACCACTGCCTGGTTCCTGAGGTTAACCTGACCCAAGATTGGCGCAATGCTATCATACCAATAGAGGTAATTAAGTTCTTAAATTCTGATAGTGAAACAAGTCATTTCTCATGGGTTGCGACGCAAAAAAGAAATATATTCACTGATTTACAGACGTCTCTCTCCAGAAGTTGTTATTCAATATTTTGGCATCAATGTCAAATTGGCTTCTAAAGTGCCATTTATATACATTGAATCTACGGCGTATATAGGTACTGGAAGATACGGACCCCTGCCTGATATCTACCCAATGGCAAGATTTCTTTACCAGTACGGAACCATACACAAGGCATAGGTTAATTGGAAAAGAAATCTTCCTAGTAACACTAATAAAGTTTGTGTCATTGTGACTGTTAGGTGGTGCATGGGAAACAGAGGTTGAAGAGATGCAGCAGATACAGGCTGGATGTGGTCAGAAATCTCTCTGCTCAGGGATTGTTTCCTGACAGGGATGTCAACCTCACTGACCTGGAGCAGGAGAGCTGTGTAAATGGGTGGAGCTACAGCAGAGACATCTACCAATCCACCATAGTCTCTGAGGTGAGTGTGTACATCATCATCATCATCATCATCATAATAATAATAATAATAATAATAATAATAATAATAATAATAATAATAATATTAATAATAATAATACATTTTATTTAATGGCACCTTTCAAAAAACTTAAGTTCACCTTACATCAAATTATATCAGTAATAAGCAGCAAGGCAGAGAGTTAAGGTTGATATAAAATAAGATGCAGTTTTTGCAGTTAACATAAGCTAGTTTAAAAAAAATGAAGAGCAGTTTTGAATTCTTTCATGGAGTCCTGTATGCGGATGTGAGGGGGTAGTGAATTCCAAAGTTGAGGTGCAGCGTGGGAGAAGGCCCCGGCACCCGTGGTGTGTCATCTATGTTATATCTACTAAAATGTAAGTATTTGTTGGTATAGTTTAAGCCGTAGTACAGAGGTAGCAAGAGTAATAGTAACTGAATTATAATTAGTCATTAAACTTGACTAGAACACACTGTAAACAAGAAAAATAATTGTCCAACTGAATGTATGCAACTTTTCCAGTATTCTACTCAGGAACAAAAGGTTTGATCGATTCTTAATTGCCAGTGGATCTTAGATTGTTTTTCTTTGTCCATGCATTGATGCTCCAGTTTGACCTGGTGTGCAGTGATCAGTGGAAGCAGCCATTCACTTCCACGGTTTACTTCCTGGGAGTTCTTATTGGATCCTTCCTCTCAGGACAGCTCTCAGACAGGTAATAAAAACACAGTCTCGCAATGAAATTATAAACACGCTTTATTCTTAGAAAATGAAGATGTCGTGGTCTACTTCTGCCTAAAGAAAATTAAAAAAATCTGCAATCTTATTTTTATTTGCTCTTATTTTATTGTTTGACTTCTCACTCTAGGTTTGGAAGAAAGCCTGTTTTCTTTGCCACCCTGGCAGTTCAGACATTTTTTTCATTTGTTCTAATCTTTTCACCTTCTTGGACGGTGTTCTCCATCCTCTTCTTCACCAGTGGTTTGGGACAGATCTCCAACTATGTCGCTGCTTTTGTGCTGGGTAAATGTGAACATGTCATGCTCTGGTAACAACAAATAATACTTTTATACAGTAGTGAGTGGTTTTTAATAATATACATATATTTTGTGTACTGTACATGTCTTATTGATTTACTGCGTATCACGAATATCTTCACTTATTACCTGCACTTCTGTCATGCATTTATCTCTCTCTCTTTGTGCAGGCACTGAAATCTTGACAGGCAATGTGCGGGTCATGTTCTCATCTTTGGGTGTATGTCTGGGCTTTGCCATTGGCTACATGACGCTGCCTCTCTTGGCTTACTTTTTAAGGGACTGGAAATCTCTCCTGTTGGCTATCTCTCTGCCTGGTCTGCTCTACCTCCCTCTCTGGTGGTAGGTTGTACTCATAACAAGACAATGTATTAATGGTAAGTTTAGCGTGGAACTAGCTGGCTGTAGTCCATAGACTCTGGGCAAAAATCTTCCGATGACGCAAAAATCATCGTTTTACGTCATCGAAAGATTTTTTATCAGACCCACAATACAGAGATCTCCCGTCTCAGGGGGACATGAGGGAGGGAAGCACGGTCATTCAGAAATACTACCGGGTTTCTACTGATACAAAGCTTAATGCTAAATCGGTGAAGTATCCCTTTAAGTGTCATGATTTTGCTCTTGTCAGGAGACAAAAATAATTATTTGGGTCTTTTAGAAATATTTAACTTGCAGTAACCCTGTTTGTTGCTTTGTTTTTAAGCTCCTATGATCCAGCCTGAACCTTTGTTTCTCTTTTAAATACTGAGGCAGGTTCATCCCAGAGTCCCCTCTGTGGCTGCTCTCTCAGGGAAGAATGGAAGAGGCTGAGACCATAGTGAGAAAGGCTGCTAAAATGAACAAGGTTGAGGCTCCACAGGTCATCTTTGAAGATTACAGTGTACATGTAAGTCTGTATTGACTTAAATAATGCTGGACCAGACACATGAGCCAATGTGTGTGCTTGAGAACACACATTGTTAGTACAATTCCCCCCATAGGGAGGATGTACAAATTACATGGTAATTCTTTCAGCAGATGTTGAGATATTTCATTATGGGCTGAAGTGGTGGACGGTGAGACCCACCAGTCAAAATACAACAAACTGCTGGTAAGACTGAGATTTGTATCTTGCAGGCTGATGAGACAAAGGCACACCCTAGGCGACACCACAATGTCTTCAACCTGCTGAGGACAAAAAACATCAGAAACATGACTGTCATTCTGTGCCTGGTGTGGTGAGTCTCCAGTCTGAGCATTTCAATCACCAAAGACATCAATACAAACAATTAGATATCGGGCATTATTAACTACAGTTGCTCAAACTCCTTAGCATTATTAATTTCAGTACAATAACACTACACAAAGCAGCCTAAAACTAATCAGCCTGATTATGCATTCATCCATCCATCCATTGTCAACCACTTATCCGGGGTCAGGTCGCGGGGGCAGCAGCTCTAGCAGGGGACCCCAAACTTCCCTTTCCCTTTTCAGCTCTGACTGGGGGAACCTATGCCAGGGTGGAGATATAATCCCTCCACCTAGTCCTGGGTCTTCCCCGAGGCCTCCTCCCAGCTGGACGTGCTTGGAACACCGCCCTAGGCGCCCAGGGGACATCCTTACCAGATGCTAAAACCACCTCAACTGGCTTCTTTTGACGCAAAGGAGCAGCAGCTCTACTCAAGTTACTCACGGATGACTAAACTTCTCACCCTATCTCTAAAGGAGACATAATGGTGGAATGTAACAAAGTACTAATATTTCGTTACTCTACTTAAGTACATTTTTCACGTATCTGTACTTTACTTAAGTAGAATCAATAGTGCATACTTTTGACTTCATTACATTTTGCAGCAATTATCTATACTTCCTACTCCTCTACATTTCACCTTCCGTTACATTTTCTGATCAGTTTTTCCCCCTGCCAAAACGTCTTCTTGACAGTCACTCGTTTCCAGTCCGCAGGGAAGCCTTCAGCAACGGCTCCTGCACCGGCAGTAGTCCCTCCAGCTCCTGGTACCGCTCCTAGTACTACTGCTGCTCCCGTTACTGCTGTTGCTCCCCATACTCTGCTTCCGGTACCGCTGCTGGGTCATATGTGAAGCATCCGTTCACATATGGTTAATATACAACCCGTATATTTATCTTAAAAACACTCCCAGTCCTCCTCAGCTGTGAAGCCACATACTTGATGTTCAAACCTGTGTGTTCTCACAAAATAAATGTGTGCAGCATTCACTGTCCCGTGGGAAATAATGCAAAGTCGAGCTTCATGCAGATCATCCTGATAGATAACCAGAATTGTAAGTCAGAATGTAAACTGGGCCACAGATGGTAAGCACAATTACATTAACCTAAAACTAACTTAATTAAAATGCCACAGCCCATACTGTTTTTTTTTAATTATTATTAGATTATAGACATTAAGATAATAAATCGTTATGCAAGTACTAGGGCTGTCAAAATAACCCATTCATTTTGATTAATTAATCTGAGAAAAAATAGTGTTTATTTCCTCAGCAGTTTTTTTAACTTGTCACTAATGCTGATTATTCATTGATTCATTTGAATTGGAATATTTAAAATACTTTCACAGCAAAAATGATTAATTAATCACAGTATGTAATTAATTCAATTACATTTTTTAATCGATTGACAGCCCTAGCAAGTACTTTTACTTTAGTACTTAAAATACATTTAAAATCAGGTACTTTTTACTTTTACTTAAGTAGGGTTGTCATTGTGGTACTTTTTACTTTTACTAAAGTAAATATGTCTCTGGTTATTTGTACTTTTACTTAAGTACTGAGATTCAGTATTTCCTCCACCACTGGGGAGACGCCAGCCACCCTCCTGAGGAAACCCATTTTGACTGCTTGTACCCTGGATCTCCTTCTTTCAGTCATGACCCAGCCTTCATGACCATAGGTGAGGGTAGGAATGAAAAGTATATGATTATGCATTTAACGAACATAATTGGCCGTGTTCATGGGGGGAAGGCAGTGAGAGTTCTTGTCCTTTTCATTGCACTCAAACTCCTCCTTTTGGTCCCAAATGTCCCAGTGAAGCTCCTCACTGGTAGGTGAAAAGAAGCAATTGGGGAATGTTAGACTAGGGATGCACCGAACCCAGATTTTTGGGGTTCGACCGAATACCCAACCCACTAGTTAAGATTCTGCTGATCACCGAACTGAACTCTACTCCCATCCTCTGCTCCCATCCTCTGCTCCCATCCTCTGCTCCCATCCTCTGCTCCCATCCTCTGCTCCCATCCTCTGCTCCCATCTTTTATTTTTAATATTTAGGGCCCGAGCGCCGACAGCGGCAAAGGCCCTATTGGAACTGAAGGAATTATTATTCTTCCGCGCAATGAATTGCCTTTTTGAGGGGCTTAACATATTCAAAAACTCACCAAATTTGGCAATCGCGTCAAGTCTGGTGAAAATTTACGGATTTTAAGGGTTTCAGGAATAGGCGCACAAAAATGGCTCGCTAGCACCCCCTACAAAGTTAAAATAATTGAGCCCCTGCAGTAGGTTTAACGTAGACTCACAAAACTTGGTACACATATGTGGCATGTCAAGCTGTACAGAAAACGTCATTGGAGCCATACCCTAAACCCAACAGGAAGTCCGCCATTTTGAATTGAAAGTTCGAAATTAGTGCGATTTTGGCCATTTCCACGTCGTACTTTAACGAACTCCTCCTAGAGATTTCATCCGATCAACTTCAAATTTGGTCTGTGCTATCTTAAGACGTTAAAGATGAAAAGTTGTTAAAAGAAAAACTTTTGGTCATAGGGCATGGTCGTGGCGGGGCGGCCATTTTGTGCGTTTCGCCATCAAAACAGGAAGTGGGTGTAACTCGAGCGTACATTGTCCATTTGGCTTGAAACCTTTCACGATTCATAAGAGTTCAACCCTGAGGACAAATAAGGGCCGATATTTACTCAAAGTCATAGCGCCCCCTAGTGGCAACAGGAAGTAGGCCTAAAAGTCAAGGTGCTATACTTTAACAAACTCCTCCTACAGATTTCATCTGATGGACTTCAAATTTGGTCTGTACCATCTCAACACCTTAAAGATGAAAAGTTGTTAAAAGAAAAACTTTTCGTCGAACGGTGTGGGCGTGGTGTGGCGGCCATTTTGAGCATCCATCGATGAAAGAAGAAGTTATTGTAATGTTAGTGTACGTTGTCATATCCGCCCGAAACTTCCCATGTTTGACAAGGGTCCAGGCCTGAGGACATCTACAGGCCAAAATTGACATTTGGTCACAGCGCCCCCCGCTGGCAACACGAAATCTGCCTTATATGACAAACATCATCCGATTTACATGAAACTTATAATGTGTGGTCTACATGTGATACTGAGCCGCCCCATATACTTTAACAATGCCCACTTACTCAGGCCACGCCCCCTTTCATAAAATTTGAACTGTTTAAGGTAGACCCTTGTGTGAGGTGTCATTGAACTCAGCAAAGAGTTCCTTCTTCATTGGTGATGGTTTGGCCCGCCCCCTATGCTTTAGCCACGCCCCCTTTCGTAACATTTGAACCGTTTACGAGGGGCTTATGTGAGGTATCAATGAACTCAGCAGAGACCTCTTTTTTCATTGGTAAAAGTTTGGCCCGACCCCTATGTTTTGGCCACGCCCCCTTTCACAACTAATGAACTGTACAACGTAGAGTCTTGTGTGAGGTATCGTTGAACTCGGCAGGGAGTTCCCTTTTCATTGCTGACACCCCGACGTCCACAGCCTCTAACATAGTTAAACAACTTAATGTTGAATTCACACGCTGTTTTCACATTGTAGGAAAGCACATCGCTATTGCCAGCTGAGTGACAATTTTGTTAGGCAAATTTTCGCTAACCAGTGTATGATGAAGGCATGTTGGGTGGGTGAAATTAGAAAGCTAGCGTTAGCTAACAAGCAGCAGTCGCTCCGCTCCCACTGTAGGGAGACTCATTTGCCAAGAGAACAGCTGACAGCCCAGGAGAGGCACTGTCTGGTTAACACAAGATTTTAGCCGTGACTGTCCTTTCTTACCTGAAGTTGCTGCATTTTGGCTGCTGTCTGTAGATTCCTTCATGCACAACTCATACGCAAATGTCTTAACAGCGGCGATGTTATGTATTGTTTAGGGTCCTTGCCCCCACGAGACAAATCGGCATTGCAAATTGAACATGTATCTTTACTTGAGTCGCCTTCTTTTGACTGAAAGTACTGCCAAACAATACTTTTTCTGCTCACAAGTTCCATTTTCACTTTCCCACAGCCTACTGCATTGAACGCTCCACCTACATAAACACCTTCCTGTAATCAAAGGCGCCGTCATTACGTCAACCAGCATAGAGTGCATAGTGCAAGCGTAACTCTACAAAGAGTATAGAAGTAACAAGAGGCTAAACTCAATATAACGTTGTGTTGCGTTCAGTCCAAGATGTGGAAAAAAATTCTGAAGTTTGGCAGAACCCAAACTCCGTCAAAAAGTCCAAAGTTCAGCCAAACCTCGACTCTGGGTTCGGTGCATCCCTATGTTAGACAGCGTTGCATTACTATGTAACACATTTCAGTAATCTACCTGTTTTAGCAATTTGCAGGACTATTTTATTGAATTGCACATTGCACAGGTATACGTAGGCTAATAAGGTGATTGCTCAGTGTTCTTCATTTATGTGATTAAGAAAGAGAATGAGATTTAAAATGGAGAACTCAGTGGTGTCCGTGGCTCGGACCGCAAGGACCTGGGTGTGACCAGCTGTCCTTGTCCCTAAACAACATCAGGAGGATATAGCCGTTCTTCACCCAGAAGGTGATGCAGGTTTTGGTCCTGGCTCTTGTTATCTTGGGTCTAGGCAACTGTAGTCTGACTCACCGGATGTAGACTGTGGGTATAAGCCTGCTACTTCCTGGATATTTTGGCCGTCATTCTCCTCCCCATACGCTATGATGAAACATGCTCCATACTGACATCAGGAGAGCAGAAACACTACACGTTCTCGTCGCAGACTAAAAATACTCACCCGTTAAGACTGGATCTTGGGCCATGCAACCCAAAATTCATATATACAGTAGATATTCATAACACAATATGTATTCCAATATCGCTTTAGATAAAAGCGTCAGCTAAATTGATGTAATGACATTAAATGCAGTTAATGCTGTTTCTTTGAGGATTTCTTTTCAAAAATCTCTCTGACTCTTTCTACCCAGGTTCACTCTGAGTACTGGATACTTTGTCCTGTCCTTAAACACATCCCGACTTCATGCTAACCCCTATCTCAGCTGCTTCCTCTCAGCAGCTGTAGAGGTACCAGCATACATTTCCAGTTGGCTGACTCTGAGATACCTTCCACGACGACTGTCTGCCATCTGTGTCTTGCTCCTTGGAGGAGTGTCAGTGTACTTCATTCAGCTGGTGCCTGAAAGTAAGCTGTGTCATGACATGATGCATCAGGGGTGGT